>OZ025878.1:890000-1280000 GCA_964019415.1 Ianthella basta
CCACAAACTCATCGAGGAAGGAGAGAGAGGGATCTACCTCAAGATCCTCACAGCTGGCATCAACCGGGAGCACCTCTTGCATTGTCTCCATGTTTTGACTCAACTCACACAACTCAATGCAACGCTGAAGAGAGGGGAGGGAGGGAGGGAAGGGGGAGAGGGGAGGAGGGGAGGGGAGGAGTGGAGGATGGGAGGGGAGGAGGGGAGGGGAGGGGAAGGGAGGGAGAATACCAGTATTTGAGAAAGCGTAGACATGTAAATTCCATGACACAGACACAAATGTACGTATGCATAACATTCATGTTTTGCACACACATGAATACAATATAAGTAGTGCATACAGTAGTGTACACTGTTCACGCATGCACGCACGCATGCACACACTCACGCACGCATGCACGCACGCATGCACACACTCATGCACGCATGCATGCATGCATGCACACACGCACACACACACACGCACACACACACACACACACACACACACACACACACACACACACCTGTTGTATGTCTGTGTTTGGGTTGGCCAAAAAGGTTGCAATGTTGTTTAGAACAGAATCTGGAAAGCGTCCAAGTCGGGCAATGATCTTGGACAACGAAGAGACCACCCAACTGTTGGTGTCCTGGTCCTCGTGCTTACAGCCAAGGAGGGCAGACAGCCTCTCAAGGATGTCTTCCTGGTCCTCCTCTTCTTCCTCTAGAACATAAGAGTACTCACCCACCACCTTGGAGGGGAACAGCAGGTGGGGCAGGGGAGGGGCAGGAGAGGGGCAAGGGAGGGGCAGGAGAGGGGGAGGAGAGGGGCAGGCAGGAATTCAACCAAAGTGACAGCTTTTGCACACAATTCACACTTAGCACCCCCACCCACTCCACCCACAATCCTCTGCACATAACTGCCCATCCAACATCCTATCTGCCCCCCCGACTCCACACCACTCCACCAACTGACCCAGCAAATCTGTCGGACGAGGATCTCAGCCAGTCTCGGCCGTTCCAATAGCTCCAGATAGGACAGCACAGCATCACGGCGGAGAGCAGTGTCGACATCATCATCATCTGAACCTGGATAGGAGAATCAAACAACTGAATGTAAACAGATTGCAACGGCTTAGAGTCCTTACTTTAGCTCAGGAAATGCACAGAACGCAAAGTCACTCTTGAGTAGCAGTCAGACAGAAGCAGCCAATTCAATGACCAATTCTTATATAGAGGGGGAGGCATGCTTGTGTGTTAGCATGGGACAGGGACAGAGGGATGAACACAACAGGGAGTGTTCAGTCAACAGGGGGGTTAGTTACAACTAGGGGCATGATTACAAGGCTGGTAGGGTGGCGTGTCAAAGGTTAGCTGGTTGTGCCTGCCACAAGACAATTAAAGGTTAATGTGATTATGTGACCTGACCACCCTTCCTATATATGTAAGTCAAATCATGTGACATCACCATTCACCAATCAGATCACATGATGGTCACATGACCACCCTTCACCAATCAGAACATGATATGCCACATAACTACCTCTTCCTAACCACATCATGTGACAGTCACAAAACCAACCTTCACCAATCAGATCACATGATGGTCACATGACCACCCCCTTCCTAACCATATCATGTGACAGTCACATGACCAACCTCACCTTCAGCAATGAGCCTCATGAGGTTGTGTGCCACGTCCTTCCTCACCAATCCTCCTCCAACCTCAAACACCTCATTCATGGTCTTCAGGAACCAAAGATTGCTTGGGGAGAAGCGCTCAGCAAGTTGAGTTATCTTGGTTACCAGGTCCCGTTTGATGAAGTCCTCATGTGTTGAGCGGAGGAAGGCGAGCATACGCTCTGTGATGATGTCAACGTTGGCTGTGTTGGTCATTTGGAAGAGTAGGTCAAGCGTCTGACAGAAGTGTGGTCAGGGGGTGGAGCAGAGAGGGAGAAGAATGGAAAGATGGCAAGGAGGGCGAACATACCTTCAGGGTATGCTTGTGTGTAGCGATGCAAGTTGGACTGTATCACTGGGTTTATGATTAGTGTGTGTCCCACATACATAGGGCTACATACACACATGTGCACACACACACACACACACACACACACACTTACCTTCTTCTTCAGTGTCTCATCAGGGTCATCCAAACAGTCAATGACAATCATTTGGTACTGTTGGGCAACTTCAGGCTTCACTTGCGCAACCATCGCCAGAGCAGTGATACCTACACACACAAACACATACAAAAGACAGTGTCACCTCATCAGGTGACGTCCACGTCACGTCACACAACACTGCATTGACTCCCTTCACTGAACACACATTCCACAGATGTAGGTATTACAGATCTATGCACGCACACAAGATGACACTACCCCGTTGTTCTTCACAGCAGCTATGCCCACCATCCCCACCCCATTCAGCCCCGCCCACCAGCCCCACCCCTCCCCACCCACCACAGTACTTCCAGTCGTTGTTGGCCGATGTCAGAAAGTGGCTAATCTTGCTGGCTACTCGGTCAATGAGGGTTGAGTTGAAGTGAATGTGAGTGGCCACTCGGATCACTTCATACGTTATGCTTTGTCCAATACTGGAGTTGCACTCGGCGCAGGAAATGACCTCCGTCAGTACACCATATATGTGTTCACTGGTCCTGGGAGGTGGAGGGGAGGGTGAAGAGGGGAGGGAAGGGTGAGGAGGGGAGGAAGGGAAGGGGAGGGGGGGGAAGGAAGAGGAGGGGAGGAGAAGGGAGGTAAGAGGAAGAATTACTTTCAGTAAGCAAGGTTAGTTGCAAGCTGTACAAGACAGCTGCAGCTATAGTACAAAAAGGAGGCAAGGGACCAGTTACCATGGCAACTGTATGCACACAAACTCACAGCTAGCTTAACATCTCCAACTACAGCACATTATACAGAATCACTATCATAACTACTAATATAAATGATCTCAATCTACCATTTAACATATTAAAGTCATAGGCACCATTTGTATTACAATATATGCACAGCTGGGCTGAGGCTGCCCCACCCACTTTGGGTCGTCCGCTCCCAGGATGGCGAGGATCTTCAGAAGCCTAATCTGAGCCCAGGGGGCGGGGACTCCGTGGTACTCCATCTCCTTAGGGAGGCGTCGGCCAATGGCAGACTGGAGCAAGTTGACAAAGGTGGGCACCAACGGCTTGTACTTGGTAGGTTGGTCCTGAGGGGGAGGGGGGAGGGGAGGAGAGGGGAGGAGGAGGGGAGGGGGAGGGAGGGGGGAGGGGAGGGGAGGGGGAGGGAGGGGGAGGGGAGGGGGAGGGAGGGGGAGGGGAGGGGGAGGGAGGGGGGAGGGGGCCCAGGGGAGGGGAGGAGGAGGGGAGGGAAGGGAGGGGAAGGGGAGGGAGGGGAGGGGAGGAGGAGGGGAGGGAAGGGAGGGGGAGGGGAGGGAGGGGGAGGGGAGGGGGAGGGAGGGGGAGGGGGAGGGGTGTGTGGTAAACAGCAAGCTGTAAAGATGGAAGTATTGGATACAACCAAATGAGTAGGAGTTGCTAGAACCCGCTGTTTGGAAAAGCCAAGCTGACAGCTGGCTTCACCAAATACACAAAACCTCCTCACTTTAAAACCCCTCTAAGGCTACAGGTAGCCAGCACATGTACAGGAATAGGGAATGGTGTTGAAAGGAGGAAGGAGACACAGAGGAACACATCAAAGATGCCTAACGTATTGTCTTAATTAATAAAGCACACACCCTGGCAACACAGAGCAGGCTGGGGAAGAAAAGTATGGCATGTATACGGCACGGTGGTAGCCCTACTCCTCCACCAGTCTACCCCACCTTCTACCCCACCCCTGCCCCGCCCCCTGCCCCGCCCCCTACCTTCACGAGCTGGTGGAACAGCACCAGGGTTCCCTCCATCACTCCCGGGTCAGTGTCGTTCAGCATCCGCCTGAAGTCCTCCTCGAGGTGGGCCACAGACGACGGTGAGCGCAGGTAGAAGTGGTGCATCACCATGACAGCTTTGCGCCTCACTAGTTCCCTAGCAACAAAGGTTGTGCAAGAGGTGGCTGCATTACAGAGGTGGACTGCAATGTTTTAGTGCTATGTTAGTGCTATTTGGGGCCAGGGAGGTTGGCTACTTTTAAGAGAGGTGGCTGTCATAAAAAGTGACCATCTTAGACAACTTTCACTGCATGTACAGTTATACACCTTAGACTTCTTTTAGAGCCCCTAGGCTCTTTTTCTCAAACAAATCTCATTACTACTTACTTGGGATGCATTAGTTTCTCCTGTACGGAGGGTAGGAGGGGCGGGATCATCTCTGGACCAATCAGACGGCTGATCAGTGTTAGCGCCATGGCAACCTCCAGTGGGTTGGAGCTCCTCAGGTCCTGTTGATGTACACATTAAGGAACATTAGAGCACATTAACTAACCATCACTGAAGGTTGACTCAACATAGCAGCCATACAGTGTATGAGTGCACACGCACACACACAAACACCCACACCTACCAACAGCCTAATCACATTGACCCATCAACAGCACAGTCACACCATCACGACTGACTGCCTACTGAACTGCCACACCAGGACACACATCAGACACACATATGTACATACACGGCTATACACACTTGCATTTAAGCATGTCATACACACAGACACAGACACGCACACACACACACAACACGCACGCATGCACGCACGCACGCACACACACACACGCACCTTTTGTATAGTGTTTATCAACAACATAATGAGTTCGTGGTTTTCATGAAGGAGCAAGCTAACAGCGAGGTAGCCTGGGGGGAAAGGGAGGGGAGAGGGCATAGGAGAAGGGGAGGGGCAAAAGAGGAGAGGTGTGGCAGACCATGACAGGTGACAAATGAGGAGGATGGAGATAGCAAACACAAAACTACATATCTCTGTGAACACAGCATGCCAAGGGAAATTCGGAACTAGACAACACACCTTCAACAAGTAGCAGAGTGGTAGTTCTCTTGGGTGAGTGAAGAAGGCAGCAGTCAGCTGCCGAAACATTTGGTAAAGAAATCAAATCTCTGGCTAGTGACTTCCAAGAGAACTACCAGTGAAGCAACCTAGCCGGACAAGCTTCTTCAATCAAATAGCAGAGTGATCTACAACTTCAATTACTGTATGGCCAGAATTCTGGTAGGGAAATTATTTTGGTCACTGGTGGATTTGCAGTTTTTTGAAAGCAATCGGCCAAATTGTTTACATCATACCACAACAACACAAGGCTTGCCCAACCACCTAAATAAAACCCACCAAATCTCAAAATTTGAGCAATCTACCAAAATTTCCATCCATACCATTATCTCCTTTCCCTCCCATTACCATAGCAACAAGTGTCCCTTTTGTTTCCATAGCAACAATGTCCCTCCACTCACCAACCCTCTTGTCCATTATGTTCTGTGACTGGAGAAACTTGACAGCATGAATGTAGCAGTGCGACATGTTGTGACCCAGCATCTCACAATACACCATTCGAATGAGGCACTCGCGACGCTCCTTGGTGTTGAGCTCAGGAAGAGCCATCTTGGTCTTGAGGTATTCAACCTCTGCAGTCACAATGCGGTCTTCTTCCTGTGAGTCAGAGAAGGGAGAGGGGGAGGGAAGAGGAGGGAAGGGGGATGGATAAAGGAGTGACGAGGACGAGGGAAGGGAAGGGAGAGAAGGGATGAGAGGGGGAGAGAGAAACGCGAGAGCAGGGAGGAGGGAAGGAGAAAGGACCGTGGGGCATGGTGCGATGAAGGGACTAGAGTGGTACCAGCATTCAACTCCAGATATGCATTAGAGGAGGCCATATCAACAAACATGTAGCTAAAAAGAAGCGAACAAAACAGAACTTCGTGCATTTTCTGCGCACACGTTGCCAGCTGCAGGCGAGGGGCACCTAGAGTAGAATGATCTCTATGGTAGAATGCACCAAGGCCTCAATGTCTTAATCACTCGCATAGCTCCCCACTTAAAACAACCGCCCGCGCCCGGTGTGCGCGTGTCTCACATGTTTGGTCTTGGCCTCGCCGATCCCTCGGATGAAGTTGATGTAGGACTTGGAGTGGTTCGGGTCGCGCACAAAGACAGTCGTTGTTGGACCAGCAGCCATTTTCTACCATGCACATGAGATGTAGTACTGTATTTATTACATAGCTGTGTTTAACGTATAAAATGGGAGCCACATCAATTTTAACGATATCCGATGTCACTTCCAATTCGGATCAATACAGGGCTAACTTCCTCTTCCTTCCCTTTCGTTTCTTCTTCACCACTTCCAGTGCATTCGGAATGGTCGCCATTGTTGTTGCTGCACACACACAGAAACACGGATAAACAAAGAAATGGGAAAGAAGGTACCAAATGAACACAGGCCAAGGCACATAGAAAAAATAGTTACATTGAGCTGTACGACTGTTATGCACCACTAGCTCCTATCGGCTTTACAGCTTGAACTCTTTTAGATTGTACTGATAAATTCTAGAAGTCCTAAGAAGCAATATTGACTCAGTTCATGTGCTTGTGACAGTGTGCGTTTGATTTGCTTGCAATTGCAATTGTTGCATGCGTTAAATTGTTGCTTTCAATGTGCACATTTTGTAAGGCCATAGAAGTTATAAATTACCAAGCATGAGGTACAGTGCACAAGTGTACAGAAAGCACGCGTGAACACTCACACACACACACACCTACACACACACACACGCGCACACACACACGCACACACACACGCACACACACATACGCGCACACACACACACACACACACACACGCACACACACACACGCGCGCGCACACACACACCTACACATGCACACTTACGCTTTGTACTTTGTACCAGTCCCAATTTCATGTGTTGATCATCCAGTGTTGGGAATGAAGGGGAAAACCCCTTTGGCAGTATTGGTTGCCTTAGCAACACCTTCAACTCCTCCTTCCAGGACTCCAAATTGGCCAAATCTCTGTCCTTTTGTTTCAAATTGTGACCGCCTTGTTTTGACAGTCTCAGGAGAAAAGAGTTAAGAAATTACTTGTGTGTGTGTGTGTGCGTGCGTGTATGTGTGTGTGTGTGTGTGTGTGTGTGTGTGTGTGTGTGTGTGTGTGTGTGTGTGTGTGTGTGTGTGTGTGTGTGCGTGTGTGTATGTGGATACAGATCATCATTGAGCTCAATGTCCATTGCCTTAGCTGATCGCAGGAGCCAGTTGTCTGTCTTCTTGCCTCTCAACAACCTACACAGGAAAGAAGAGTGGGGGTATGCTTCACATGAGTTGGGGAGCGTAGAGAGATGCATGTCACAGAGGGGCGGGTCCCAGAGGGGTGTGTCACAGAGGGGCGGGTCCCAGAGGGGTGTGTCATGCTCACTTTCGCTGTGCCCTCTCAATCCTATGAGCCAGTTGTACCCGCGCACGGCATGCTGGAAGATAACGGGCCTCAACTGGAAACAGTGGAAGGTCTTGATCTGAAAGAAATCCACAGAGATCAAAACGAATGAGACTGCTATAGAATTTTAGAGGCCATTGACATCAATGGCACGCACACACACACACACACACACACACACACACACACACCACACACACACACACACACACACACACACACACACACACACACGCACCTTTGTTGAGCTGTCGACAGATCTGTCGATAATACTTGAGATCTTTCGGTCCCACCAACATCACGCTAAGCCCCTCCTCCTGGGCTCGAGCCGTCCTACCACTGCGATGCACATACACCTGTCATAGCGAGATGAGTAGGACAATAGTCACTCACCGATATAGTACAGCTGAAGGATACATAGGTTACCACTGGTGACAAGCAACACATTGTGCACAGTGCTGAGGAGACAAGTATTTGGAGCATATACAGTGGACAGTATACGTATGGACAGGATAGTAAATGTAGAGGGGATAGTAAATGAAGGCCATGGGCCGAGCGATAACCGGATTACTGCAGTTTGAGCAGGGAGATTTACACTTGAGTTCCTTTGCCTTTTTGTTGTGTCCCCTACAAAAGTACTTATTTGATAGCGTCCCCTTAGGACACTACCCATTTAATACGTAGTGTCCCCCTAGTACACTACCCATTTAATACATAGTGTCCCCCTAGTACACTACCCATTTAATACGTAGTGTCCCCCTAGGACACTACCCATTTAATGCGTAGCGTCCCCCTAGTACACTACCCATTTAATACGTAGTGTCCCCCTAGTACACTACCCATTTAATGCGTAGCGTCCCCCTAGGACACTACCCATTTAATACGTAGTGTCCCCCTAGTACACTACCCATTTAATGCGTAGTGTCCCCCTAGTACACTACCCATTTAATACGTAGCGTCCCCCTAGTATACTACCCATTTAATACGTAGCGTCCCCCTAGGACACTACCCATTTAATACGTAGCGTCCCCCTAGTACACTACCCATTAATACGTAGCGTCCCCCTAGTACACTACCCATTTAATACGTAGTGTCCCCCTAGGACACTACCCATTTAATACGTCGTGTCCCCCTAGTACACTACCCATTTAATACATAGCGTCCCCCTAGCACACTACCCATTTAATATGTAGTGTCCCCCTAGTACACTACCCACTTAATACATAGCGTCCCCCTAGTACACTACCCATTTAATATGTAGTGTCCCCCTAGTACACTACCCATTTAATGTGTAGTGTCCCCCTAGTACACTACCCATTTAATATGTAGTGTCCCCCTAGTACACTACCCATTTAATACGTAGTGTCCCCCTAGTACACTACCCATTTAATACGTAGTGTCCCCCTAGTACACTACCCATTTAATGCATAGCGTCCCCCTAGTACACTACCCATTTAATACATAGTGTCCCCCTAGTACACTACCCATTTAATACGTAGTGTCCCCCTAGTACACTACCCATTTAATACGTAGTGTCCCCCTAGTACACTACCCATTTAATGCATAGCGTCCCCCTAGTACACTACCCATTTAATACATAGTGTCCCCCTAGTACACTACCCATTTAATGCTTAGCGTCCCCCTAGGACACTACCCATTTAATACGTAGTGTCCCCTTAGTACACTACCCATTTAATACGTAGCGTCCCCCTAGTACACTACCCATTTAATGCGTAGTGTCCCCCTAGTACACTACCCATTTAATGCGTAGCGTCCCCCTAGGACATTACCCATTTAATGCGTAGTGTCCCCCTAGTACACTACCCATTTAATACGTAGTGTCCCCCTGGTACACTACCCATTTAATGCGTAGCGTCCCCCTAGTACACTACCCATTTCATGCGTAGTGTCCCCCTAGTACACTACCCATTTAATGCGTAGCGTCCCCCTAGGACACTACCCATTTAATACGTAGTGTCCCCCTAGTACACTACCCATTTAATACGTAGCGTCCCCCTAGGACACTACCCATTTAATACATAGTGTCCCCCTAGTACACTACCCATTTAATACGTAGTGTCCCCCTAGGACACTACCCATTTAATGCGTAGCGTCCCCCTAGGACACTACCCATTTAATACGTAGTGTCCCCCTAGGACACTACCCATTTAATACGTAGTGTCCCCCTAGTACACTACCCATATAATACATAGTGTCCCCCTAGTACACTACCCATTTAATACATAGTGTCCCCCTAGTACACTACCCATTTAATACATAGAGTCCCCCTAGGACACTACCCATTTAATACATAGTGTCCCCCTAGTACACTACCCATTTAATATGTACTGTCCCCCTAGTACACTACCCATTTAATGCGCAGCGTCCCCCTAGTACACTACCCATTTAATGCGTAGCGTCCCCCTAGGACACTACCCATTTAATGCGTAGCGTCCCCCTAGTACACTACCCATTTAATACGTAGTGTCCCCCTAGGACACTACCCATTTCATGCGTAGCGTCCCCCTAGGACACTACCCATTTAATACATAGTGTCCCCCTAGTACACTACTCATTTAATGCATAGTGTCCCCCTAGTACACTACCCAATTAATATGTAGTGTCCCCCTAGTACACTACCCATTTAATATGTAGTGTCCCCCTAGTACACTACCCATTTAATGCGTAGCGTCCCCCTAGTACACTACCCATTTAATGCGTAGCGTCCCCCTAGTACACTACCCATTTAATATGTAGTGTCCCCCTAGTACATTACCAATTTAATACGTAGCGTCCCCCTAGGACACTACCCATTGAATATGTAGTGTCCCCCTAGGACACTACCCATTTAATACATAGCGTCCCCCTAGGACACTACCCATTTAATGCATAGCGTCCCCCTAGTACACTACCCATTTAATGCGTAGCGTCCCCCTAGTACACTACCCATTTAATGCGTAGTGTCCCCCTAGGACACTACCCATTTAATACGTAGCGTCCCCCTAGTAAACTACCCATTTAATGCATAGCGTCCCCCTAGTACACTACCCATTTAATACGTAGCGTCCCCCTAGTACACTACCCATTTAATACGTAGCGTCCCCCTAGTACACTACCCATTTAATGCGTAGCGTCCCCCTAGTACACTACCCATTTAATGCGTAGCGTCCCCCTAGGACACTACCCATTTAATACGTAGCGTCCCCCTAGTACACTACCCATTTAATACGTAGCGTCCCCCTAGTACACTACCCATTTAATACATAGCGTCCCCCTAGTACACTACCCATTTAATACGTAGCATCCCCCTAGGACACTACCCATTTAATGCATAGTGTCCCCCTAGGACACTACCCATTTAATGCATAGCGTCCCCCTAGGACACTACCCATTTAATACGTAGCGTCCCCCTAGTACACTACCCATTTAATGCGTAGTGTCCCCCTAGGACACTACCCATTTAATACGTAGCGTCCCCCTAGTACACTACCCATTTAATGCATAGCATCCCCCTAGTACACTACCCATTTAATACGTAGCATCCCCCTAGTACACTACCCATTTAATACGTAGCGTCCCCCTAGTACACTACCCATTTAATACGTAGCGTCCCCCTAGTACACTACCCATTTAATACGTAGCGTCCCCCTAGTACACTACCCATTTAATACGTAGCGTCCCCCTAGTACACTACCCATTTAATACGTAGCGTCCCCCTAGTACATTACCAATTTAATACGTAGCGTCCCCCTAGAACACTACCCATTTAATACGTAGCGTCCCCCTAGTACACTACCCATTTAATGCGTAGTGTCCCCCTAGGACACTACCCATTTAATGCGTAGTGTCCCCCTAGTACACTACCCATTTAATACGTAGTGTCCCCCTAGTACACTACCCATTTAATACGTAGCGTCCCCCTAGTACACTACCCATTTAATACGTAGCGTCCCCCTAGGACACTACCCATTTAATACGTAGCGTCCCCCTAGTACACTACCCATTTAATACGTAGCGTCCCCCTAGGACACTACCCATTTAATGCGTAGCGTCCCCCTAGGACACTACCCATTTAATGCGTAGCGTCCCCCTAGTACACTACCCATTTAATACGTAGTGTCCCCCTAGTACACTACTCATTTAATGCGTAGTGTCCTCCTAGTACACTACCCATTTAATATGTAGTGTCCCCCTAGTACACTACCCATTTAATGCGCAGCGTCCCCCTAGTACACTACCCATTTAATGCGTAGTGTCCCCCTAGTACACTACCCATTTAATATGTAGTGTCCCCCTAGTACACTACCCATTTAATACGTAGTGTCCCCCTAGTACACTACCCATTTAATGCGTAGTGTCCCCCTAGTACACTACCCATTTAATATGTAGTGTCCCCCTAGTACACTACCCATTTAATGCGCAGCGTCCCCCTAGTACACTACCCATTTAATGCGTAGCGTCCCCCTAGGACACTACCCATTTAATGCGTAGTGTCCCCCTAGTACATTACCCATTTAATGCGTAGCGTCCCCCTAGGACACTACCCATTTAATACGTAGTGTCCCCCTAGTACACTACCCATTTAATGCGTAGTGTCCCCCTAGTACACTACTCATTTAATACGTAGTGTCCCCCTAGTACACTACCCATTTAATGCGTAGCGTCCCCCTAGGACACTACCCAATTAATACGTAGTGTCCCCCTAGTACACTACCCATTTAATGCGTAGTGTCCCCCTAGTACACTACCCATTTAATACGTAGTGTCCCCCTAGTACACTACCCATTTAATACGTAGTGTCCCCCTAGTACACTACTCATTTAATGCGTAGTGTCCCCCTAGTACACTACCCATTTAATATGTAGTGTCCCCCTAGAACACTACCCATTTAATGCGCAGCGTCCCCCTAGTACACTACCCATTTAATGCGTAGCGTCCCCCTAGGACACTACCCATTTAATACGTAGTGTCCCCCTAGTACACTACCCATTTCATGCGTAGCGTCCCCCTAGGACACTACCCATTTAATACGTAGTGTCCCCCTAGTACACTACCCATTTAATGCGTAGCGTCCCCCTAGGACACTACCCAATTAATACGTAGTGTCCCCCTAGTACACTACCCATTTAATGCGTAGTGTCCCCCTAGTACACTACCCATTTAATACGTAGTGTCCCCCTAGTACACTACCCATTTAATACGTAGTGTCCCCCTAGTACACTACTCATTTAATGCGTAGTGTCCCCCTAGTACACTACCCATTTAATATGTAGTGTCCCCCTAGTACACTACCCATTTAATGCGCAGCGTCCCCCTAGTACACTACCCATTTAATGCGTAGCGTCCCCCTAGGACACTACCCATTTAATACGTAGTGTCCCCCTAGTACACTACCCATTTCATGCGTAGCGTCCCCCTAGGACACTACCCATTTAATACGTAGTGTCCCCCTAGTACACTACCCATTTAATACGTAGTGTCCCCCTAGGACACTACCCATTTAATACGTAGTGTCCCCCTAGGACACTACCCATTTAATACGTAGTGTCCCCCTAGTACACTACTCATTTAATGCGTAGTGTCCCCCTAGTACACTACCCATTTAATATGTAGTGTCCCCCTAGTACACTACCCATTTAATGCGTAGCGTCCCCCTAGTACACTACCCATTTAATGCGTAGCGTCCCCCTAGTACACTACCCATTTAATATGTAGTGTCCCCCTAGTACATTACCAATTTAATACGTAGCGTCCCCCTAGTACACTACCCATTTAATGCGTAGCGTCCCCCTAGGACACTACCCATTGAATATGTAGTGTCCCCCTAGGACACTACCCATTTAATACATAGCATCCCCCTAGGACACTACCCATTTAATGCATAGCGTCCCCCTAGTACACTACCCATTTAATGCTTAGCGTCCCCCTAGTACACTACCCATTTAATACGTAGTGTCCCCCTAGTACACTACCCATTTAATACGTAGTGTCCCCCTAGTACACTACCCATTTAATGCGTAGCATCCCCCTAGTACACTACCCATTTAATACGTAGCGTCCCCCTAGTACACTACCCATTTAATGCGTAGCGTCCCCCTAGTACACTACCCATTTAATGCTTAGCGTCCCCCTAGTACACTACCCATTTAATGCGTAGTGTCCCCCTAGTACACTACCCATTTAATGCGCAGCGTCCCCCTAGTACACTACCCATTTAATGCGTAGCGTCCCCCTAGGACACTACCCATTTAATACGTAGTGTCCCCCTAGTACACTACCCATTTCATGCGTAGCGTCCCCCTAGGACACTACCCATTTAATACGTAGTGTCCCCCTAGTACACTACCCATTTAATACGTAGTGTCCCCCTAGGACACTACCCATTTAATACGTAGTGTCCCCCTAGGACACTACCCATTTAATACGTAGTGTCCCCCTAGTACACTACTCATTTAATGCGTAGTGTCCCCCTAGTACACTACCCATTTAATATGTAGTGTCCCCCTAGTACACTACCCATTTAATGCGTAGCGTCCCCCTAGTACACTACCCATTTAATGCGTAGCGTCCCCCTAGTACACTACCCATTTAATATGTAGTGTCCCCCTAGTACATTACCAATTTAATACGTAGCGTCCCCCTAGTACACTACCCATTTAATGCGTAGCGTCCCCCTAGGACACTACCCATTGAATATGTAGTGTCCCCCTAGGACACTACCCATTTAATACATAGCGTCCCCCTAGGACACTACCCATTTAATGCATAGCGTCCCCCTAGTACACTACCCATTTAATGCTTAGCGTCCCCCTAGTACACTACCCATTTAATACGTAGTGTCCCCCTAGTACACTACCCATTTAATACGTAGTGTCCCCCTAGTACACTACCCATTTAATGCGTAGCATCCCCCTAGTACACTACCCATTTAATACGTAGCGTCCCCCTAGTACACTACCCATTTAATGCGTAGCGTCCCCCTAGTACACTACCCATTTAATGCTTAGCGTCCCCCTAGTACACTACCCATTTAATGCGTAGTGTCCCCCTAGTACACTACCCATTTAATATGTAGTGTCCCCCTAGTACACTACCCATTTAATGCGTAGCGTCCCCCTAGTACACTACCCATTTAATGCGTAGCGTCCCCCTAGTACACTACCCATTTAATATGTAGTGTCCCCCTAGTACATTACCAATTTAATACGTAGCGTCCCCCTAGTACACTACCCATTTAATGCGTAGCGTCCCCCTAGGACACTACCCATTGAATATGTAGTGTCCCCCTAGGACACTACCCATTTAATACATAGCGTCCCCCTAGGACACTACCCATTTAATGCATAGCGTCCCCCTAGTACACTACCCATTTAATGCTTAGCGTCCCCCTAGTACACTACCCATTTAATACGTAGTGTCCCCCTAGTACACTACCCATTTAATACGTAGTGTCCCCCTAGGACACTACCCATTTAATGCGTAGCGTCCCCCTAGTACACTACCCATTTAATACGTAGCGTCTCCCTAGTACACTACCCATTTAATGCGTAGCGTCCCCCTAGTACACTACCCATTTAATGCATAGCGTCCCCCTAGTACACTACCCATTTAATGCGTAGCGTCCCCCTAGGACACTACCCATTTAATACGTAGCGTCCCCCTAGTACACTACCCATTTAATACGTAGCGTCCCCCTAGGACACTACCCATTTAATACGTAGCGTCCCCCTAGGACACTACCCATTTAATACGTAGCGTCCCCCTAGGACACTACCCATTTAATGCATAGCGTCCCCCTAGGACACTACCCATTTAATACGTAGCGTCCCCCTAGGACACTACCCATTTAATACGTAGCGTCCCCCTAGGACACTACCCATTTAATGCATAGCGTCCCCCTAGGACACTACCCATTTAATGCATAGCGTCCCCCTAGGACACTACCCATTTAATGCGTGGCGTCCCCCTAGGACACTACCCATTTAATACGTAGCGTCCCCCTAGGACACTACCCATTTAATACGTAGCGTCCCCCTAGGACACTACCCATTTAATACGTAGCGTCCCCCTAGGACACTACCCATTTAATACGTAGCGTCCCCTTAGGACACTACCCATTTAATACGTAGCGTCCCCCTAGTACACTACCCATTTAATACGTAGCGTCCCCCTAGTACACTACCCATTTAATACGTAGCGTCCCCTTAGTACACTACCCATTTAATACGTAGCGTCCCCCTAGTACACTACCCATTTAATGCGTAGCGTCCCCCTAGTACACTACCCATTTAATGCATAGCGTCCCCCTAGGACACTACCCATTTAATGCATAGCGTCCCCCTAGGACACTACCCATTTAATGCATAGCGTCCCCCTAGGACACTACCCATTTAATACATAGCGTCCCCCTAGTACACTACCCATTTAATACGTAGCGTCCCCCTAGTACACTACCCATTTAATACATAGCGTCCCCCTAGGACACTACCCATTTAATACGTAGCGTCCCCCTAGGACACTACCCATTTAATACGTAGCGTCCCCCTAGGACACTACCCATTTAATGCGTAGCGTCCCCCTAGGACACTACCCATTTAATACATAGCGTCCCCCTAGGACACTACCCATTTAATACATAGCGTCCCCCTAGGACACTACCCATTTAATACGTAGCGTCCCCCTAGTACACTACCCATTTAATGCGTAGCGTCCCCCTAGGACACTACCCATTTAATGCGTAGCGTCCCCCTAGGACACTACCCATTTAATGCGTATCGTCCCCCTAGTACACTACCCATTTAATGCGTAGCGTCCCCCTAGTACACTACCCATTTAATGCGTAGCGTCCCCCTAGTACACTACCCATTTAATGCGTAGCGTCCCCCTAGTACACTATCCATTTAATGCGTAGCGTCCCCCTAGTACACTACCCATTTAATGCGTAGCGTCCCCCTAGTATACTACCCATTTAATGCGTAGCGTCCCCCTAGGACACTACCCATTTAATGCGTAGCGTCCCCCTAGGACACTACCCATTTAATGCGTAGCGTCCCCCTAGGACACTACCCATTTAATACGTAGCGTCCCCCTAGGACACTACCCATTTAATACGTAGCGTCCCCCTAGGACACTACCCATTTAATACGTAGCGTCCCCCTAGGACACTACCCATTTAATACGTAGCGTCCCCCTAGGACACTACCCATTTAATACGTAGCGTCCCCCTAGGACACTACCCATTTAATACGTAGCGTCCCCCTAGTACACTACCCATTTAATACGTAGCGTCCCCCTAGTACACTACCCATTTAATACGTAGCGTCCCCCTAGTACACTACCCATTTAATGCGTAGCGTCCCCCTAGTACACTACCCATTTAATGCGTAGCGTCCCCCTAGTACACTACCCATTTAATGCGTAGCGTCCCCCTAGTACACTACCCATTTAATGCGTAGCGTCCCCCTAGGACACTACCCATTTAATATGTAGTGTCCCCCTAGTACACTACCCATTTAATGCGCAGCGTCCCCCTAGGACACTACCCATTTAATACGTAGCGTCCCCCTAGGACACTACCCATTTAATGCGTAGTGTCCCCCTAGTACACTACCCATTTAATACGTAGTGTCCCCCTAGTACACTACTCATTTAATGCGTAGTGTCCCCCTAGTACACTACTCATTTAATGCGTAGTGTCCCCCTAGTACACTACCCATTTAATGCGTAGTGTCCCCCTAGTACACTACCCATTTAATACGTAGTGTCCCCCTAGTACACTACCCATTTAATACGTAGTGTCCCCCTAGTACACTACCCATTTAATGCGTAGTGTCCCCCTAGTACACTACCCATTTAATACGTGGTGTCCCCCTAGTACACTACCCATTTAATATGTAGCGTCCCCCTAGTACACTACCCATTTAATGCGTAGCGTCCCCCTAGTACACTACCCATTTAATATGTAGCGTCCCCCTAGTACACTACCCATTTAATGCGTAGCGTCCCCCTAGGACACTACCCATTTAATACGTAGTGTCCCCCTAGGACACTACCCATTTAATACGTAGTGTCCCCCTAGTACACTACCCATTTAATACGTAGTGTCCCCCTAGGACACTACCCATTTAATACGTAGTGTCCCCCTAGTACACTACCCATTTAATACGTAGTGTCCCCCTAGTACACTACCCATTTAATACGTAGTGTCCCCCTAGGACACTACCCATTTCATGCGTAGCGTCCCCCTAGGACACTACCCATTTAATACGTAGTGTCCCCCTAGTACACTACCCATTTAATACGTAGTGTCCCCCTAGTACACTACCCATTTCATACGTAGTGTCCCCCTAGGACACTACCCATTTAATACGTAGCGCCCCCTAGTACACTACTCATTTAATGCGTAGTGTCCCCCTAGTACACTACCCATTTAATATGTAGTGTCCCCCTAGTACACTACCCATTTAATGCGTAGCGTCCCCCTAGTACACTACCCATTTAATGCGTAGCGTCCCCCTAGTACACTACCCATTTAATATGTAGTGTCCCCCTAGTACATTACCAATTTCATGCGTAGCGTCCCCCTAGCACACTACCCATTTAATGCGTAGCGTCCCCCTAGGACACTACCCATTGAATATGTAGTGTCCCCCTAGGACACTACCCATTTAATACATAGCGTCCCCCTAGGACACTACCCATTTAATGCATAGCGTCCCCCTAGTACACTACCCATTTAATGCTTAGCGTCCCCCTAGTACACTACCCATTTAATACGTAGTGTCCCCCTAGGACACTACCCATTTAATGCGTAGCGTCCCCCTAGTACACTACCCATTTAATGCGTAGCGTCCCCCTAGTACACTACCCATTTAATGCATAGCGTCCCCCTAGTACACTACCCATTTAATGCGTAGCGTCCCCCTAGTACACTACCCATTTAATGCGTAGCGTCCCCCTAGGACACTACCCATTTAATACGTAGCGTCCCCCTAGTACACTACCCATTTAATACGTAGCGTCCCCCTAGGACACTACCCATTTAATACGTAGCGTCCCCCTAGGACACTACCCATTTAATACGTAGCGTCCCCCTAGGACACTACCCATTTAATGCATAGCGTCCCCCTAGGACACTACCCATTTAATACGTAGCGTCCCCCTAGGATACTACCCATTTAATACGTAGCGTCCCCCTAGGACACTACCCATTTAATGCATAGCGTCCCCCTAGTACACTACCCATTTAATGCATAGCGTCCCCCTAGGACACTACCCATTTAATGCATAGCGTCCCCCTAGGACACTACCCATTTAATGCATAGCGTCCCCCTAGGACACTACCCATTTAATGCATAGCGTCCCCCTAGGACACTACCCATTTAAAGCGTAGCGTCCCCCTAGGACACTACCCATTTAATACGTAGCGTCCCCCTAGGACACTACCCATTTAATACGTAGCGTCCCCCTAGGACACTACCCATTTAATACGTAGCATCCCCCTAGGACACTACCCATTTAATACGTAGTGTCCCCCTAGGACACTACCCATTTAATACGTAGTGTCCCCCTAGGACACTACCCATTTAATACGTAGCGTCCCCTTAGGACACTACCCATTTAATACGTAGTGTCCCCCTAGTACACTACCCATTTAATACATAGTGTCCCCCTAGTACACTATCCATTTAATACGTAGTGTCCCCCTAGTACACTACCCATTTAATACGTAGCGTCCCCCTAGTACACTACCCATTTAATACGTAGCGTCCCCCTAGTACACTACCCATTTAATACGTAGCGTCCCCCTAGTACACTACTCATTTAATGCATAGCGTCCCCCTAGGACACTACCCATTTAATACATAGCGTCCCCCTAGGACACTACCCATTTAATACATAGTGTTCCCCTAGTACACTACCCATTTAATACGTAGTGTTCCCCTAGTACACTACCCATTTAATACGTAGCGTCCCCCTAGTACACTACCCATTTAATACATAGCGTCCCCCTAGGACACTACCCATTTAATACGTAGCGTCCCCCTAGTACACTACCCATTTAATACGTAGCGTCCCCCTAGGACACTACCCATTTAATACATAGCGTCCGCCTAGGACACTACCCATTTAATACGTAGCGTCCCCCTAGTACACTACCCATTTAATACATAGCGTCCCCCTAGGACACTACCCATTTAATGCGTAGCGTCCCCCTAGTACACTACCCATTTAATGCGTAGCGTCCCCCTAGTACACTACCCATTTAATGCGTAGCGTCCCCCTAGTACACTACCCATTTAATGCGTAGCGTCCCCCTAGTACACTACCCATTTAATGCGTAGCGTCCCCCTAGTACACTACCCATTTAATGCGTAGCGTCCCCCTAGTACACTACCCATTTAATGCGTAGCGTCCCCCTAGTACACTACCCATTTAATGCGTAGCGTCCCCCTAGTACACTATCCATTTAATGCGTAGCGTCCCCCTAGTACACTACCCATTTAATGCGTAGCGTCCCCCTAGGACACTACCCATTTAATGCGTAGCGTCCCCCTAGGACACTACCCATTTAATGCGTAGCGTCCCCCTAGGACACTACCCATTTAATGCGTAGCGTCCCCCTAGGACACTACCCATTTAATGCGTAGCGTCCCCCTAGGACACTACCCATTTAATGCGTAGCGTCCCCCTAGGACACTACCCATTTAATGCGTAGCGTCCCCCTAGTACACTACCCATTTAATGCGTAGCGTCCCCCTAGTACACTACCCATTTAATGCGTAGCGTCCCCCTAGTACACTACCCATTTAATGCGTAGCGTCCCCCTAGTACACTACCCATTTAATGCGTAGCGTCCCCCTAGGACACTACCCATTTAATGCGTAGCGTCCCCCTAGTACACTACCCATTTAATGCGTAGCGTCCCCCTAGTACACTACCCATTTAATGCGTAGCGTCCCCCTAGTACACTACCCATTTAATGCGTAGCGTCCCCCTAGTACACTACCCATTTAATGCGTAGCGTCCCCCTAGTACACTACCCATTTAATGCGTAGCGTCCCCCTAGTACACTACCCATTTAATGCGTAGCGTCCCCCTAGTACACTACCCATTTAATGCGTAGCGTCCCCCTAGGACACTACCCATTTAATGCGTAGCGTCCCCCTAGGACACTACCCATTTAATGCGTAGCGTCCCCCTAGGACACTACCCATTTAATGCGTAGCGTCCCCCTAGGACACTACCCATTTAATGCGTAGCGTCCCCCTAGGACACTACCCATTTAATGCGTAGCGTCCCCCTAGGACACTACCCATTTAATGCGTAGCGTCCCCCTAGGACACTACCCATTTAATGCGTAGCGTCCCCCTAGGACACTACCCATTTAATGCGTAGCGTCCCCCTAGGACACTACCCATTTAATGCGTAGCGTCCCCCTAGGACACTACCCATTTAATGCGTAGCGTCCCCCTAGGACACTACCCATTTAATGCGTAGCGTCCCCCTAGGACACTACCCATTTAATGCGTAGCGTCCCCCTAGGACACTACCCATTTAATGCGTAGCGTCCCCCTAGGACACTACCCATTTAATGCGTAGCGTCTCCCTAGGACACTACCCATTTAATACGTAGCGTCCCCCTAGGACACTACCCATTTAATACGTAGCGTCCCCCTAGGACACTACCCATTTAATACGTAGCGTCCCCCTAGTACACTACCCATTTAATACGTAGCGTCCCCCTAGTACACTACCCATTTAATGCGTAGCGTCCCCCTAGTACACTACCCATTTAATGCGTAGCATCCCCCTAGTACACTACCCATTTAATGCGTAGCGTCCCCCTAGTACACTACCCATTTAATGCGTAGCGTCCCCCTAGTACACTACCCATTTAATGCGTAGCGTCCCCCTAGGACACTACCCATTTAATGCGTAGCGTCCCCCTAGTACACTACCCATTTAATGCGTAGCGTCCCCCTAGTACACTACCCATTTAATGCGTAGCGTCCCCCTAGTACACTACCCATTTAATGCGTAGCGTCCCCCTAGTACACTACCCATTTAATGCGTAGCGTCCCCCTAGTACACTACCCATTTAATGCGTAGCGTCCCCCTAGTACACTACCCATTTAATGCGTAGCGTCCCCCTAGGACACTACCCATTTAATGCGTAGCGTCCCCCTAGGACACTACCCATTTAATGCGTAGCGTCCCCCTAGGACACTACCCATTTAATGCGTAGCGTCCCCCTAGTACACTACCCATTTAATGCGTAGCGTCCCCCTAGGACACTACCCATTTAATGCGTAGCGTCCCCCTAGGACACTACCCATTTAATGCGTAGCGTCCCCCTAGGACACTACCCATTTAATGCGTAGCGTCCCCCTAGGACACTACCCATTTAATGCGTAGCGTCCCCCTAGTACACTACCCATTTAATGCGTAGCGTCCCCCTAGTACACTACCCATTTAATACGTAGCGTCCCCCTAGTACACTACCCATTTAATACGTAGCGTCCCCCTAGTACACTACCCATTTAATACGTAGCGTCCCCCTAGTACACTACCCATTTAATACGTAGCGTCCCCCTAGTACACTACCCATTTAATACGTAGCGTCCCCCTAGTACACTACCCATTTAATACGTAGTGTCCCCCTAGTACACTACCCATTTAATACCTAGCGTCCCCCTAGTACACTACCCATTTAATACGTAGTGTCCCCCTAGTACACTACCCATTTAATGCGTAGTGTCCCCCTAGTACACTACCCATTTAATACATAGTGTCCCCCTAGTACACTACCCATTTAATACATAGTGTCCCCCTAGTACACTACCCATTTAATACATAGCGTCCCCCTAGTACACTACCCATTTAATACATAGTGTCCCCCTAGTACACTACCCATTTAATACATAGCGTCCCCCTAGGACACTACCCATTTAATACATAGTGTTCCCCTAGTACACTACCCATTTAATACATAGCGTCCCCCTAGTACACTACCCATTTAATGCGTAGCGTCCCCCTAGTACACTACCCATTTAATACGTAGCGTCCCCCTAGGACACTACCCATTTAATACATAGTGCCCCCCTAGTACACTACCCATTTAATACGTAGTGTCCCCCTAGGGGGACACTACGTAATAAATTTAATATGCTACGCTACGCATTAAATGGGTAGTGTCCCCCTAGGACACTACCCATTTAATACGTAGCGTCCCCCTAGTACACTACCCATTTAATACGTAGCGTCCCCCTAGGACACTACCCATTTAATGCGTAGCGTCCCCCTAGTACACTACCCATTTAATGCGTAGCGTCCCCCTAGTACACTACCCATTTAATGCGTAGCGTCCCCCTAGTACACTACCCATTTAATGCGTAGCGTCCCCCTAGTACACTACCCATTTAATGCGTAGCGTCCCCCTAGTACACTACCCATTTAATGCGTAGCGTCCCCCTAGTACACTACCCATTTAATGCGTAGCGTCCCCCTAGTACACTACCCATTTAATGCGTAGCGTCCCCCTAGTACACTACCCATTTAATACGTAGCGTCCCGCTAGTACACTACCCATTTAATACGTAGCGTCCCCCTAGGACACTACCCATTTAATACGTAGCGCCCCCCTAGGACACTACCCATTTAATACGTAGCGTCCCCCTAGGACACTACCCATTTAATACGTAGCGTCCCCCTAGTACACTACCCATTTAATACGTAGCGTCCCCCTTGGACACTACCCATTTAATACGTAGCGTCCCCCTAGGACACTACCCATTTAATGCATAGCGTCCCCCTAGAACACTACCCATTTAATACGTAGCGTCCCCCTAGGACACTACCCATTTAATACGTAGCGTCCCCCTAGGACACTACCCATTTAATACGTAGCGTCCCCCTAGGACACTACCCATTTAGTACGTAGCGTCCCCCTAGGACACTACCCATTTAATACGTAGCGTCCCCCTAGGACACTACCCATTTAATACATAGCGCCCCCCTAGGACACTACCCATTTAATACGTAGCGTCCCCCTAGGACACTACCCATTTAATACGTAGCGTCCCCCTAGGACACTACCCATTTAATACGTAGCGTCCCCCTAGGACACTACCCATTTAATACGTAGCGTCCCCCTAGGACACTACCCATTTAATACGTAGCGTCCCCCTAGGACACTACCCATTTAATACGTAGCGTCCCCCTAGGACACTACCCATTTAATACGTAGCGTCCCCCTAGTACACTACCCATTTAATACGTAGCGTCCCCCTAGTACACTACCCATTTAATACGTAGCGTCCCCCTAGTACACTACCCATTTAATACGTAGCGTCCCCCTAGGACACTACCCATTTAATACGTAGCGTCCCCCTAGGACACTACCCATTTAATACGTAGCGTCCCCCTAGTACACTACCCATTTAATACGTAGCGTCCCCCTAGGACACTACCCATTTAATACGTAGCGTCCCCCTAGTACACTACCCATTTAATACGTAGCGTCCCCCTAGGACACTACCCATTTAATACGTAGCGTCCCCCTAGTACACTACCCATTTAATACGTAGCGTCCCCCTAGTACACTACCCATTTAATGCGTAGCGTCCCCCTAGGACACTACCCATTTAATGCGTAGCGTCCCCCTAGGACACTACCCATTTAATGCGTAGCGTCCCCCTAGGACACTACCCATTTAATGCGTAGCGTCCCCCTAGTACACTACCCATTTAATGCGTAGCGTCCCCCTAGTACACTACCCATTTAATGCGTAGCGTCCCCCTAGTACACTACCCATTTAATGCGTAGCGTCCCCCTAGTACACTACCCATTTAATGCGTAGCGTCCCCCTAGTACACTACCCATTTAATGCGTAGCGTCCCCCTAGTACACTACCCATTTAATGCGTAGCGTCCCCCTAGTACACTACCCATTTAATGCGTAGCGTCCCCCTAGTACACTACCCATTTAATGCGTAGCGTCCCCCTAGTACACTACCCATTTAATGCGTAGCGTCCCCCTAGTACACTACCCATTTAATGCGTAGCGTCCCCCTAGGACACTACCCATTTAATGCGTAGCGTCCCCCTAGGACACTACCCATTTAATGCGTAGCGTCCCCCTAGGACACTACCCATTTAATACGTAGCGTCCCCCTAGTACACTACCCATTTAATACGTAGCGTCCCCCTAGTACACTACCCATTTAATGCGTAGCGTCCCCCTAGTACACTACCCATTTAATGCGTAGCGTCCCCCTAGTACACTACCCATTTAATGCGTAGCGTCCCCCTAGTACACTACCCATTTAATGCGTAGCGTCCCCCTAGTACACTACCCATTTAATGCGTAGCGTCCCCCTAGTACACTACCCATTTAATGCGTAGCGTCCCCCTAGTACACTACCCATTTAATGCGTAGCGTCCCCCTAGTACACTACCCATTTAATGCGTAGCGTCCCCCTAGTACACTACCCATTTAATGCGTAGCGTCCCCCTAGTACACTACCCATTTAATGCGTAGCGTCCCCCTAGTACACTACCCATTTAATGCGTAGCGTCCCCCTAGTACACTACCCATTTAATGCGTAGCGTCCCCCTAGTACACTACCCATTTAATGCGTAGCGTCCCCCTAGTACACTACCCATTTAATGCGTAGCGTCCCCCTAGTACACTACCCATTTAATGCGTAGCGTCCCCCTAGTACACTACCCATTTAATGCGTAGCGTCCCCCTAGGACACTACCCATTTAATGCGTAGCGTCCCCCTAGGACACTACCCATTTAATGCGTAGCGTCCCCCTAGGACACTACCCATTTAATGCGTAGCGTCCCCCTAGGACACTACCCATTTAATGCGTAGCGTCCCCCTAGTACACTACCCATTTAATGCATAGCGTCCCCCTAGGACACTACCCATTTAATGCGTAGCGTCCCCCTAGGACACTACCCATTTAATGCGTAGCGTCCCCCTAGGACACTACCCATTTAATGCGTAGCGTCCCCCTAGTACACTACCCATTTAATACGTAGCGTCCCCCTAGTACACTACCCATTTAATACGTAGCGTCCCCCTAGTACACTACCCATTTAATACGTAGCATCCCCCTAGTACACTACCCATTTAATACGTAGCGTCCCCCTAGTACACTACCCATTTAATACGTAGCGTCCCCCTAGTACACTACCCATTTAATACGTAGTGTCCCCCTAGTACACTACCCATTTAATACCTAGCGTCCCCCTAGTACACTACCCATTTAATACGTAGTGTCCCCCTAGTACACTACCCATTTAATGCGTAGTGTCCCCCTAGTACACTACCCATTTAATACATAGTGTCCCCCTAGTACACTACCCATTTAATACATAGTGTCCCCCTAGTACACTACCCATTTAATACATAGCGTCCCCCTAGTACACTACCCATTTAATACATAGTGTCCCCCTAGTACACTACCCATTTAATACATAGCGTCCCCCTAGGACACTACCCATTTAATACATAGTGTTCCCCTAGTACACTACCCATTTAATACATAGCGTCCCCCTAGTACACTACCCATTTAATGCGTAGCGTCCCCCTAGTACACTACCCATTTAATACGTAGCGTCCCCCTAGGACACTACCCATTTAATACATAGTGCCCCCCTAGTACACTACCCATTTAATACGTAGTGTCCCCCTAGGGGGACACTACGTAATAAATTTAATATGCTACGCTACGCATTAAATGGGTAGTGTCCCCCTAGGACACTACCCATTTAATACGTAGCGTCCCCCTAGTACACTACCCATTTAATACGTAGCGTCCCCCTAGGACACTACCCATTTAATGCGTAGCGTCCCCCTAGTACACTACCCATTTAATGCATAGCGTCCCCCTAGTACACTACCCATTTAATGCGTAGCGTCCCCCTAGTACACTACCCATTTAATGCGTAGCGTCCCCCTAGTACACTACCCATTTAATGCGTAGCGTCCCCCTAGTACACTACCCATTTAATGCGTAGCGTCCCCCTAGTACACTACCCATTTAATGCGTAGCGTCCCCCTAGTACACTACCCATTTAATGCGTAGCGTCCCCCTAGTACACTACCCATTTAATACGTAGCGTCCCGCTAGTACACTACCCATTTAATACGTAGCGTCCCCCTAGGACACTACCCATTTAATACGTAGC
The DNA here is from genome assembly GCA_964019415.1 of Ianthella basta. Classification (NCBI taxonomy): domain Eukaryota; kingdom Metazoa; phylum Porifera; class Demospongiae; order Verongiida; family Ianthellidae; genus Ianthella; species Ianthella basta. The sequence continues at coordinate 916,568 of OZ025878.1, forward strand.
GCCCCCCTAGGACACTACCCATTTAATACGTAGCGTCCCCCTAGGACACTACCCATTTAATACGTAGCGTCCCCCTAGTACACTACCCATTTAATACGTAGCGTCCCCCTTGGACACTACCCATTTAATACGTAGCGTCCCCCTAGGACACTACCCATTTAATACGTAGCGTCCCCCTAGGACACTACCCATTTAGTACGTAGCGTCCCCCTAGGACACTACCCATTTAATACGTAGCGTCCCCCTAGGACACTACCCATTTAATACGTAGCGCCCCCCTAGGACACTACCCATTTAATACGTAGCGTCCCCCTAGGACACTACCCATTTAATACGTAGCGTCCCCCTAGGACACTACCCATTTAATACGTAGCGTCCCCCTAGGACACTACCCATTTAATACGTAGCGTCCCCCTAGGACACTACCCATTTAATACGTAGCGTCCCCCTAGTACACTACCCATTTAATACGTAGCGTCCCCCTAGTACACTACCCATTTAATACGTAGCGTCCCCCTAGTACACTACCCATTTAATACGTAGCGTCCCCCTAGTACACTACCCATTTAATACGTAGCGTCCCCCCAGGACACTACCCATTTAATGCGTAGCGTCCCCCTAGGACACTACCCATTTAATGCATAGCGTCCCCCTAGGACACTACCCATTTAATGCATAGCGTCCCCCTAGGACACTACCCATTTAATGCATAGCGTCCCCCTAGGACACTACCCATTTAATACATAGTGTCCCCCTAGTACACTACCCATTTAATACATAGTGTCCCCCTAGTACACTACCCATTTAATACGTAGTGTCCCCCTAGTACACTACCCATTTAATACGTAGTGTCCCCCTAGTACACTACCCATTTAATGCGTAGCGTCCCCCTAGGACACTACCCATTTAATGCGTAGCGTCCCCCTAGTACACTACCCATTTAATGCGTAGTGTCCCCCTAGTACACTACCCATTTAATACGTAGCGTCCCCCTAGGACACTACCCATTTAATACGTAGCATCCCCCTAGTACACTACCCATTTAATACGTAGTGTCCCCCTAGTACACTACCCATTTAATACATAGCGTCCCCCTAGTACACTACCCATTTAATACGTAGTGTCCCCCTAGTACACTACCCATTTAATACATAGTGTCCCCCTAGTACACTACCCATTTAATACATAGCGTCCCCCTAGTACACTACCCATTTAATATGTAGTGTCCCCCTAGTACACTACCCATTTAATACATAGCGTCCCCCTAGGACACTACCCATTTAATACATAGTGTTCCCCTAGTACACTACCCATTTAATACATAGCGTCCCCCTAGTACACTACCCATTTAATACGTAGCGTCCCCCTAGTACACTACCCATTTAATACGTAGCGTCCCCCTAGGACACTACCCATTTAATACATAGTGCCCCCCTAGTACACTACCCATTTAATACATAGTGTCCCCCTAGTACACTACCCATTTAATGCGTAGTGTCCCCCTAGTACACTACCCATTTAATACGTAGCGTCCCCCTAGTACACTACCCATTTAATACGTAGCGTCCCCCTAGTACACTACCCATTTAATACGTAGTGTCCCCCTAGGACACTACCCATTTAATGCATAGCGTCCCCCTAGGACACTACTCATTAAAAGCGTAGCGTCCCTCCTCTCCCCTCCCCTCCCCTCCCCTCACATCACTGTTCATTGGAACATGATAGTGGATGACATGCTGCACTTTGTGGATGTCCAATCCTCTGGCAGCCACATCAGAGGCAAGAAGCAAACCCTGCTCGCTAGCAGCAAACCTAAAGGGGCGGGACCACACAAAACAAGATAACAGTACATTAACATAGCCCAACACAAACTGAGGATGAGCATCAATCGAGTGTGAGTTGTAATGATGAACTGTTGTGTACGTTCTCTCTGGAGTTTTAAGGCCAAAATTTCACACTCTGGGGGCCTTGACAAATACAGTACTCTTGTGTATGTATTACAAGCATTCCCAGCGCTATGGTGAGCATGAAGAGTGGTAGGTACATAGGACAGGCACATGAAGTGATGTGAAGGAGTGCCAAAGAGCAGATGAGAACTGCAAAGAGCACTGAGTGTTTAGGAAGAGGCTAGAGAGGACAACGATGATCATTGGGTTAGTCTTCCCAACACATCACAACACATCATGGTGAAATCTCACTTCAAAACACAAACACTTCCACTTCAAAATACAGCACACACACCACATACACGCACACACACATGCACGCATGCACACATGCACGCACACACACACGCATGCATGCACGCACGCATACCCACACGCCCACCCCCACGCGCACACACACACACACACACACACACACACACACACACACACACACACACACACACACAGGGATGCAAACAAAAGACAAAGTGATCTCGAGAAAGCGCGTAACAGACTCAAATCACAACTACAAGGCCTGTCACTTACCTCTCCAGGTTCTTTAGTCTCTGTCTCTGTTGCATGCCGGCATGTAGACAGTGCGGCTGGCAGCCGAGGAGGGTGAGGAGGGACTGGAGCTGTTTGAGGTGGTCGATGGTGTTGACGAAGATGAGAGTGCGACCAGGATAGGTGGAGAGGAAGTGTAGGAGGTAGAGATCCTGAGTGGGGAGGGAGGGGGAGGAGGGAGGGAGTGAGGAAGGGGACGGGAGGCCACACACACACACACACGCACACGCACACACACACACACAAGCACACACACACACACACACGCACGCACACACACACACGCACACACACACACACACACACACACACACACACACACACACACACACACACACACACACACACACACACACACACACACACACACACACACACCTTATCCTCCTCTCCACAAGTGATCTTCGCTTCTGTCAACGTCTTCACTAGCAACTGCCGACTAGTCAGGTCGATGGTGACAGATTGATCCTTGTTGATGCCCACCATTGCAATCAACCCCTCTGTGAAATGACACACACGTGAACAGATACAAGGAACCAAAACAGACATACGTACAATGATTGGGCAGACAGACTACCATATACATATGTACACACACACACACACACACACACACGCACACGCACACACACACACACACACACACACATTCCCATACCAATGGATCCCTTCTCAGCTGGTGCGTCCTTGCCAGTAGAGCTCTTCTTATCATTCTTCTTCTTCCCCTTCCCTCTGTTCTCCTTCTCCATTGTTAGTGTGGCTGAGAAAATATACTTCTGGACCCGCCCCCACCCCTCCCCATCGACACCTCCTCTCCCCAAATGCTTTAATATCTGCTTAAGTTCTTGAAAATGGCCGTGTTCCACCATCCGGTCTGCTTCGTCAAGAACAAAACTCTGCAAATGACTGAAATCTGACAGGAACTCATTTCCTTCACTCATGAATTTCCACAGTCGGCCGGGTGTTGCCACGACAACATGTGGGCGGAGTCGCAACTGCCGTTCTTGCTTGGGCATGGCCATCCCACCTATGACTCCAACAACCTGATAAATAGTCATGGGAAAGATGATACCAGAAAGTGAATTAATAGAGACACAAAGAATGATACACACAACATTTCTAGAGATAAGGACACAAAGTGGTGGACATGTGGAAAGATCTTAGTTGTCACACTCAAACTTCATAACGACTTTGATACGTTTCATTTACTCAACTATCAGCTACCTTTAGACTACCTTTATCAGTAAGTGGTTGCATTTGGAGGATATCAAGATACTTCTGCAGTCGTTGTGGACTGTGGCTGTGTGAATGTAGTCAAGCACACACGCACGCACTATGGCACGCCACTCACTACCACGGGCAATGAGGATTGTTAACAGTTCCTTACGCTAACAGAACATGTGCAAGTCAATCATTCGGTCCAGCATCTCACCACAGATACTCAACCTGAGTAGCTACACATGATCTGGTGAAGGCCATCACAACCAAAATATACTGTATAGATCAATAATCTACGTACGTATTCCTGGTCTGCTCAGCCGCCCACAACAAGCCCTATACTCGTGTACATAGCCGAGAACCCTACCACACTGTGTACAAATATTGACATCACAGAGTTGTGGCTTTAGATCCATTTCCATACCCAATTGATTGGCTGCTCATTTGAAGTTGGTCCCAAACTCACCTTGATGCCGGTGTACTTGGCTGCCTTCTCCAAGTGGTCCTTGACCTGAAGCGCCAGCTCACGTGTTGGAACAACCACTAAAGACAAAAGGCCGTCATTCTCTTCTGCCTCCTGTACCTCTTCTCCCTCTGTATAATCAGTTACCATGGCAACCTCTCCCCCCACCCCTTTCAGCATCTGCTCAAACTCTTCATTAGGAATGTCATCTTGGAAATACACACAAGTACCAATTGCTTTGTCCATTTCAAATTCATCATCACTCAGGTCCTGGGTGCCATGGTTACCAGACACTCCACCCACTTCTAGCTGCCCTGGACCAGTGTCAGATGCCCTCTCTTCTGGACACAAGTGCAGCACTTGGTTCAGGTCAACAATCTCCCCTCCCTCGGACTGCTCATCTCTGACAGTCTGCTTCTTCTTCACACGATTGCTCTTTGTAGATGCTGTCTCGGCCTTCTCATCTAGAACAGATAAAATCTTAGTCAGTATAGGAATCCCGTACCCAAGGGTCTTGCCTGAGCCCTGGTAATGGGAAGAAGGGGAGAGGTGAAGGAGACTTCAAACGAGAATAAGGCAAGTATCGTGGGAAGAGGATCCATGACACGCATGTATTCAGCATTCAGCAATGAGAGGTGGGTGCACTTTACAAGTTCACAGCCCAGCAGCACATTCATTGACACACTACTACAGTCCATAGTTCTGTAAAGAACTATGGGCTGTTGCGTCTGCTCGATCCGATTGACGACATCATAAAATTGATGTCATAGGGACTCATTGCTACAGTAAGGTTAAATTAGGGCAATCAATTCTTGAGGGAACACAAAGCTGGACAACAATTTGGGATGGGACAATGGTAAGAGGTTGACAAGCGAAGATCCTTGTCATTATTGAAATCAAATTTAAACTGTCAGCCCTTCAGTGTTAAGCAGCTTCAACTTCAATTGCATTGTCCAACAATCACACTGTCCTGCTCTGTGGTCAAACAAGAATCACATCCTCTTAATATAAGACTACATGCCTCTACCATACTGGGCTAAGTAGATCTAAGAGCCCTTGACACCCCTGGGCTCTTATATTACAAGCCCACCAGGCACATACTGTTTCAGCTGCTCCAATGACGTCCTTGCCATCCTTCAGGGCAGGAGGGATGGATGAAGACTGGATGGCAGTCGGCTCTGAGAATTTGAGGTCTCGCAGTGCCATGACGACGGGGACAGGGGCACCAAGCTCCTCCCACTTACTCATATCAACAACTAGGATGGGATGGACATTACTCTGAATTGTGTAAGTTTCACTATCACTCTCCAAGTACCACACACAGTGCATGGGTCAATACATAAGAGATGCACAGTGCATGGGTCAATACATAAGAGATGCACAGTGCATGGGTCAATACATAAGAGATGCACAGTGCATGGGTCAATACATAAGAGATGCACAGTGCATGGGTCAATACATAAGAGATGCACAGTGCATGGGTGAATACACAGTATACACACTGCTGTAAAGGTGAGCATGGCGATATAAGCGCCAGCTATTAAAAGCTAGAGTATGCATTGGATGATAGTTTCCTGAAGGTGTGATGCCAATCTTACCATCTTCAGTCGCCTTAAGTTCATCCTCTGCTACAGTGAAAGCATTTGTCCTCTTCCTTTTAGCAACAACTTCATTCGAAGACTGTTTTCTTCTCTTCAGACCTGACTTGGGTACTTGGGACTTTTCCTAACGTAAACATGCGCACAACACACGTACACAGTAAATTTGTACATGCTTTACGACTCAAAGTACGCCACAGGAGTGCGCTGCTTTTGTCGCTACCTTGTCCAAACATTGTAAGTTGACGGAGCTTGAATCGGCCATTTTAAGTTCTTAGTCACGTGACTGCTACATGTGACCTTAGCTTAGAGCTCGAGTCAGCTGATAATGCACGCACTCTACCAGTGTGTGTGAACAAACAGCAGCTAGAATGCAACTTACAAACTTCGGTCTCGCGCGGAAATATCACCTGCATGTGGCATCCCTGTCACGCCAGCTAAAGATATCTCTTGGACTTCTGTAGAACTTTAATACCTAATCCTTCAGTTAGCTAGCTAGCTAGGGAGTGTAGCTAGCTAGTTAGCTACAAAATGACGGCCTGGCAGTATTCTAGCCAAGAATGTGTGGAGCCTGTAAGTGACCTGCATGTGGCCTCTATACATGCAGGTGCATGCTTGGGAAATGGAGATCACCAAGCAGATCGGTTGCTCGTCAACACAGTCAAAAGAACTAATGCAAAAAGATGGACTGCAAGCAGAGCACATTCAAAGTTTGCTTAAAATGCATCCCACCGATGCAGTTATTACGGGCATACCAGTGTGCATGAGACTACATTATAGCTAACTACCCTACTTGTTGTATAGCTGTATTAAACCTTACAGGAATGAAATCAAGAGTATTCATGAATGTAATTAACTACCATCACTACAGTTTCATTACCATTAATAGAGTCAATCAACTACTGTAAAAGCTTACTGCAGGTGCTACTATTATTTGTTTTGTTGTAGGTGTTCATGAATAAATTTAGCTAATTAGGAATGTGTAATTAATTACAGCCAACTACAGAGACTTTCGAGGCATTGCTTGCTACTTGGGGCTGAATGTGCACAGAAACGGGCTCCCCAGGATGTGCTCATTGTTGTAGGTGACAGACACTTGGTGTTGTCCTGGCTCCTCCGGAAGTAGAGTGATGTGGTGCATCATCTTACCCAGATCCCTGGTCTTGATGTCGGCTGCACTGGGGGGCTCCACACTGAGGTCAAAAACACCCTCGCCTAACTCCTCACAGTCAATTTTGAATTTGCGAGGCTTGCCCACCCAGAAAGACACTTTGTGGAGATCAAGTCCTACAATATGTGACTTCTTCTGCCCTGTGAAGATCACGTCATAGGGACTACCGGAAATGGCACTATTGTTCCAAGTCACATCAAGGCTGTATTTGCCTGGTTCTGAAGGAGCAAAGACAACCAAGTAGATACCATTTTGCTTGTCTTCGATATCCAATTTTGCCATGGCAGGACCACTGTAAGTAACATCAAGCGACCCAGAGCCTGCATTGAGAGTTGACACCCTGAAGCTGCAGTGCTGGTTGAATGTGGACTGATTGGTCAGCACTTCTAAATCACCAGGCAGGATGAAACACTTGCTGGGGTCCGAGACCACTACTGTGTAGGGGCTACTCTTAAGGTGCTTCCCTTTGCTCTTGACACTGACTTGGTACTCTCCTGCTTGCTCTGGCTGGAAGTGGGCGATGTAGCGGCTCTCGTCAGCGTGGCTGACCTCTACATGCACTGGGCCATTGGGGCCAGAGACCTTCATCACAGGAGTATCATCAATGGGACCACAGCTGCACACAAAGTTGATTGGCTTGTTTGCTTCAGCCTCCAGGACCTTCTGAGGTGCTCCCTCCTCAGCATTGACAAAAAGAGTGGTCTTTTCCAGCACCTTGATACGGAAGGGGGACCCATTCATGTGGTTGTTGTTCAGCATCACACTGAGGGTGTAGTCATCGGCAAACAAAGGCTGAAACAGCACTTGGTGCCTGGTGTTTGCATCCTCCTGTACATTCACATGAGCAAGTCCAGTGTTGTCACCCACTGCACTGGCGTACACCTCATCGGCAACCATATCAGGAACAATGATGCCGAAAGGTTTACCCAACTCCAGAATGGTAAGGGAGGGCTTTGGGGAATCCAAGTTGATGTGGAATGGGGATCCAGGGACATCATTGCCATGCCACATCACATTCAGTGTATATTGGCCTGGACCAGGAGGGATGAACTGTACTTTTACCTTGCCATCCACTTTCTTAAAGACCTGTACAAAGACTTGTCCATGCTCCTTGCTGCAACAGCTAGCAGTCAGGTCCCCATCACCTGCATCAGTCACATCACACACTGCCATCACCGGGCCCTCATGCATCTGTGAGTAGTGGGGTCCATCGACAACTACCTTTCTAGCATCCGTGGGTATTGTGTTCACACGGAGGGGAGACCGAGGCACCTCTGTGTCATTCCAGTACACACTGACCCAGTACACGTCTGGAGCTGGAGGGTCAAAGGAGACTTGCTGCTTGCCTGGTCCTGCATCAGATATGGTACAGGGGACAGCTCCACACTTGTCACCTTTGCAGGTGGCAGTCAGTTTGCCAGCACCGGCCCTGCTTATGTCTACATTCATACTAACGGGGACTTCTGGAACCAGTTGATCACACCGAACGCAGTCTGGGTGAGGCTTCTCCACCACTTGCAGATGATAGGGGGAGCCAGGCACTGGGTCAGAGCCATAGTAGATGTCCACATCGTAGTCATCAGGTTTGGCTGCTGTGAGGGTGATGTCGTATTCTCCATCATCACTCTCTGTCAAGCTCACAGTTGGCTCTTCACCAGTGTTACAGCCATGTGCTTGTGCTGTCACCTTCTCAGCCATATCAGGTGCCCTCACGTGGTACTTGTATGGCTGATCTGTGATAAAGACACCCAAGTTGCCGACAGTGGGTGGAGTCACCTGGATGCTAGAGGGGTCCACTACGTTGAACAACACTGGTGAGTCAGGGACAGGAGTGCCTGAGAACAGTACCTCCAACACATGCATGCCAGCTTTGGTGGGCAAAAATGTAATGCTGTAGACCTTCTGTGGGTCCTCCTGCAAGATACATGGGATAATGGCAGATGGGTCTTTGAGTGAGGCTGATAACGTTCCATTGCCTCCACTTGTCGCATCAGCAATAATGGTGTACTTGTGTCCCACCTTAAGGCTACCTTCAGGGAGGTATCGCAAGATCACTTTATCAGGGTAGTATGGCTCAATCACTGTTCCACCAACAGTTCCTGAAATCAGGCCAAATCCATGTAGGATAGACTTGGTAGGGTCAGGTTTTGGAGCAAGAACAATGAAAAAGGGGGATCCAGGGACATCATCATCCTGCCACATCACATTCAGCTTGTAGTGGCCGCAACCCTGAGGGATAAACTGCACTTTTATCTTCCCATCCACTTTCTTAGAGACCTGCACAGGGACTTCTCCGTACTCCTCACTGTAGCAGACAGCAGTCAGGTCCCCATCACCTGCATCAGTCACATCACATACTGCCATCACTGGGCCCTCATGCATCTGTGGGTAGTGGGGTCCATCGACAACTACCTTGCTAGCATCCGTGGGTATTGTGTTCACACGGAAGGGAGACCGAGGCACCTCTGTGTCATTCCAGTACACACTGACCCAGTACACGTCTGGAGCTGGAGGGTCAAAGAAGACTTGCTGCTTGCCCGGTCCTGCATCTGAAATGACACAGGAGACAACCCCACACTTGTCACCTTTGCAGGTGGCAGCCAGTTTGCCAGCTCCGGCCCTGCTTATGTCTACATTCATACTGACTGGGACCTCTGGGAGCAGGGGACCACACTGAACGTTATCTGGGTGAGGCTTCTCCACCACTTGCAGATGATAGGGGGAGCCAGGCACTGGGTCAGAGCCATAGTAGATGTCCACATCGTAGTCATCAGGCTTGGCTGCTGTGAGGGTGATGTCGTATTCTCCATCATCACTCTCTGTAAAGCTCACAGTTGGCTCTTCACCAGTGTTAGAGCCATGTGCTCGTGCTGTCACCTTCTCAGCTGTATCTGGTGCCTTCACGTGGTACTTGTAGGGCTGATCTGTGATAAAGACACCCAAGACACCAGCAGTGGGCGGAGTCACTAATGTTCCAGATGGATCCACTACATGGAACGATACTGGTGAGTCGGGGACAGGAGTACCAGAGAACAAGACCTCCAACTCATGCTTGCCAGCTTTGGTGGGCACAAACATGATGTTGTAGATCTTCTGCGGTGCTTCTTGCAAGCTACATGGGATGGAGCCAGATAGATCCTTGAGTGAGGCTGATACAGTCCCTTTGCCTCCATTTGTGGCATCAGCAGTAATGGAGTATTGATGTCCCACCTTGAGGTTGCCTTGGGGCAGGTGCAACAAGGTCACCTGATCAGGGTAGCATGGCTCACTCACTGTTGTGGTGAATGGAGAGCCGGGGACATCTTCTTCAGCAAAGCGGACACCAATGGTGTGGGGCCCAGCCTCAACAGGTGTGTACGTGCACTGGTAAACATGATCATCCACATCCTCCATGGTGCAGAGAATGGGACCTGTGGGTCCTTGCACAATCACATCTGGCATTCCTGGTCCTGCCTCTTTGATTTGCACTTGGAATTGAACAGTCTCACCTGTCTTGCAATCACACAGTCCCTCAACAATGACTTTTGATGGATCCATGACAATGGCAGTGAAGGGTGACCCCTTTATGTGGTGATCTGCAAACAGCACCACAATGTTGTGTGGCCCTGTTTCAGAGGGTGTGTACACAACGTCAAATTTCTCTGTGCCGCTGAAGGTGATTGGAATGTCAGTGCCAGACGGACTCCTGATGTCCACCTTCAGCTCCCCTGGTCCAGCACGGTGACAGTCCACTGTGAAATGAGAAAGTCCACCAACCTTCCCTGTAAGCAGGCCAGGCCCCTCTGCAACGCACTTGCTGGCATCTCCCTTCCCAACAAAAACAGGGAGGAAAGGGGAGCCAGAGATGGGAACACCATCCATGGCGATGCTGACTGTATGTTTTCCCGGCTTATTAATGGGCACATATCGGAAGGTGTGGAAATGGGGCGTGACACTCGGAGCAGGAGACACTGCTACATCCTGTCCGTCAGGGTCTGTCACCTTTACTGTGATGCTGCCTGGGCTGGCTAGCCCCTTCACATGTAGGTACGTCTCGCTTTCCGCTGGGACACCTCCTTGAATACCTGGGGAGGGGCATGCAGAAGGGCAATTAACGGTAATTTCCAAATATAATACCTGTCAGTTAAACCTGTCCAAGATGGTCACTCTGTTAGGCAACCACCTCTTGAAAACAACCGTCCCTGGTCCCAAATAGCACTAAATCACTGCAATCTACCTCTGTAAAGCAGCCAGCTCTATATAAAGGTCAGTTATAGAACTGGCCCACTGGTGGCTGCATATGTCTTAGTTAGTTTTCACTGTAATTATATTGTTGGTAAGAGTTGGTAACTGAACGTTGTGTAGTGTAACATTACCAGTGTTGCATGTTATGATACGTACTGTGTAGTCTTACCAGGGCCAACTACGGAGATCCTGAGGGTGTCCTTGCGTGTGGCCTTCCGGTACCACTCAATGTAACCCATCATTGCAAGAGCTCCAGTATTCTTGTCAGCGAACTCCTCTGGAGTGATGTTGTTTGTGATTTCGTCAAGTTCGTCAGTGGCTGTCTTCATTGCAGCCCGCACGTTTTCCACTCCTTTCGTGTGGTCAAGGCTGGCATGGTTGGGGAGGGCCCCTTCTGCAACAGCATTGACCAGCGCACTGAGTGCCCGGCCATCCCTCCAGTCTCCAGTGAAGTCCACAATGTTGTACTCGGGGATCTTGCTGCGGACCCATGTCAGGAGGCTAACATAACCAGGCGAGTCTCTTCCACTGCAGAAATATGAGAGGTAGGTCATCATGGACTGCTCATCTGGCGTTTCTGCACACACATGTTTTGGTTCAATGAGTTTTGGAATGTCAAATTTAAATTTGGCAACGTCCATTGCTCGCTCAGTATTCGTCAGTGCATCCTCAGGATGGAATGAGCGGAAGTCAAGGATGGTGCCTGGTTTCATTGCATCTACCAAGGCTGAGAGGCGCTGGCCATCATTCCAGTCGCTTGTGAGGTTCTTCACTGGTTGATCATCAGGCATGGCAGCCTGTAGCCAGTTCAATAGTAGTGTTTTCGGTAAAGGTGACATCACTGCTTTGACGGTTTCACTATGAGGCTTAAGCTGGGGGTCAGGATTGGAGACTGTTGGTCTCTGGATCTGGTACTTGAGGATGAGTTTCCAAATCAAACCAAGAATTGGGACCTGGTTGTGTGCTAGAATGTCTTTTGGCCCTGCAGTCACGGAAGAGCATGCACGTAGAGCTTATTAGTGTGGAATATGAAGGGAAGTAATACTAGCACATTCTTTTGATTCCTTCTCACCCATGCATACCATCCCCAACACTCACACCTCACTCATCAACCTCTTTCCCAAACCCACACAATCACTCTCATACCCACATCCCCCTCACTATCTTATCATATGCCAGTGCACCGATACACACGGCATTACATTCCACTCTAAACCACACATTTCACAGTTAACCTTTAAGGTATAAGCGATTCAAAGTTATTCTATCACCAAACTCAGTTGGCACTAGAAGGTCAGAGCTACATATGAATGCATGTAGACCAAGTCTGTTTGTTTCAATGTTTTACAGTCTGGCAGCCTCAATCACTGTATATGGAAGCAAGCATGCTACATGTGTGCGTGGCAGGACACACACCACACCATGCACAATTCTGCTCCATAAAGCAATATGTTGCAATGACTATATGCATTATACCTATTGGCAGGCTGCAGCTGAAGAGGAAGTGTCACAAATACCTCCATCACCATCACTAGCCAGTACCTCTTTGTGCCTTGCACTGTTCAATTACAACATTGTCAAAGAATGCATGGAATCTGTCACACTTTGCACTCCCCCTAATTGTGTACTATTTGCAATTACAATGTATTATTAGATTGTTACTATTAGTGGCTGTGTTACTATTGTTCAGTATAGTCTTGTAAGTAGCAACTAGCTACTTGGTGACCTTCTTACCAATGTGCAGTTGTATGCATGTGTTGTATATATGGTTTGGGTGCACTGCATGGGTCATTGCACTGACCACTGTGAAATGCGTTGCATAAAGCTTAAGGCAATGATTGCATGTTGTATCCGTGAATGTCATTGAAGAGACTTCACACCCTACAATTCATAATGAAGCTGTTTTGGGTTGGTACTTGACATTGAACTTAAGTTGAATCCTATTAGCAGCTGCTAAAACTCGGAATCATTTTCAATTGTAACGTGACCCATGTGCAAATTTGTACATGTTTCCTGTTACATTCTGTATTTTGGTTCTTGAAACACAAGTGGCCCAAAGTCTGTTATGCATACTAAATGAAGTTTATAAATTAACATGTTACAGCAGATGGCTGGCATCCTTATAACTATGTAAGTCCTTATAATTATTCCCCAGCCGTTGCTACAAGATATGTGGGCAAAGGCAGGACACACTATAACAACAACTTCAATAGGCTTCCGCATATGAAATGTGTCTTTGCGCATTATTTGGCTGAATATATAATGAGGAAGATTTACATTGAGTGAGATATATCTTGACTATACCTGCAAGTGTATAATTCTCACGGACAGCTATCTGTACGTATAGCTGACAAATTATACAACTGCGTAAGTATAGTGAGACACATTTGCTAGTTACAATATTAGAATATTTGCCATTTTTTGATAGATGAAATTACACCAGATCCTTGGTTTGACTGAGTTACAGCCTTGTATAAGGTAATGGCCTGTTGTCACTGATCTGGAACGAATTAACTTGGATGTGTCATGTTTGAGGTGAAACTCGAGTATATAAGCTGAGAGTAATGTCAGAGTCATGCAGATCATGGAACCAACCAAAGGAAGACAACACAGAAGACAACAGGATTTCTGCTACAAACAGGTACCTTACAAAGAAAACATCATCTGCTGTATATATCATGTTTACTCACTATTAGTTGTCCAGACTTTGGGTCATGCTTATACAAAAGTAAACAATGTAGCTATGTAATAGGAAACAAGTGCAAATTTGTACAAGATGTACATGAAACAGCTCAAATGACCCAAAGACCACGGACAGCTGCTGAATATGATTTTAGTGTGTTACACATGCAAATAGTGTTAAAGTAAAGGTACTTGGCACAAGGTGACACTGAGCCCATAGAAATCTTGGCTAAAATAGTTCAGAATCCACAGAAGAGTGAACAGTCCAGCTAATGCTTCAGTGTAGGCATGTTTCTCTGTCAGTGCAGCAACTGTGGAGCTGAGCTACACAGACAAGAATGCTCGGCATGTGCAGGTGTGACAACAGTGCATTGGAATTTGGAATATAGGAAACCTGAGCACAGAGCTAGTTGTTAAGTTATGTACATCAAACGAAACAGCAATGCTTGGCCAAAGGCTATAGCAACAAGATAAACCCTACGGAATATTATCATTATCACTCGGACCTGACTTCAGTGACCCCAAGTAATGATGTAATTGCTCATTTAGTATTAGAACCATTTGCCTGACCAAATATCATTGCCACTATTCCATACATAGGCTATATAACTTTAGAGCATGCCCCACTGCATGTTCATGATCTCTCATTTGTATGGCATTGTATGCATAATTATGCATACCTCTACCATTACATTTCAAAAGGCTCTACATACTCAAATGTATAACAGCTACATCAAGGTAATAATGCAGCAATCCATCTGGGAGAAGTGAACATATTGCACAAGCAGCTACACGTGTATGTGTACATGCACAATGCAGGGTTAATTTACAGAGATACACGTATGTGTACATGCACAATGCAGGGTTAATTTACAGAGATACACATGCACCATTATAGCTAAGCATTGTACATCAAGTATTATTGTAGCTAGTGGGTAGGTGTTCGAGCACTTGCATAGCAGAAATTCACGGTAACACAGGACATTTTGGCCACATAGGCCTTCATCATCATACAAAGGACCCTAACCCATCAGCTGATGAAGGCCTACGTGGTCGAAACGTCCTGAGCTACCATGACTAACTACAATACGTCCCACATAGCAATGAGTCTCTATGCTACCATCAATTATTAGCAAATCCTGTATTACTTCTTTCTAATTTAGCAACAGCAGTTTCTGCCAAAGTCATGTACCCAGTAGTTGCCCCGAGCATGCACCTCCCGTACACAAGGCCACACACTTGCCTATGTTAACAAGGTGTATCTTCTCCTTCTTCCGGATAAAGTTAAGGACAATCTTTAGGTTTGCCAATTTGTCAGAAGGGTCTTTCGGATTATATTTGATCCTGCAAGGGGAAGGCAAAAACTAACGTGTTGCTGCATGCGCATGTATTAATAGTCACTGTGAGGCAGTGTATTCCCACAACATTCGTGTTGACTAAAAATATGACATGTGTAAGTGTACTATATACTCTTAGCCCTATAGACTCGATGTCAGAGGTGCTCGTATATGCACCCCAGTCTCGCGAGCTCAATGTCCACGTCATACATATACGACTGTAGTGCCGCTATATCAGCTATAGTTAAAAGGCCGCTGCTACTGCCACTGAAAATGCAGTGGTTACTGGTGTCACATAATTGCTCCTGCCACCGGCCGGTGTCTTTAAAAGCCATAGGGCTACTCCAACCACCAGACTGTGTGAATAACCCTAACCTTAACCCTAACCCTAACCCTAACCCTAACCTACCGATATTTCGGTGGCAGCAGCCATTCCGTAGTTAAAATTATACACCCCACCCATAACAAACGTCTCACCAGTTTGAGACTCTTCTATTGGTTAGACGCTCCAACAAGATGGCCAGTATGACTCCGTCGTCAAGGTCGGCCACCAGATCAACTAGCTTGGGGTCACTGCCCTTCAGGTGCGCGTTGCACCAGCTCGTAAAGGTGCTCTGCTGGACCGCTAGCCATTCTATTTTGTTTGCTGCAGCCAACTTGGGGGGCCAGACTACAAAGAATGGAGGAGGATATTAGTGGGCATACTGCACACTGCATGACCAGTCAGGCCGGCTGTTGTGCGCATGCGTGCTGGACACCTTCCAGTCACTCACCACAAAGTGCCATTTCTGAGCAATATCAGAGTGATCGAATGAACGGACGTTAACAACGATGCTTGCATAAGCACATCCGCGTCGCGAGATCCTTTGCCGTTGTGGACACAGGAACGGAGGGGGGTCAGCTAAGCAGCTCCTTTTATCCGAAACCACACGCTGTATCGGATTTCAGCCATATCCTGAAGCCACCCCTATAGCGCAGCCATAGAGAGCGGAGGTGGTTCGCCGCGCACGCACGCCAAAGCTCGATATATAGCGTGCGCGTTCGAACGCGCATTCATAGGCTCATAGCTATACCTTTGCAGGATTTCCCCTATAAAGTCACATATATGCTGATGGAGTGGAGGGCCCGGGGCACCTACCAACTATTTGAACTTGCATGCGATCTAAATGTGACGTGCATGTGTTCTGCACTCCTGATAGGTGTATGTATGAGAATGTGCATGACAGATCACCAAGCAAAGCAGTTAACTGCAGCTTGTCCCTCGCAGTCAATAGGGCTCATTCCACTTTAGCAGCAAGCATTAATATTTGCAGCTGACTCAGTCAAATTTTAAGTAAATGTGTCCCACCAAAGCAGTATAGTGACTATGCTAATGTAGGCATGAAACATCAAGTATCCCATGGCAGTATCACTAACTTTGAAGTGAGGGCTTCTCAGCTGGCTCAGGCATCAGAAAGGGTTGGTTCTCTAATACCAGCTTCACAACAGGGTTGAAAACCTTGCTGACGTTTTCGACCAGATGCTCTGGTTGAAACGTCAGCAAGGATTTCAACCCTGTTGTGAAGCTGGTATGAGAGAACCAACCCTTTCTGATCACTAACTTTCTTTAGTGAGGTTCACTACCCTGCCACAGATATCACTACTTTGTTTTTACAGTGTATAGAATGATTCTTTGGATGATAGAGCCGAAGAAAATATTCTAGTATCAATCAATCAATCAATCAATGCTCAGTGGACATCAACATCCCCAGTAGCGGGGGTTGTCCATTACAAGTAGACATAAGAGGTTCAAAGAAAGAAAGTATCAATGACATGTACTTGTAAAATTTACAATTATATTCTTAGTATGTGATCAATATAGCGTGCCTGATCACAATTTTCATGACAGTGCATATCTAACTCACACACTTGTCAAGTATATAATTATATGTATAATTCAGTGCTGTTAACTGACAATAATCTTGCATTCATTATAACCTTACATGAATGAAATCAACTATATGTCCCATCACTACTGCTTCACTGAAAAAGTGTTATAATCAACTACCACTACCACTGTTTCATTGTCATCAACAGTGACTATACATAAGTTTATTCAGAAATGGACCATTAATTACAGCCAATTACAAGATGTCTCTTTTAAGGCATTTCTTGCTCCTCGTGGTTAAATGTGCACAGGAATGGGCTTCCTTGGATGTGCTCGTTGTTGTAGGTGGCAGACACCTTGTATTCCCCTGATTCCTTTGGCACAAGAGTGACATGGTAACTTAGTGGACGTCCTAGATCACCCAGGTTTCGTGTTGTGATGTTGGCAGCACTGGGTGGCTCCACAGTGACACTAAAATCACCCTCACTAAACTTATCGCAGTGAACCTTGAATTTGCAAGGCTTGTTCACCTGGAAGTCCACTTTATGGAGTTCCAGGCCAGTCAGGATGTGTTTCTTGTTCTCCTCTGCAGCACTGCCATGGACCAGCACAGTATAAGGGCTGCCTTTGAGGTGTTTCCCATTGCTCCTTGCACTGACTAGGTACTCTCCTTTCTCCGTTGGCTTGAAGTGGGCAATATAGCGTCCCTCTCCAGTGTGACTTACCTTTGCGCTCAATGGGCCAGAGGGGCCATGGACACTCATTGCAGGAGTGCTGTTGATGGGGCCTGGTCTGAATACAAAGTTGACTGGTTTGTTAGCCTCAGCCTCCAGGTCCTTCTGAGGTGCTCCCTCCTCGGCATCAACAAATAATGTGGTCTTTTCCAGCACCTTGATATGGAAGGGAGACCCATCAATGTGGCTGTCATTCAGCATCACTGTAAGCTTGTAGTCATCAGCGTACAAAGGCTGAAACAGTGCCTGGTGCCTGTTGTCTTCATCCAGCTGTACACTGACATGGGCAGGGCCAGTGTTATCGCCCACTGCAATACCATACACCTCATCATCTGCTTTATCAGTTACCTTGATGTCCATGGTTTGACCAAGCTCCAGGATGGTAATATTGGGTACAACCTTCACTTTGAAAGGAGAGCCAGGGACAGGCTTGTCAGACCAACTGACATGGACCAGGTGGTCACCCTCACTGCTGGGCAAGAAAGTACCATCAGAGCAGCTATTTGTCTTATTCCCAAAGTCTATCGGTTCCTGTTCTCCCCCACTTATTGGCCCCTCAGCCGTTACCAGCAGAGAACCACTGCCTGCATTTGTGTAGTCCACGACAAAGGGTACCTTATCCCCTACATGGCACACAATGCCTGTCAGCCCGGTCACACGTACTTTGCTGGCATCAACTCGCTCCAGCACACGCACCTCAAAGGGACTACCCTTGACTGGTACCTTGCGGTTGTTGACATACACTTCATACAGTCCAGGGTTGGTGGGTTTGAATGAGACTTGGAACTTGTCACGCTCCGTCTTGCTCTTCTTCACATTCAGATTCAGCTTCTTGCCAGTTGGCTCATATATCACATGTCCAGAGACTCCTCTGGCCTTGATACCTGGGAAGACAAATTCCATGGTCACAGGTCCAAAGTGGTACTCAGGGATATCACGTGGCTCAATCCCAAACACAACTGGTGATTCCGGGATGGCTTCCTTGCTCCAGTAAATGAAGTGCCTGTGTGTGCCCGCAGCACCTGGAGTGTAGGCAATCCTAAAGTCTGCCCCATCCTTGGACATGATTTGCAGTTCTGAGTTCCTCTTGGACTCTGAGGGAGCCTGAGACTGCACAGAGAGATTGCCAGCTCCAGCTTCCGAAGCGTCCACCAAATACACAATTTCTTCATAAGGAACAAGCTTCATCTCAGCGGCAGGAAGGCCATACACCTTGCACTTGCTTGCATCTGTCGGTGGTGGTGGAGGTGGTAAGTATTGCACCTTGAATGGAGAACTCGGCACATCCTTATCTCCCATCTTTATCACCACAGTGTACAGGTCTGACTTTTGAGGATTGATGTTGATCTGTTCAGAGCCATCAGGGTTGGTGATCACCTCGACAGGGATCTGCCCAACTGTGTCACCTTGGCAACTGGCAGTGACATGGCCAGTACTTTCCTCGCTATTGTCTCCCTTGTCCACAATCACAGTCAGAGGTTCTCCCACTTCGAAAACAGAAACGGACTCTGGGAATTCTAGTTCGTGATAAGCTGAGTCCTCACCTGGTTCATAAGGCAAGCCGTTAATCAGATAGGAGGACTCCGTCTGCTCTGCATACTTCACTGTGAACAGTGAGAATGGTGATCCTGGCACATGCTGTTGATCCCAGAGCACACTGACATTGTAAATGTCTGGCTCTATAGCATCAAAATCTGCCTCATAGTTCTTGGATCCCTTGTCTGTGATGGATACTTCAATGGGGCCGGTGGACTCACCCTCTACACTGACAACCAAGGCACCATCACCAGCTGCAGAGGCATCAATGTAGGTATGCACTTGGTCAAGAACTGAGCTTGTCTCAGAGGCATACTTTATATTGGGTCCATCCACTTGAACCTTGAAAGGGTTTGGGGGATCCAATTTGATGGTGAATGGTGACCTAGGGATATTGTCATCCTGCCACATCACATTCAGCTTGTAGTGGCCTCGACCAGGAGGGATGAACCGCACTTGTATCTTCCCATCCACCTTCTTAGAGACCTGAACAAGAACTTCTCCATGTTCCTTGCTGTAACAGCTAGCTGACAGTTTCCCGTCACCTGCATCAGTCACATCACACACTACCATCACCGGGCCCTCATGCATCTGCGGGTGGTATGGTCCATCGACAACTACCTTGCTAGCATCTGTGGTTATAATGCTAACAGGGAAAGGAGACCGAGGCACCTCTGTGCCATTCCAGTACACACTGACCCAGTACACGTCTGGAGCTGGAGGGTCAAAGGAGACTTGCTGCTTGCCTGGTCCTGCATCAGATATGGTACAGGGAACAGCTCCACACTTGTCACCTTTGCAGGTGGCAGTCAGTTTGCCGGCACCAGCCCTGCTTATGTCTACATTCATAGTGACAGGGACCTCTGGGAGCAGCTGCAGGGGACCACACTGAACATGATCTGGGTGAGGCTTCTCCACCACTTGCAGATGATAGGGGGAGCCAGGCACTGGGTCAGAGCCATAGTAGATGTCCACATCATAGTCATCAGGCTTGGCTGCTGTGAGAGTGATGTCGTATTCTCCATCACCACTCTCTGTCAAGTTCACAGTTGGCTCTTCACAAGTGTTACGGCCGTGTGCTCTTGCTGTCACCTTCTCAGCTGTATCTGGTGCCTTCACGTAGTACTTGTAGGGCTGATCTGTGATAAAGACACCCAAGACACCAGCAGTGGGCGGAGTCACTAGTGTTCCAATGGGATCCACTACATGGAACAACACTGGCGAGTCGGGGACAGGAGTACCAGAGAACAAGACCGCCAACTCATGCTTGCCAGATTCAGCTGGAACAAACTTGATGCTGTAGACCCTCAGTGGTTCTTCCTGCAAGCTACATGGGATGGAGTCAGATGGTCCATTGAGTGTGGCTGATAAGGTCCCGCTACCTCCTTTTGTGGCATCAGCAGTAATGGAGTACTCTTGTCTCACCCTTAGGTTACTATGAGGGAGGTGCCGCAAGACCACCTGATCAGGGTAGCATGGCTCACTCACTGTAGTGGTGAATGGAGAGCCAGGAACATCTTCTTCAGCAAAGCGTACAATGACAATGTGAGTTCCTGCCGCGACAGGTGTGTACATGCACTGGTAAACATGCTCATTTACATCCTCCATGGTGCAGGGAATAGGACCTGTGGGTCCTCGCACTCGCACATCTGGCTTCCCTGGTCCTGCCTCTTCAGTTTGCACACAGAACTGAGCAATCTCATCCATCTTGCAATCACACAGTCCCTCAATGTTTACCAGTGATGGGTTTGTGACAATGGCTGTGAAAGGAGACCCCTGTATCTGTTGGTCTGCATACTGCACCACAATGTTGTGTGGGCCTGTTTCAGAGGGCATGTACACAATATCAAACTCCTTTGTACCACTGATGGTGGCTGGCATGTTGACACCAGAAGGGCTCTTGATGTCCACCTTCAGCTCCCCTGGTCCAGCACGGTGACAGTCCACTGTGAAATGAGCAGGTCTACCAGCCTTCCCTACAAGAAGTCCAGGCCCATCTGGGATACACTTGCTTGGGTCAGCAAGACCAATGATAAAGGGGGATCCAGGGACATCATCATCCTGCCACTTCACATTCAGCTGGTATTGGCCTGGACCAGGAGGAGCAAACTGTACTTCCATCTTCCCATCCACTTTCTTAGAGACCTGCACAGGGACTTCTCCGTACTCCTCACTGTAGCAGACAGCAGTCAGGTCCCCATCACCTGCATCAGTCACATCACATACTGCCGTCACTGGACCCTCATGCATCTGTGGGTGGTGTGGTCCATCCACACACACCTTGCCGGCATTCGTGGGTACTGTGTTCACACGGAAGGGAGACCGAGGCACCTCTGTGTCATTCCAGTATACGCTGACCCAGTACACGTCTGGAGCTGGAGGGTCAAAGGAGACTTGCTGCTTGCCTGGTCCTGTATCAGATATGGTACAGCGGACAACCCCACACTTGTCACCTTTGCAGGTGGCAGTCAGTTTGCCAGCTCCGGCCCTGCTTGTGTCTACATTCATAGTGGCAGGGACTTCTGGGAGCAGCTGCAGGGGACCACACTGAACATGATCTGGGTGAGGCTTCTCCACCACTTCCAGCTGATAGGGAGAGCCAGGCACTGGGTCAGAGCCATAGTAGATATCCACATCGTAGTCATCAGGCTTGGCTGTTGTGAGAGTGATGTTGTATTCACCATCACCACTCTCAGTCAAGTTCACAATGGGCTGTTCACCAGTGTTACGGCCGTGTGCTCTTGCTGTCACCTTCTCAGCTGTATCTGGTGCCTTCACGTGGTACTTGTAGGGCTGATCTGTGATAAAGACACCCAAGTCACCAGCAGTGGGTGGAGTCACCTGGATGTTAGAGGGATCCACTACATTGAACAACGCAGGTGAGTTGGGGACTGGAATGCCAGAGAACAAAACTTCCAATTCATGCTTGCCAGATTCAGTTGGAACAAACTTGATGCTGTAGATCTTCAGCGGTGCCTCTTGCAAGCTACATGGGATGGAGTCAGATGGTCCATTGAGTGTGGCTGATAAGGTCCCGCTGCCTCCTTTTGTGGCATCAGCAGTAATGGAGTACTCACGTCTCACCCTTAGGTTACCATGAGGGAGGTGCCGCAAGACCACCTTATCAGGGTAGCATGGCTCACTCACTGTTGTGGTGAAAGGGGAACCGGGGACATCTTCTTCAGCAAAGCACACTCTGATGGTATGGAGCCCAGCCTCAACAGGTGTGTACGTGCACTGGTAAACATGCTCGTTGACATCCTTCATGATGAAGGGAATGGGACCTGTGGGTCCTCGCACACTTACATCTGGCTTTCCTGGTCCTGCCTCTTCAGTTTGCACACAGAACTGAGCAGTCTCATCCATCTTGCAATCACACAGTTCCTCAACAATGACGTTTGATGGGTTTGTAACGATGGCTGTGAAGGGAGACCCCTGTATCTGTTGGTCTGCATACTGCACCACAATGTTGTGTGGACCTATTTCAGAGGGTACGTACACAATGTCATGTTTCTCTGTGCCACTGATGGTGGCTGGCATGCTGACACCAGACGGACTCATAATGTCCACCCTCAGCTCCCCTGGTCCAGCACGGTGACAGTCCACTGTGAAATGGGCAGTTCTGCCAACCTTCCCTACAAGAAGTCCAGGACCATCTGGGATACATTTGCTAGGGTCAGCAAGACCAATGATAAAAGGGGACCCGGGGACATCATTGTCCTGCCACTTCACATTCAGTCTGTATTGGCCTGGACCAGGAGGAGCAAACTGTACTTCTATCTTCCCATCCACCTTCTTAGAGACCTGCACAGGGACTTCTCCGTACTCCTCACTGTAGCAGACAGCAGTCAGGTCCCCATCACCTGCATCAGTCACATCACATACTGCCGTCACTGGGCCCTCATGCATCTGTGGGTGGTGTGGTCCATCCACACACACCTTGCCGGCATTCGTGGGTACTGTGTTCACACGAAAGGGAGACCGAGGCACTTCTGTGTCATTCCAGTACACGCTGACCCAGTACACGTCTGGAGCTGGAGGGTCAAAGGAGACTTGCTGCTTGCCTGGTCCTGCATCAGATATGGTACAGGGGACAGCTCCACACTTGTCACCTTTGCAGGTGGCAGTCAGTTTGCCAGCTCCGGCCCTGCTTATGTCTACATTCATAGTGACAGGGACCTCTGGGAGCAGGGGACCACACTGAACATGATCTGGGTGAGGCTTCTCCACTACTTGCAGATGATAGGGGGAGCCAGGCACTGGGTCAGAGCCATAGTAGATATCCACATCGTAGTCATCAGGCTTGGCGGCTGTGAGAGTGATGTTGTATTCACCATCACCACTCTCAGTCAAGTTCACAATGGGCTGTTCACCAGTGTTACGGCCGTGTGCTCTTGCTGTCACCTTCTCAGCTGTATCTGGTGCCTTCACGTAGTACTTGTAGGGCTGATCTGTGATAAAGACACCCAAGTCGCCGGCAGATGGCGGAGTCACCTGGATGCCTAAGGGATCCACTACATTGAACAACGCAGGTGAGTTGGGGACTGGAATGCCAGAGAACAAAACTTCCAATTCATGCTTGCCAGATTCAGTTGGAACAAACTTGACGCTGTAGATCTTCAGTGGTTCCTCTTGCAAGCTACATGGGATAGAGTGAGATAGTCCATTGAGTGTGGCTGATAAGGTCCCGCTGCCTCCTTTTGTGGCATCAGCAGTAATGGAGTACTCTTGTCTCGCCCTTAGGTTACCATGAGGGAGGTGCCGCAAGACCACCTTATCAGGGTAGCATGGCTCACTCACTGTTGTGGTGAAAGGGGAACCGGGGACATCTTCTTCAGCAAAGCACACTCTGATGGTGTGGAGCCCAGCCTCAACAGGTGTGTACGTGCACTGGTAAACATGCTCGTTGACATCCTTCATGATGAAGGGAATAGGACCTGTGGGTCCTCGCACACTTACATCTGGCTTTCCTGGTCCTGCCTCTTCAGTTTGCACACAGAACTGAGCAGTCTCATCCATCTTGCAATCACACAGTTCCTCAACAATGACGTTCGATGGGTTTGTGACAATGGCTGTGAAAGGAGACCCCTGTATCTGTTGGTCTGCATACTGCACCACAATGTTGTGTGGACCTATTTCAGAGGGTACGTACACAATGTCATGTTTCTCTGTGCCACTGATGGTGGCTGGCATGCTGACACCAGACGGACTCATAATGTCCACCCTCAGCTCCCCTGGTCCAGCACGGTGACAGTCCACTGTGAAATGGGCAGTTCTGCCAACCTTCCCTACAAGAAGTCCAGGACCATCTGGGATACATTTGCTAGGGTCAGCAAGACCAATGATAAAGGGGGACCCGGGGACATCATTGTCCTGCCACTTCACATTCAGTCTGTATTGGCCTGGACCAGGAGGAGCAAACTGTACTTCTATCTTCCCATCCACTTTCTTAGAGACCTGCACAAAGACTTCTCCAAGCTCCTTGCTGTAACAGCTAGCTGTCAGATTCCCGTCACCTGCATCAGTCACATCACATACTGCCGTCACTGGGCCCTCATGCATCTGTGGGTGGTGGGGTCCATCCACACACACCTTGCCGGCATTCGTGGGTACTGTGTTCACACGAAAGGGAGACCGAGGCACTTCTGTGCCATTCCAGTACACGCTGACCCAGTACACGTCTGGAGCTGGAGGGTCAAAGGAGACTTGCTGCTTGCCTGGTCCTGCATCAGATATGGTACAGGGGACAGCTCCACACTTGTCACCTTTGCAGGTGGCAGTCAGTTTGCCAGCTCCGGCCCTGCTTATGTCTACATTCATAGTGACAGGGACCTCTGGGAGCAGGGGGCCACACTGAACGTTGTCTGGGTGAGGCTTCTCCACCACTTGCAGATGATAGGGGGAGCCAGGCACCGGGTCAGAGCCATAGTAGATGTCCACATCATAGTCATCAGGTTTGGCTGCTGTGAGAGTGATATTGCATTCTCCAACACCAGTCTCTGTCAAGTTCAGAGTTGGCTCTTCACCAATATTACGGCCGCGTGCTCTTGCTGTCACCTTCTCAGCTGTATCTGGTGCCTTCACGTGGTACTTGTAGGGCTGGTCTGTGATAAAGACACCCAAGTCACCAGCAGTGGGCGGAGTCACCTGGATGTTAGAGGGATCCACTACATTGAACAACGCAGGTGAGTTGGGGACTGGAATGCCAGAGAACAAAACTTCCAATTCATGCTTGCCAGATTCAGTTGGAACAAACTTGATGCTGTAGATCTTCAGCGGTGCCTCTTGCAAGCTACATGGGATGGATTCAGATGGTCCATTGAGTGTGGCTGATAAGGTCCCGCTGCCTCCTTTTGTGGCATCAGCAGTAATGGAGTACTCATGTCTCACCTGAAGGTTACCACGAGGAAGGTGCCGCAAGACCACCTTATCAGGGTAGCATGGCTCACTCACTGTAGTTGTGAATGGAGAGCCAGAGACATCTTCTTCAGCAAAGCGAACATCGATGGTGTGGGGTCCAGCCTCAACAGGTGTGTACGTGCATTTGTAAACATTCTCATCCAAATCCTCCATGGTGCAGGGAATGGGACCTGTGGGTCCTCGCACACTTACATCTGGCTTTCCTGGTCCTGCCTCTTCAGTTTCCACATGGAACTGAGCATTCTCATTCATCTTGCAATCATGCAGTCCCTCGACGATGACCTTTGATGGGTCTGTGACAATGGCAGTGAAGGGAGACCCCTTTATCTGGTGGTTTGCAAACAGCACCACAATGTTGTGTGGTCCTATTTCAGAGGGCGTGTATGCAATGTCAAATTTCTCTGTACCACTGATGGTGGTCAGAATGTCAGTGCCAGAGCTGCTCTTGATGTCCACCTTCAGCTTCCCTGGTCCAGCACGGTGGCAGTTCACTGTGAAGTTGGCAGGTTTACCAACCTTCCCTTTAAGCAGGCCAGGCCCCTCTGCAACGCACTTGCTGGGGTCCACCTCAATAATGTCAGGGAAGAAGGGGGAGCCACGAACGGGGACTCCTTCCTTGGCAATGTTGATTGTATGCTTACCTGGCTTGGTGGGCACATATCGGAAGGTGTGGAAGGTGGGGTTGTCACTCGGAGAAGAAGACACTGGTACAGCCTGTCCATCAGGGTCTGTCACTTTCACAATGAGGCTGCCTGGGCTGGCTAGCCCCTTAACATGTAGGTATGTCTCACTTGCCACTCGGACATCATCCCCTCCTTGAATGCCTGTTGGAAGGGGGTACATGCAGAAGTATAGCTAATGGTTGTATTACCAAAATTTATGACACCTTGTTAGTATACAATTAAGAGTTAGAAATACCGGAAAATAATAGTGTAGTGTTGATAGATGCATGCTGTGTGGTCTTACCAGGGCCAACTACGGAGATCTCTTGGGACTGTTTTGGTGTGGCCTTCCGAAACCACTCGATGTAACCCATCATTGCAAGAGCTCTAGTGTCTTCATGAGTGAACTCCTCTGGCGTCATGGTGCTCTTGATCCCGTCAAGTTTATCAGTGGCTGTCTTCATTGCAGCCCGCACGTTTTCCACTCCTTTCGTGTGGTCAAGGCTGGCATGGTTGGGGAGGGCCCCCTCTGCAACAGCATTGACCAGCGCACTGAGTGCCCGGCCATCCCTCCAGTCTCCAGTGAAGTCCACAATGTTGTACTCGGGGATCTTGCTGCGGACCCATGTCAGGAGGCTAGCATAACCAGGCGAGTCTCTTCCACTGCAGAAATATGAGAGGTAGGTCATCATGGACTGCTCATCTGGCTTTTCTGCACACACATGTTTTGGTTCAATGAGTTTTGGAATGTCAAATTCTGAATTGGCAACGTCCATTGCTCGCTCAGTGTTTGTCAGTGCATCCTCAGGATAGAGTGAGCGGAAGTTAGGGATGGTGCCTGGTCTCATCGTGTCTACCAAGGCTGAGAGGCGCTGGCCATCATTCCAGTCGCTTGTGAGGTTCTTCACCACTTGATCCTCGGGCATGGCAGCCTGTAGCCAGTTCAGTAGTAGTGTCTTGGGCAAGGGAGTCTTGAGTTTCTTGGAAGGCTTGGCAGGCTTGGGAGCCTTGGGCTCATTAACAGGGGGCTTAGGGCCACTCTCGTTTTGTCCCTGGATCTGGTACGTGAGGATGAGTGTCCAGATCAGACCTAGAATTGCCTTTTGCTTGTGATCTCTAATGTCTTCTGACCCTGCAGTCACAGTATAGAGGATGTACTTGGATACACATGGGCAAACTGTACAAGCACATCCCTTCTGCGCGCTGTCCTATTTTCCCTTGATCACACCCGTATATGAGAAAACCACACCCTGCTCACCCCTGCATGCACACCATCACACTCATACTTCACTCCGATACATCCGCCTCTCTCTATATACCCCATATTCACTCTAGATCTCATATCGCCATGCCCACACACATTGTACACTTACACACCAACACCATTACACATTCCACCATATAATATAACCTATGCACACTTTCACACCCTAGTTCTCAGGCTCGCAGTACAAAATCTCTTATAATCATGTCAGCTAGCACCAATGTTGGGGCACTGCATGAGTAAGTGGAGGATTCCATAGAATGTAAACCAGCATATAATACAAGGAGTTAGGTTAGACAATACACCCTGGGGAAGCCACTTAAACCTAGTTAGAATGTGTATAGTCTTGGCTTATGTATTTATCTAACATTCTTATAGTAAAATTAATGTATTAGTATAATTCTCATACTACCAGGGCAGCACATATACATCCAACACCACATCTACTAGCTATTATGCCCCAAGCCACCATTACCGGAATGGTATCTTACAAATCCAATCATGTTCATTTCAATGAAGATATGTAAGACATGGGAAAGGACATAACACGCTCAAGTTGGTCAAAGCTGCACTATTTAAACTGTGCATGCAAGCTATGCATGCTTGCACTGTACCACCCCCAATGTTACTGATACATAGTAATATCCCCCATCATCACACCTTTGCCCTCACAACACTGTACATGCTGCACACACAACAAGGAATGCATGCAATCCATCCACTCCATTCCCCCCTACAAATTGCATTCAAAAGTTGATAAAAGTACAAAGTGGCACATACCATCTTACAAGTGTGCCCTTCCCCTTTTGCATAGTGATAGGACTGAGAGTACAAAGATGGCATATCCAATTGCAGTACATGTTTTAGGTCCTACCCTTGCACTGTATATAGCTGCAGTTGCAGGGTACGATGTGAGGGTACACAATGTGACACATACCATCGTACACTATAGTGCTCTCCTACCCTGGAAGGCATGAGGGTACAGAGCTGACACATTATACATTACAGTTTCCCTACATGTTGAAAGGTGTAAAAGTACAGACTTGACACATACCATCTAATGGCCCTGCTGCACTAGCTGAACGGCCTGAGAATAAACTATATAATATAGATAGACACACACGTTCCATCAAACCATTTAAGTCACCCATGCATGCAGCACTTAAAGGTATGAGGGTACAGATCGACTTGACGCATGCCATCTAATGGTTCCATAAATGTTCTTCGGTGTCCCCTGCTGCACTGGAAGACATTGGAGCAGGTTTGACACATATACGTACTGTATCTAATGATATTCCCCCTGCACTGAAAGGAATGAGGGTACAGACTTGACACATGCCATCTAATGGTTATTAATAAATTCTTCGGTGTCCCCTGCTGCACTGGAAGACATTGGAGTAGATTTGATACATATACGTACTGTATCTAATGATATTCCCCATGCACTGAAAGGTATGAGGGTACAGATTTGACACATGCCATTGTCTTTGTCTTCACATGGCTTTGCAATAACATTTTGATTTGGTACTTTCATGGTCAGTCTGACAGATCGATGCAAACAATCCATTATACTCTTGAGCTATGTGTGAGGTAGAGTCCCATTCTGGTTCACGCATAACTGCAAATTTTACTGTTCCTTGATTTACCTATATATTACCGACAACAAGATGGTGTGACAGGTGGAGACTGGCTAAAGCAGTTCGAGCTCAAAGTGCCTCCATATGTGCCTTTCAGCAAGAGTCTCACAGGTATGATGTGAGTTGAGAGCTGTTCTATTGCCAGCTGTTGCTGTAAACTGTGATTTTCATTGCAGTCATCCATCAGTGTCCACGCATGTATATATGTCTGACTTGCTTCTGCCATTTTGAATGATGTCACTTGCACTATGGCCTAGGCGCCATATTACATATTCACCGATTTCTCAAGGGGTGCACGTTACGCTCCATATGGGTAAAATGATGAAGACTTAATTCACAGACAAACACACCATACAGTCTGTCAAAATCACACCCCACGCTAACCCTCCCACACAGTCCCTGCCCGCTTACCTATATTAACAAGGAGTATCTTCTCATCCTTCTGGATGAAGTCAAAGACATTCTTTAGATTTGCCAATTTGTCAAAAGGATTTCTGGGCTTGTTTCTGATTCTGCAGGGAGAATTCAAAGCATTTTGCTGTGATCACTGCATGCTAGGTCAGTGCATACCCTTCACACTCGTTCACTCAGGGTTTCTGCATGAATGGCATTCTCGCTACTTTGCCTCTTTCTGATGTTGCCATCACTCATTGCAACACCTTCACTGCTCCTTTTGAGAGAATACCAGTAACTGTTATGATTCTCTGTATGTAGCCTCATTCTGAAGACCACATGTGCAATGTAAAGACTAAGTAGTGATACCTGTGGGAAGTAGTGATCCTCACTGAATAAGATTAATGAAATTCACTACTGTTTTGGTGGTGAACACAAAAAGGTAGTGATCGAACCACACTACCTTCTTTTAGTGCACAAGACCCTAACCCTTGCCACAGATAATACTACCTACATAGTTACAGGGTGCTGTTTGCAGGCTCAAGTGCATGCCCTTTGACATATTCCTGGGATCATTTACCATTTGTGAGTGCTGATCGTCTGTAGTAACTGTACGTATCTTAGCAAGCTGTGTAACTCCGGAGCTCTTCCACACTCATGCAACCATGCACTCGAGTCTTGTCAGAAGTGCTTGCATATACAATGCAAGCACCTCATCATAGTCAGGCATGCCAATGACGCCCCATGCAGTCACACTTGCACCTCACAGCAAATGACACCCAAAGCAAACTCGAGATCTGTACTTCATCACATGCACTACGGTAACCGTTACCTGTGCACCCCCTCCCCCCCCATGCAATAATTCTTGATCCGGAAAGCAACTAGTTGCCGCCTAGATATGCCTGACTGGCTTTCCACCATGCAAGCATCCCCCACAACCCGTGCCATGCTCCGCCGCCACTGCATGCCCAAACAACTCACTTGTATGGGAATTTTCTATTCGTCAGGCGCTCCAACAAGATGGCCAATGTGACGCCGTCATCTAGGTCGCTCACCAAGTCAGCGATCTTGGGGCCGCCGCCTTTGAGACTCGCGTTGCACCAGTTCGTAAAGGTGCTCTGCTGGATTGCTACCCATTCTCTGTCTGCTGCAGCCATCACGAGTGAGCCGCCTGCAATGGATTGAAGGAGAATAGAGAGCGCGTGTGTTACATACCAACTAGATCGATAAGGCAGGCTGCAACGCGCAAAGTGCATGCAGGCATGCGTGCCAACACTTTCCAGTCGCTCACCGTAACCGTTCTTAGTTATACGGAGAAATAGCTGCAGAGATCGAGTCGACGGACGTAAGTGGCACGTGCCGCCTGCAGTATCAAATCTGCAGGATGAGATCCTTTGCCGCTACGGACGCAGGAACAGCTAGCAATCAGGGAAGCGGCTCTTTTATAGAGCACTTTGCATCGGATTCTATCCGTATACTGCAACTCTGTGATACCTCGTCACGTGACTGCATCATGTGACTTTCAATGACGCTGATCGATGGAACAAGCTGGTAAGTTAGCCAAGCGGAGATCAGGGTGTGACTCCGAGACGGCGGTGCACCGTGCTCTCATCCGGTAGTTCCAAACCGTGTATTACGAGCTAGTGATTTCTGCGAATAACACATATTACAGAATGATAGTTAGCTATACACAACAGTTGAACTTACATTCGTGACTTAGTTTTTATGCTGTCGCAGACTACTGCCATCAAGAAGATTTCTCTCCTTTATGACCCAATGTGCTTATACGTGGGCAAATTTCTTTTGAAGTATAGCTCCTGGACTTTATAACAACCTTCCTAATTCAGTAATAAAGCCAGTGCCTTCTAGCTGTAAACTTTGGAATCTTGCACTAGTAGTAGCTATGTTAAACTAAAGAGAATTACTAACCTACTATTCATTTTCTCCTTTACCCCACATGGCAAGACTTAAATTGTAGGAACTGTAAATGTGGAAAGTATGTTGGATGGTACATACATACATGAATTTCCCCTCCTTTAAATATGCACAGCTACCCTCACAGCTAGTCTACTGGCTGCAGAAGAAGGCAGCGGCCCTACGGCAGTGGTACCTGGTGAAACGTGTCTCAAAGGAAAGCAGACAACCAGTCATGATGGCAGGAGTGCCTCTGCTGGGTCAAGGTGCAGTGGTGACGTGGCAAGCCACAAAGACCAGCTGCTGTGGGTACACATGACCTGCATGTGACCTGCATGTGACCTGCATGTGACATACATGTGATTTGCATGTGACTCCATATAGGACGTGCATGTGACATACATGTGACATACATGTGACCCGCAATCTATACAGGTGCATGTATGAGGACCTGACGGACTATCAAGCTAAACAGTTGCTCATCTACCACGGTCAAAAGGGCTCCTTCCTCTTTGTAAAGCAAACAGGTGGACTGGCAGTACACATTCGACTGGGGTGTGTAAGCGACAAATTTATTCACATTAGTGTAACAAAATTCCAAACTGTTCTACCTATGCCACATTTACCTGTCTGAGTGCATGCGTAGCTGTCAGCCATATTAATTGCATTAATTATGATTTGACGATAAATGGGCTTGTCAGTGGTATTTTGTTTGTTGTTTACATAATGTTATGTTAATATTTTATTGAACAATTTATGCATTTCAGCAAAGTTCATGTGCTTACATTAATTTGATTAAATTGTGAATAATTGTGAAATGAGTGAATTGTATGATCGTGACCTCTATAAATGCCTGTTGCTTCCATACTGCCGTCTACCTTATACACATGTAGGGAAGATTGGACACCAATGTACAGCAAGCATACAATAATGAGGGACAGTGGGGGGTACACCCTGGAAGGGAGCGTGAGTGGTGATGGGCATGAATAGTATGTTATCGGCTTTTCATTTGTGTTAATCTTCATAACATTCCTGTGATATTCGTCAAGCTTGTCATTCATGTCACCATTCTGTCATAATTACCCACTGTGTCTATTACGTGTTTATCACTCCTTGCAATATTCTATTACAGTAGTACTGTCATTTCACTTATGTTCAACATACATGTCACTATTCTGTCATATGTGTCATGTTTGTCATTTGCGTCAGTATCTCGTCACACTGACTGTCACCCCTCTATCTATGACAGTGTACAGTGTATCGAACAACACATGACCTGATACAGTGTCTAGTACAACAGTACTCATCACAGGGTGTCACCCTTTCTCCGCTTTTTGGTAAGGACGCAAGTTATAGCTTTCTACACATATCACCTCTGTTGTTCAGTAGTACTGTCGTAGATATGCATGCTGACAAACATTTTCACAGTCCCTTCAGTTTTCCAGAGTAAAATCACATTTTGTGGTGAACTTTGTACCTATGTTTAGTATAGTGTATAGAAATCTTTCACGTTTACAACTGTCAAAATGTAGCCAGTGGGGAGAAATCTGTGTGTATTATCGATGAATTTTGTGAAGTCTCACCATTACAGTATATACAGTCTTCATCTCTTCAATGTCCCGTGATATTATGGGGCATTTATAAACCATTTTGCCCATAGTGTGTGAATTTGTGTGCAATGCCACAACACTTTGCATATTGGGTAATATTGCTTTCATTTGCTTTTTCAGTAGCTCCAAGTGAGAACTTGTTTTCAGCGTCACCATCCACAAGTTTTTCAGTCCCTCCGGAGTACAGTGCAGCACAACGATATCCTGTAAGTATACAGTTAGTATGCAAGGAAATACAGTTAGTATACTGACAATACAGTTGGTATACAGGAATATACAGTTAGTATGCAAGAACATACAGCTAGTATACTGTACATGACTATATGGGTAGTATACAAGAATATACAGTTAGTATGTAGGAGTATACAGTTAGTGTACTAGTGTATACAGTAATTAAGTCTGAAGTATTGTAAGAATGCAAACATCTTAGTACGATAACTTGGGTTTGTAATATACTACCTGGAGAGGTATGCATTGTATGGAGAATATTACATATTTGCAATTTCTGGTGTGTCCTGTTCCCTTCTGGTCACAGTGGTGTGCTGACTCACACATTGTTTCCATATCTCTCATCTCTTATCTCCATTCCCTCTTGCACCTAATCTTGGTGTATAGAATGCCCCAACCAGAGACCTCCCTGCCATCAGGATGATTAGCCATTTCACTCATTTGCATACCAATGTCACTAATTCTCTGCGCTACCCTACACCATCAGCGTCTGATCACTTCTCAATATCTTCTATATATGCTGCAGACAACAGTGAGTGTGTGTGTGTGCGTGTGTGTGTGTGTGTACTGTATGTGTGTGTACGTGTGTGGTGTGTGTGTGTGTGTGTGTGTGTGTGTGTGTGTGTGTGTGTGTGTGTGTGTGTGTGTGTGTGTGTGTGTGGTGTGTGGTGTGTGGTGTGTGTGTGGTGTGTGTGGTGTGTGTAGTGTGTGTGGTGTGTGTGGTGTGTGTAGTGTGTGTGGTGTGTGTGGTGTGTGTAGTGTGTGTGGTGTGTGTGCGTGCATGCGTGTATGTGTGTGTACATGTGTGTGTGCGTGCGTGTGTGCATGCGTGCGTGCATGCAAAACTGTAACCACTCTTCAACCTCACCACTAGGTCCAGGATGCTTGCGCACTGCTTGCCACCGACATTGTTACCTAGCCCAAGATGGCCGTTGGTGGAATCCTTGCAAAGCAGCACCCGCAATGTGTGTCCTCCTGACAATAGTGTGGGTGAGCATCTTTGTGCTGTTTGGTTGGATCGCTCTCTTGTTGGCCCTCGTACTAGGGGCAGTTCTAACAGTGACCGTGGTATGTGCCTTCATACAAACGGGTCACTGCTACTGCAAGGCAGTTTACTGCTGTGAAGGGCCACTGGAACATGTGGAGACATCTGGGGTACAGTAATATGCCACATGGTGGCTATCAAATCTATGTATTATTCTTCATTGATCAAGGATCACTTCAGAAAGCTATATAGCTATAGCTAGATGTACAAGTAGAATAAATTGTAAGAGTACAGTCAGAAATTGTCTTGCAGCCATTTTTGTATATACAGGTGATTAATTCAAAATCTAGATTTGCTGTACATATTATATTTTGTATTATTTTGTATTTGGCTTATTTGTTACTTATCATCATAATTATATATGGGTACAATTTATACATGTTGCATACAAACTGTATTGCATTATAATGAATGATAATTATACTGGTAAAAGTGTATACACACATTGTCATAATTATTATAATTGCATGTGCAATTTGTCTCAATGAATAAAATAAATAGTTGCTGAAATGGATATACATGGCAATTGTCATGTGCAATGGTTACATGTGTTAGTAATAATTAAAAACAGATCAATAGCTGTGTGTCCTTTAAATTATTCTGATGAGCTCTTCTATTGCCTCCTCCTCTTCCTTTATAATTGACATTCGAGGCTTTCTAGAAACCTTCGGATAATCTAGAGGCATCATTGATGACGCTAGTAAATCCCTTGAACTGCTGGGGCTTTCCCCTGCACTACTGGGGCTTCCCCCTGATGTTGGCAAGTACATCTGGGCGTGATTCAGAATGCTCCGAAGTGTTGGGTACCTTGGGGGTGGGGTCTTGCTGGCAAGGTCCGATCCTGATACTACAGTGGGCTGGACAAACTCGTCATCGTCACTGCTATCACTAGTACTGTCATCACTGTTGCTATGGTAAACCAATTGAAAATGGCTGCCACCAATCTCTGGTATTGCCTCGTCCTGTTTATCCATTTGAAATTGCAGTGTTTCCGTGACAACACCAGAGAACCAATCAACTTCCTCCACCTCCTCTTTCCTATCAGAATCTACAGCAATAGCAGGTAGCCATGGAGGTTGTTGCCCATCTGTAAACCCTTCGCTCCCACTGTACACCTTTGCCCGACCACCAGACTGGAGGTTAGTTTCTGAAGAAGACTGCAGGTCTGTCTCCGAGTTGGCCAGATCCAGAGTGGGTACACTTGCACACAGGAGAAGGTCATTGTCTTCAACAACTCTTCGTCGCTCTTCCTCCTCAAGCAGCTGAGGCCAACGCTTAGAGAGCATTTCTCGGCTCTTCCTCCGTTGCTGACTCATGCCTGGTGGTTTCAGCTTCTTGGCATGATTGTCTTCAGTTTTGGACTGTTTCAGAAAAATCTCCTTAATAAAGTGAACTCTAGTGCTTGTCGCCTCTCCTTCACTGTCAGCACTTTGGTTTCCATGGTGACCAGAATCCTCCCCTACCGATAGAGAAGTATTGAGAGGCAGGTTTGCTCCCATCCTGCCGGTGTGGCTTGTGGTGTATTGGTTGGTGGCCATGCCTTCGTTGTGCAGTGGCGAACTTGCTACAGGTTTGTGCTCCGCTGGCTCTCCGCCCAACCTGAGGGGTGACGTCGGATGGTCTTTGATAACCTTTCTCTCTGCTTCCTCAATGATGGTGAAGCTGACCTTGATCTTCAGTGGTGGGGTTCGCTCCATACTCGTCTGTGACACGGATGAAACCTCACTTTCTTCCTCCTCTGCCGCCAGCAAGTCCTGATAGGTGTCCTCTGCAATGTTATCCTCCTCCTGGCACTCAACAAATGGTTCCTTGGGTGCACTGGTCTGCGTCCCATCCTGAAGGTCAGAGATGTTGTCCTCTTCGAAAGAAGGTCCCTTCGAGCTTTGGTTTATTTCAGTACCATCCTGCCCAGTACTTGATGGTACTGGTTGCAATAGGCTGCTACAGCTGTTTGTAGCGGAGGTTGCACTGTGGCGGGCTTCATCCTCAAACATGCTACTACTGGTTGCCATGGCAACAGTTTCCATAGTAACATTCATTTCATCATTAGTACTGTTCAATGAATGCAGCTCTCTCGAACTCATACTGGTCTCTAGTTGGTGAGTATCATCATCCAAGAGTGTCCCATCTTCTGGAATTGCATCTAGAGTGTCATCTGCACTTCTACACCACATAAGAGAACTTTGGGAAGGAGAATGAGAATCAAATTCCTCAGAGCCAACTTGCGGCATTGAGTTGACCACTTTGAGATTGGAAACTACACTGGTATCGCTGCAATGTGCTGAAGTTCTGATACCCACACCAGACTCATGGTGAGACCTTGGGAGGGTATTGGAGGGATGCAAGTCACTTTCATCTTCAAACCGTACAACCCGTTTTGGTCTCTGAGGAGCAAGCTCGTCCATTGATCGAGCTTTTTGCTTCCTGCTGCTTTGCCTGTTGTTGCTGTCTTCACTCCGCTCAGCACTAGATGGCCGAAGCAACACCCAGTTTGGGATCTGGGGTGGCAACATTGCCACACCTCCCTCCCCCTCATCCTCCGCCAGCCCCCTTAGGCAAGCAACTGATTTTGCCTTTGAACTCCTGGAGTCAAACATTCCCATTTCAACTTCAAGTGTCTGATAGTCATTTGGGTCTTGGGACACGCTAGCACTACCATAATGTCTCTCAAGCAGTCCAGAAGAAGGTCCTATTTAGTTCTGAAAGGCTGTAACATAACTTGTCGTGCTTGTTGACGAAGCTGTCAGAAGACCTGTACATGTCATTCAGAATGACGACCGAAGATGACCTGGGTTTCAAAAGTTGACTGCAGCATACAATAGTGGGGAGAGAGAGAGAGAGAGAAAGAAACAACTAGTTACCACAATACATGTATAGATAGTTCGTATTACAATTGTAACACTGTGTAGTATACAAATACAAATGGACAATGTGTAGATAATATTATTCATGCAGGTACATAGCATCATCAGCTGTTCTAGAAAGCAGCACATTCATACATAAATTTATGTACGTAGGTGTGTGTGTGTGTGTGTGTACACATGTGTGTATACGTACATACATATCTGTGTGCACATACCATGCCCACAACATGCACATGTACAGACACACCTGCACATTGAAGACTGACTAATACATACAATACCTCACTGAGTGTGTGCGCACTCGCACGCAGTGTAGTATCACACATGTATTCGTCTTTGGAGGTGTGTTTGTACATATGCGCATGTTTGGATACATGTGTGTGCGGTATGCTCTCACACACATGTAGGCACACACACATACAGTACTTACTATGTGTGTGTGTATACTCCTGCGCACATATTGCTATGTATATTATACGTAAGGTGCACACTCTTTCACGCTATTTTATACATACCCTGAACTACTCCTCTGTACTGCTTCACTGTTTAGTGACAGTTGTGAGGGGAAGGGAAGGAGGGGAGCATGAGAGAGCTCGTTTGCACCTGGGGCTTTCCCCACCCACGTTCCAGGGCCCCTCCTCCGGCAAGGTGCACAGAACAGGCACACACTACGAAAGGATTGTAACCATAGCAACAGTGAAATAGTGTGCTGATAACTATGTACTGTGCAATAACTCATCTCTTAATTATGCCATCACACAGACACAAACACACATACATGCATGTATGTATACATATGCACACACATGTACGTACACACACAAGTACAGACACATACACACACACACACACCACACACATGCACACACACACACACACACACATGCACACACACACACACACACACACACACACACACACACACACACCACACACGCCTACACACACACACACACACACACACACACACACACACACACACACACACACACACACACACACATACACACACACACACACACACAAACACACACACACACACACACACACTCACAGTATAACAGTCACAACCACTGCAATCAGCAGCACAACGAAGACAGTGCACAATGAAGCTATAATGATCTGGTTCTCCTCAGAGAGGCCTCCTCCCTCACCACCTTGTGCTGTGGACAGGTGAAGTAAGAAATATGGCTAAGCACTGATGAAGGAGCCCCTCAAATATCAACTCAGATAACAGTTAGCGGTGGTATCATTAGTTTACAAGCACAATACAGTGGATGTGTGTGCGTGTGCGTGTGTGTGTGTGTGTGTGTGTGTGTGTGTGTGTGTGTGTGTGTGTGTGTGTGTGTGCATGTGTGTGTGTGTGTGGTTGTGTCTGTTTCATGTGCACATGGATGGCACAGAGAACTCTTTGCGTATTGAAAAATGTATATGCATACGTATGTGTTAGCATGTTTGTTTGAAACAGTTGGCCATTTCTAGGGATATCTTACAAGAGGTTCTGTGACCCAGGAAAGAGATGTCCATACATGACCTACCAGTTACTGCTCCAAAGCACAAAAGTGCCATCCACAGACTGGTTCGTGATAACATCCTCACTAGATCCAAAGAGCATCACAGTATAGACACAAACACATGAATGGAAACGTGTACAAGGGTCAACGCTCCATCACCTACGAAATAAAAAAACAGCAATAACTCAAGGGGAGCCCCCTACAACGTGTATACAGTTCTGTAAACACATAAATTTTCTGTACTGCAAATGTATTCAGACTAGAGGCATTCCTTATGAGTCTCAGAGTCCTGGAGATGGTGCAAACCCTGAAAGCTTACAGTAAACAGCTCTAACTGATTCAAACTGTTGCTATCATCATCACGATGGTCTGAAGAGCTCATACTTCCGCCCTCTTAAATGCAAATCAAGGTGAACAACTACAGCACAGTAGTGTGCTCAGTCCAAAAGGCAATCTTATGGAATCTACTCCATCAGGTTAGCATCAGGAAGCGACTATAAACTATAAACAGAAACTGGCAATGAAGCACTCACCCACTCCCCGGCTCGCTGTTTGGCAGTCGCTGATTCTGCAGTAAACAGGTGGCACGCCCAAGTGGGGGAGTATGGGCTATGAATTTGATATTTCAATTACGTAATGACACGTGACTGCAAATGGCTTCTGTCTGTGGTGTCCGTCAGTTCGCGAAGATAGACAGAGAATACGAGAGCGCGTAACCGTTTTGAACTACCCAGCGTGAGACAATATGGAGACGAAAGTGAACCGCATGTTAGATATTTATTCTGTCAACGTAGTGGAATGGAAGGACATGGACAAGAGAAAATTCTATTCTATCGGTCCCGCGATGTTTGTCGGTCTTAGAGGGATACTGTACCCTTTTGGTCTAATAAAAACCAGATTATTTATGCAGAGGAGGACAGATATGTACAAAGGAACATTGGACGCGTTCAGGCAGGTTGTCAGGTACGAGGGATTCCGAGGGTTATACAAAGGGTTTTTGGCCTCCAACTTCGGACTCTTTTCCGGTCAGATCTATATTACCATATACGAATTAACGCGGAGCTCCATGGATGGCTACAGCACCGCAGTGAGGAGCTTTGTAGGTGGCTTACTAGGCTCTCTTGTGGCCCAGACGTTGACTGTCCCAGTTGACATAGTCTCACAGCACCTTATGGTACAAGGACAAGTGGGAACTGCCAATGTGGGAGACGTGAAGAAGAGAGTAAAGTTAAAAGGAGCGTTAACAATCACAAGGGATATTGTCAGGAATGAGGGCATCGGAGGACTGTATCGCGGCTACCCTGTCTCCCTTATGACATACGCGCCTGGCAGTGCCATCTGGTGGAGTTCCTACATGGCCATCAGTGACACTGTTCTTAACAGCAGTATGCTGGAGTTTCT
Organism: Ianthella basta; assembly: GCA_964019415.1. NCBI lineage: Eukaryota > Metazoa > Porifera > Demospongiae > Verongiida > Ianthellidae > Ianthella > Ianthella basta. The sequence goes on from OZ025878.1 coordinate 956,842, forward strand.
TCCGCGACCGCTCATGTTTATTTCGTCTGGAATGTGTGCAGCCGTGGTCTCCTCCACCAGCACCAACGTCATGGACTTGGTCCGGACTAGGTACCAGGTAGGTGTGCATGGGTGTGAGTGTAGTGAAACTGTTCTCAAGTTGACGCTTCCTGATTGTCAACGTGTTCAGAGCCGTGTTCCTCTCTAACGCTCCATGCACGTGGGGAGTACCTGTCACTGACCTCTCTGGCCGCATGTCTCAGTAGAGGGGGTATAGAATCAGATTGACTATATTAAGTGCTTCTAGCTCTATTGAACATGCACTGATAATAGCAGAAGTCACTCGTTGTGTGAATGTTGTACTATTACAGTCCTTTCTATGTCCAGAGCATGTCTTCGCCCTTCTTCACTCTACCACCCTCCCATCCTCCCCAGCTCGAGAGCAACCGCTCCCTTCGCTCGTGCATCAAGAAGCTGTGGCAAGAGGAGGGAATGAGCATGCTGTACAAGGGACTGTCGGCACGCATCATGCAGAACGCACCAACCAGTGGCCTCATGGTGTTTGGCTACGAGACACTCAAGAGGCTGAGTTTGAAGACCGACTGAAGCACATGTGCACACAGACAGACAAATGTGCACGGGACATTATATTATTATGCATGACTATTTTTAACATAGTCTAGGTAATACATAATAATTATATTCGTGCTGTACATGTGTCCTTGTCTAAGTTATTGTACATACATATGTATATCTATAGCTAACTGGAAATGATATTTATTGACAGTTTTCTCCATTTATTGTAAAATGTGTTGTGTATTTTGGTATCTGGTCCAGTGATCTGTTGCTGGTACAGTGGACTGAATATTGAATTCAAAATGCCCGCAAGTTGATAGCCTCAAAATTGTCAGGTCAATATCAACATGAGTGCATAATGATTTATTATGACATTGTGGTCCTGGTGTGAATAATAGTTATCCAATCATAAAATTTGAGAATATTTAGCTATTCTGTATATCTATGTCCAGTGTGCTCCGCTATGCACACACACATATGGCATAGTGAATATTGATCTAGCTAAATTAATGGCTTTTTCATGTGTATATATTACAATGTATACGTATTATAGATATTGGAACCTAAGTGAACAGCACATACGAATATAGCTACATTTAAACAAGAATGTGGCCTTCAGCACCAGATGTTCGCCACGATCAGCTGCACACACGGGGTGCCAATTGTTAATGGTTGGACATTGAAACTAGTGTTGGTGGCATGTATTGATGCAAACACAGTCATGCATGCAACATTCTGCAAGGATCAACTATAACGGCACCACATGCAGTGCCGGCCACTCATATGCACACAGCAGTGACTTTATATTATTTCTATACTACATATACAATATAATATCTACATTGTGCCAGATTAAGACTCATTCCAGTGCTAGCCCTCTCCGGGAGGGACTGGGAATTAGACAAGTGACAGATAAACGCATACAGTGCCTTTCGTGTGAACCACCAGTGAATGAAAGACGTGCAAGTTGCATGTGTGTTATATGCATACACTTGACTACAGAAGTTAGGAAAGCTACAAGTGAAAGGAGAGAGAACATGTAGGGATGGGCAAACCTGATCGAGTGAATCACCTTACAGCATGCAACATCACACATAAAAAGGAGAATAAGTTCTATAGCAGACTCTAAAGTGAGATGAGTGGTGTATCTGTTTGTGTGCGTGTGTGTGTGCGTATGAGAGAGATGGAACGAATACAGCTATCTATGAAACATGCAGTTACTTCTGAGGTGTTCCAGTGGAGTGCCTTGGTGTTGAGAAGGGTGTGTGCGTCTTTACCAATTGCTGCAGAAGTTGGGCAGCGTCCAAAGCTGCCTTGCTGCACACGTGCCAACGCTGCCATAAGCTATCGTTCATGAATCGTGGCTGCTCCAGAATGTTCTGCGTGGCTGCAAAGAGCTGTATCACCGAAGAAACAACCGCCATTGCCCCGCCTAATACCTGTGTTTGTGCCCCCTTGGCCTCTTCAGATAACGATGCGGGTTTTCCTCTGAACTCAGGCAACTGTGAAAACTCAACTGTTGCTTTCACAGCTTCAACCATTGGACGACAGAAAATCTGGCATCGCAGTCGATCTGGCTCCGAACGCGACTTTGTGAATGCTTTGAGAGCTGTGAGGAAGGGTGCTGTAGAACCTTGAAGTGCCTTTGAAGTGTTCACAAATTGCTCTCGGTCGTAAACAGACAGGTCTTGGAGATCAGCTGCATATTTGCAGCCATCTTTCAACACCGTGAGGCTGTCTGCAATGCTAGACGATATCTTCAAAATCATTGGCGTGTCGATGATGCCATATTTCTCCTTATCAAACTTCCTGCATGCGACAATAATGGAGAATTTTGCCATCTCAAATGAATACCTGTCGGTAACGCCAGGTAGAGCAGGCTCCGACATAGGGTCCTTCACCGCAGTCACATACGCTAGTTGTGCTGCACTTTCCGTCAACAAGGCAACTTGCTCTGTCAGCACGCGCACCGACTCTGCTATGCCCTGCAGTTCGCTGTCCTTGAGATGAGCCTGTAGCCCTTTGAGCATATCTGGGAAATGTTTGGTTGTGCTTACGATCCTTTCCTGACAGTCAAACTGTCTCTGCCCCTTGGACAGTGGCTCTAGAACGGTAGGCTTAGTGGACTCCTGGAGAAGAAGCACTTCTGCTATCAAGTCAATCTCCTCCGCAGACTGTGCGCAAATGCGAACCACTTTGGTGGGTGTGAAGGTCTCCCCCACAGCTGTGGTCGCACCAAGCAAGGTGTTGAGCGAGCTCAAGGAGCTCTGAGAACCGGAGAATACTTTAGCAAGATTCATTCTCCTTCATTCTGCATCGAGGGGGAGGGAGGAAGGAGAAGCGGGAGATACCGGCTTGGCAAGCAGACATACGCAATTCAACAGAGCATGCTTCACTCCACCCCCAGTAAGAGGTTAGCTGCAAACTGCGAAATAAAGTGTTTTCAAACATAACTATAGCACTGAGCACTTGCTAAGGTGCACTCTGGTATCACCGCTGCAGCTACGATGGGCCAAGAGGAGGTAGCCACTCCGACCTCCCAACATCGCACAGAGACATGATACGCAAACAGGCAAGAAATTGAAGCTAGCTATGGCTTACGCACTGCAGAGGTAGTGTCCAAGAAACTCCTTCCTATCTACGAACATTCATAAACACGCACAGGTCGTCGGCCAGGGTTTGCAGCCATGCTTGGGGCGGAGCCGGATAACAGACCCACATAATCATATTCATTCGTTCTAAAAATAGATTTGACCCCCTTGAAGAAAATGGCGGCAGTGGCAAGGTCGTTTGGACGTCTGGCGAGCAATCGCTCGTTTTTCTTCGTGTGCGACATGCAGGAGAAGTTCAGGCCATCCATCCGTTATTTCCCAGAAATTGCTGCAGTATCACAAAGAATGGTAGGTTATGCGGCCGCCCGCGTTAGTTTTTGGATGCATGACCGTCTCCGTGATGTTGAAACGTGTGTGCGTGTCCCGTATGCGTGATTCATCGTTTGCATTGTATTGTGTATCTGGTATTCTAGCTAGAGTGCATGTACATGTGCACACATGTTGATTCTTGATATATTTAACGTAGTATTGAAGTTGTCGTAATGGATACCCAAGGCTGGTATTAGGGAGTGTCCGCTCCATTAATCCATTGTAGATCTTCTGTCTGTTACAGTTTCGGTCATGCTTTGTAACACAATCCAAACTGTGATATGCAAGTGATTGACGAGTGTGTCTGCCCTTGTCGGGTTCAGCTACTCCAATTCCTTAGTGGTTGTCCTGGAACGTGAATACGTGATACTGTGGGATGTTAGGTAGTCAATAGTATGCTGTGTATGCTCTTCTGGTGTGTTCGATCCGCTTGGTATTTTGGGTCTTTAAGGGTAAAACTTAAAGCTAGTATCACTTGCAAGGTTGGCATAGAGGGTGCATTCGGGGTGTGATGTGCCATATTTGCATAAAGGTCTTGTTACATTCGGTTCTGTTGTGTGCTATACGGTATACGTACACAATGGAACCTGTCTAATGCAACCACCTGTGGGCCAGTTCTAACTGACTTTTATAGAGAGGTGGCTGCTCTACAGAGGTAGGCTGCAATGTTTTAGTGCTATTTGGGGCCAGGGAGGCTGGCTGTTTTAGAGAGGTGGCTGCCTAACACAGTGACCATCATAGACATGTTCCACTGTAGCAGTAAAGCATAGCAATCTACTGCAGTAGAGCAGCCATCTCTCTAAACAGACCGCCTCTCTGGCCCCTACTACACAGCACTAACCTAGCACTAAAACATTGCAGACTACCTCTGTTAAGCAGCCACCTATTGAAAACAGCCAGCTACCATCTTAGACAGGTTCCACTGTACTCACTCATGAATATGCCCAAGTGACTTCCCAAGGACTGAAGGGTAGATGGTGATAGAGTAAATGGCAGTGAAGTCCTGTATGACCCACCAACACCAATGACGGTAAGATGTTGTGTCTGCAAGTTAATTGCACATTCTACTCATTTCAGCTTCAGTTTCTCCAGAGAGTAAATGCGACAATTTTTATTTTCAACCAGTGAGCTTGGATAACACAACGGAACCTGTCTAAGATGGTCACTGTGTAAGGCAGCTACCTCGATCTCTAAAACAGCCAGCCTCCCTGGTTGAAATAGCACTAACATAGCACTAAAACATTGCAGTCTACCTCTGTATAACAACCACCTGTCTATAAGGACCAGCTGTATCTGGCCCAACAGTACGTGGTTGTCTTTGACAGGTTCCACAGTATACACATACAAAACAACTGGGAACTTGTGAAATGCATATGCAATGCGATGCATATCCTTGCAACTCACAACTGAGTTTATTGCACTGTTCTCTGCCGTGCACAGGTCCAAGCTGCTTACATCCTTGACATCCCAGTCGTGGCTACAGAGCAGTATCCGAAGGGCCTGGGCAACACGGTCTCTGAGATTGATGTGTCCAAAGCGAGCGTCTTCCCTAAGACCAAGTTCTCCATGGTCATCCCCGAGGTGGAAGCACTGCTTTCGGAGCAGCAGGATCGCAAGAGTGTGGTCCTCATGGGGATTGAGGTATGTGGTGCAGTGGCAGTAGGGGGGTGGGGCGGGTGGAAGGCCGAATTTCTGAATTGCTCTTGAATTTGCCATCTCTCCCTCATTCCACTTTCTCTCCTCTCATGGTATGTGGTGCAGTACCTGTAGGGGGAGTAGGATGTGGGGGGAGTGAATGAATGGTTGAGCTCTGACTGGCTCTTAGATTTGTTTTCTCTCCTCCCTTCCCTCTCTCTCCCCCCTCCCCTTGCCTGTGTAGACTCAAGTGTGTGTGCAGCAAACAACACTTGACCTGTTGGAGAAGGGTTATGACGTCCATGTTATTGCTGATGCTGTTTCGTCTCGATCACAAGTGGACAGGCTCTTTGCCATTGAGGTACAGGTGTGTGTGTGCGTGCGTGTGTGCGTGCTGCGTGTAACCAGTCTAACGACAGACAACTGTGAACCAGTTTGTAAAGAGGTGGCTGCATTACAGAAGTAGATTGCAATGCTCTAGTGCTATTCGGGACCGGAAAGGCCGGCTGTTTTAGAGAGGTGGCTGCCTAATACAATAACTACCTTAGACAGGCTGCATAGTGCATGTGATGCTTCATTGCTTCCACCCTCTGCAGAGGCTAAGAGCAGCCGGTGCCTTTGTGACCACCAGTGAGGCGGCTCTGTTTGAACTCCTTGGTGACTCCAAACACCCCAAATTCAAGGAAGTACAAGCACTGATAAAGACGTCTGCTCCAGATTCGGGACTTATCCATCGCCTGTAGAGTCATGCAAGAATGACCTTATATCTATGTGCCTTGTGTAAATTTGGTAGGCTGATTATTACGTCACTTTGCAGATCTTCAATTTGATTGGGTGATTCTGGAGTAGGTATGGGACTGTGAATGACATGGAAAACCAGATACTACCTTTGTGTACCGCACTCCTTGAAGTGCCATTTCTTCAAGTTTCAGTTTGGGTTTGGCACTGTTACATGTGTGGTTGTGTACATTAAAGGAGGAAGTGGGACCACGTCCAAGGAATCCTTGTCACTGCAGTTGCCATGACGTCTCAATCATCTCATGCTTTCACTCCACTCCCAGTAAAGGCTAGCTGCAAACTGCTAAAACTGGGTATTTTTAGCATTTTCGAACACAACACTGAACTGGTCACTTGCTCCAACCTCACTGATAACAAACCCACGTACGTAATCATATTAATTCATTCTAAAAATAGAATGACCCATTGGAGAAAATGGCGACAACGACAAAGTCGACGTCACGTTCACTCGGACGTCTTGCGATCAATCGCTCGTTCTTCTTCGTGTGCGACATGCAGGAGAAGTTCAGGCCATTAATACGCTATTTTTCAGAAATCGCTGAAGTATCGCAAAGAATGGTACGGTGAGTAAGTTTATTCAATTCAATTCATTATTAGAGTGCACCATGCATGCCAATAGGCACTAGGACACATCATGGTCCAATGTAGCACTGCACACATCATGCAACATGGAAGATGGAGAGATACAGATGAGTATGATGTTAAGAGAAGCTGGTCAATGTTAATAAAGAGCGTGACAAATTGCTTGATAGATTGCTTTATTTTGCCGTGCAGTGCAATTTGAAGTCACAGTTTCAAATTACCTGAAGGGCAGCTGATAATCCATCACAACTAAGCCCAGTATACAACAATCCCTGTATGCAACCTTTGGTAGAATACTGGGTATATAGGGATAGCGGGAACAACCTTACTGTAGTAATATTAATGTGTAGCTCAATTGTTGTGTTGTGTTGTGGTTTTGTGATAGCTACACATATATATTATTGCCCTTGCAAAGTTGGTCAATAAACTGCTGATTGCATTAAAATTGAGGTGCTCTCTGCTGTACACAGGTCCAAGCTGCTTACATCCTGGATATCCCTGTGGTGGCGGCAGAACACAAGGGATGGGGTAACACGGTCTCTGAGATTGATGTGTCCAAAGCGAGCGTCTTTTCCAAGACCAAGTTCTCCATGGTGACCCCTGAGGTGGAGGCGCTGCTTTTGGAGCACCAAGATCGGAACAGCGTTGTCCTCATGGGGATCATGGTATGTGGTGCAGTGCCGGTAGGGGGAGTGGGATGTTTGGGGGGAGGGGGGGGGGGGGGGGGGGTGAATGAAAGGCAGAGCTCTGAAGGGCTCTTAGATTTGTTTTCTCTCCTCCCTTCCCTCTCTCTCCCCTCCTCCCCTTGCCCATGTAGACTCAAGTGTGTGTGCAGCAAACGACACTTGACCTGTTGGAGAAGGGTTATGACGTCCATGTTATTGCTGATGCTGTTTCGTCTCGATCACAAGTGGACAGGCTTTTGCCTTTGAGGTACACGTGTCTGCGTGTGTGCGTGTGTGTGTGTGTGTGCATGTGTGACATTGTGTGTGTGTGTGTGTGTGTGTACATGTGTGACATTGTGTGTGTGTGTGTGTGTGTAAATTTTGTATTTGTGCCCCCATTGGATATGTTATGTCATGCTGTTGTTGCTGACAATAGCCTTGTGGCCAACATGTCCCATTGTTCCTTATCTGCTACTACTTGCCGGCTTGCTAAATGCCTGAGTTCATTCACTACACTGTAGCATGGGCCAATCACATCACTCGGTGAAATGATGTCATCATCTCCACCCTCTGCAGAGGCTAAGAGCAGCCGGTGCCTTTGTGACCACCAGTGAGGCAGCTCTGTTTGAACTCTTTCGAGACACTGAGCATCCCAAATTCAAGGAAATGGAAGCATTAGTGGAGACGCTTGCTCCAGATTCGGGACTTATACCTCGCCTGTAGAGTTATATATACAGGAATTATGACCTATATAATATCTCACATGTATTTTAGTAGGCTGATTACGTCATTTTGCATATCTTCATTTGGATTGAGTGATATTGGACTTGGTATGGAACTGTGAATGACGCGGAAATTCGGATACTACTTCCGCGTACCGCACTCTTGAGGTGCCATCCATTTCTTCAAGTTTCGGTTGGGGGTTGGCGCTGTTCCTGTGGGTTCCGTGTACATCAAAGGAGATAGAGTGACCACGTACAAGGGATCATTCTCACCACAATCGTCGCGTGGCCTCGATCGCTGGACCTCAACTTTGCGTGCCAACACGCCAGTCTCGTCGCAGGTTTCGGCAACATTCACCAATAGAACCAGCCAGTGTCGCGTATCCGTCCACGTGCCCACGCAGAGGGCGCATCTTTGGTAGCTGAGTGTGTTCAAGTGCGTGTCTGTGTGTACCGGAAGAAGTCAGGCTTGGAACGGAGGAGGAATGGGTGATTCGTGGTCTTGTTTGACGTGCTTAGGAGCCGAAGAACCACCAGTAAGTGGCTAGGTGTAGAATCAGCTAGATCTTGCCCGTCCGCACAATGTGCGTGTGTATTGGATGCCTTTCTTTTACATTATTGATGGTTTCACTTCAATGTGCGTCTGTGTGTGTGTTTCAGTGTGCTCTCTGCCATTTAATACTTCATTCAAGTCATCAGCTTCATGTTCACACACCGTGGCTGCCATTTTATGACACTGTTTTCCTGATAACAGTATATTTGAACACATATTCAGTCTTTTTGCTATGGATCGTTGGTTGCTATGGAGCACTAGTCTGTTGTAGTCGTGCCGGTTGAGTGTGTGCATGCTGAGTTGGATCAGTCAGTCCTTTTCTGCACTTTGATCTCGCCTTTGCTGTTTCCCCAATCAGTTCCAGTCGAGCAGTGCCCACTAACACACCTTGGTACATGCACAAGTGTAGTGTGTGGTGGTGCTCGAGGCTAGAACGTCTATTTTTAGTAACAGGGTCCTTAACATGACCATATTTGGGCACATTTGGGCATTGTTAGGATTCCTCTCAGGCCAACACTTATCGAATTTATTCGTGGTTGTATTGCAGTGTTATCATATTAATTCACATTCTCGCTGAGTCAACAAGATCAAAGCATTCTTAGCATATATGCATTGTTAGTCAGGTCAGAGGATGTGTTGATAAGGTCATTCTGCACACTTGTATGTGAAGTGTGCTATTTTTGTACCAGGCGTTGTGTTCTGTGATAAAGAGGTGGTAGACTGTGTTTGGGGAGTGTAGGCTAAGATGTGAAGATTCGTTGCGGCAGAAGTGGGCCATGTAGTTATATATGTAATGGCCTAAGATAGTTACTTGTAGTACGGTTACGGGATTTATAGAGTGCTGGCTGATTTGCAGAGATGGAGTGCAACGTTTTCCTGACCTCACTCCTCATCCTCTAAGCAGTTGACAAAGACCTCCGGGTCAAAATGTCCTGCATTTGATTCATCATTAACAGCTAGGTCCTGCTCAAGAATTTGAGACTTGCCCAACTGTCCTGACCAGGGTCAGGGGATCATTATTTGAGGCTATTCATACAGCCACCCAGTAAATTCCCAGTCTGGCTAGGGAGGTGCCCTTGTTTCACAGGTAGTAGTGTACACACCTCTATGTAACTGGGACAGTTACTTTCCTGTTAAGAAAGATAACCTGTATAGGTGGTCACACCTGTTGTCTTGGTGATTGCATCCCCCAATGGCCATGTTTTCACACAATGAACAACTGTGTATTGTGAAACTGTGAACGCTATGTTACTTGGACACGGTTAATGCCTCATTGACTTAGCTGTAAGAGCTGATTCTCAGGAGGTCAAGCCCTCTGTGTGCCTGACTGTGAGGGGAGGATACTGCCTGCTCTGTTAGCTTGCCTAATTGGCCAAGAATGTGTGGGCACTCCTGTTGGCATGTGGGCTCATGTACATGGCCATGTATAGAATACATGTGCAGTGTAATTTAATATAAATTGCAGTGATGAAGTTAGAAACTTCATTCAAGGGAGGGGGGGGGCAAACTGAGGTTCCAAGAATTGAAGGAGATACAAGAACTATGGGGATGATGCTATGTTAACTTATTGCTTACCAAATTTTCAAGGGGAGGGGGGAGGGGCGGTATTATAGCTACCCCTCCCCCCTCCCCCACCACTAGATGCTCCCTTGTATGGGTGTTGTATGTGTGGGTGTGGTTGCATTTGTGCACTCTAAGCTCCTTTGGGACAATAGGCCACAATGCCCTCATTAGAGGGGTGTCCTTATTTCAGAGGTAGTTTCATACATTTCCGATGGAACTGAGACAGTAGGCACTGTCCTCATTAGAGAGGTGTCCTCCATTCAGGGTGTCCTATGTAAGTAGGTGCATCGTGCGTATGTGACCTTAGCACCTCAATCCATCGGTATTCTAGACAGGTGTGTGTGTGTTGTCTGTGTGTCTCATCGAGCTTGCCGGCGTGTTCTGCTCATGCACAGTTCAAGTCTGGATATTGTACAAAGCAGAGAATACTGCACATTACTTGGTTCAAGTAGGGTGCATGGATGCATGCAGTTCAAAGGTGAATGCCATGGATTTTCACAGATGGCAACGACCGTATATGTGGGGAACGCCCTCATCTTTAACTCGCTATCGACCATCCCAACCGACCTAAGCGATTTAAATATCTTTCGATTTAATAGTGCACATCAAAGTTGTTTGATTCCGTCAATGTGTGTATCATGACACGTCTATGAATGCAGTGTTCCCTGTGCCTGGTTGTTATGTTGTATTGGAGTGCCATGTGCGGGTGCCGTATAGCATGTAGTGCATGGGAACTGAAGGGGGTCATGGTGGTTGTTGAGTTGAATGCGTCACCTCTTTGCGTAACGGTGTTAAGCGTTGAATAGACCAGTGGCGGTGTATTTGGTAATCATCATTGGATTAGTTGATGTGAATAGTACTTGGTGGTCTTCACTGGGTCAGTGAATGTGAAGTGGGTGGTACGTTACAAGAAGGTACATTTCACACACAGTCAACCCTGTCTCGTGATTAGGTTTAGGCTACAAACTACATACCTTTGAAATGTTGTCAATGTGGTGTAGGAGTGATGGATTCCCCTGTGGGGACAATGCCAGAAATCACACAAGATTTCGCTCTTCCAATGTCACATTGACATGATTTCTTTCAGTGTTTAAGATTATGTACTAATGCAGTTTTCTCTCTAGGCTGCTTTTGAAGGATGCATAACTCTTCTTGCTCCCTTGACCCTCCTTGGCACTGTACCCTCCTTGAATGGTACCACAAGTCATGTGGTGCATGTAGGTGCATGTAGGCTTGCATTCATTGCTCATCTGTTGCGAGGCTCTCCATGCATCCTCCCTACTGTGCTGTGCACGGGAAGCTGACACCCTCTCCCACACTCAACCATCCACTAGCCACTCCTCACTTGACTAACGGTCCAGTGCAACTTCTTAACTATTCTCCAGAGAGAACATCAGTAAACCACACTCCACACCTCTCTCTTATCAAGCAAGGCTGAAGGGCTTATCCTCATCATCCTCCATATCAAAGATTTATAGAATTACGTTCATCGAATTTGCACGTTGTTTGAGTAGACGAGTGGGTGTGGTAACACTGGTTGGGGCAGATTGGAACAATCAGTAATTAGCCCAATATTATTGTAACTGGTGATGTAATCTTGGTGGGGCTAAAGCGGCCAGACGGTTGATGTTGTTGCCCTTAGATACACGATTAAAGCCACACATCAAAGGTGTGAGAAATGACTCTTTAACTTGATAATTAACATGCGTAGTAACAAGACAAATCACATGACGAGTTTTGACTGAAAATGTTTTCAACAGCTACAGTTCTATTTTTCTTTGCTTTTTTATTGTATTTGACTACTTCTGGTATGTATGTATGTATGTAAGTATGCTGTAGTATAGGAGCCCCGGGCTCTTAGCTTGTCCAATGGGAGTTGAGTTTAATGTAGTGTGTGTGTAATTCATACACACCTATGCTCAGTGTTTGAGATGCAGTGAAAAGCAGCATTTGTGCAAATTTGAGAGCTGCATACAATAGGATGTCTGCAGTCAACTAAAACTGTGGAAATTTGAATTATTTGTACTCTTGAAGAAATGATTTAGTCCCATTGCTTTGGTTTATAAGGGTACTATCATTCAGTGTGAATTTTAATCTGGAACATGAGGAAGTGGTTTTTGTCAGTTCTACCATACTTGTTCATGGATCAGAAGAGACAGGACTTCATCCTTGGTCAAATGTTTCTACGTAGTTTGATAAGTATCTACAAAATCTACAGAAACCACTACCGATACTTGTTTTTCTTGACAAACCCTCATGATTTTGAAGAGGAACAAGAAGATTGGGGGATAGGGGTGTTAATCTGTTTACTGACATCCTTCATGTGTGCGCTGTGTGTGTCTGTTGTGTCCCTTCTTGGTTGTAGTAGAGTATAGTGTGTCAGCTGTTGTACTGACAAGACTGTCCTCTCTTCACATGCCCCTTCCCCTCCACCCCCCCCCCCCCCCCCTCACAGCCAAGGCGGAGGATCATCAATAAGGATATGATTGGATTACCTGCCAATTTCCAAGTAAGTTTAACCCTATAATCGTGTTTAGTACAGTCTTTTAATCCGAGTCACAATCTATTACAAAGGGTACTTCTTCAAGTGAGGGCTTCTCAGCTGGCTCAGGCATCAGAAAGGGTTGGTTCTCCAATACCAGCTTCACAACAGGGTTGAAAACCTTGACCCTGTTGTGAAGCTGGTATTGGAGGACCAACCCTTTCTGGTACTTCTTCAGTCCACAATTTTACATACAAATGTGTGTTAAACACTTTCACGCCATCTGAAGTTCTGCGTACGTATCTATGTACGTCAGTGTGTTACAGTGTTCCAATTTGAGGAGGTTGTGAAGTTGAACCATTCTGCCTTTCACTTGTGATGTCTCTTTCTCTTCTTTAGCACACTGGTCATATTGGGTCCAACGATTATGGTGCAGCGGATGTGAGTGGGTGTGTCCTGGGGGAGGGGTGGGGGGGGGGGCTATGGTCTCGTGTAGTTGGACTGCCATTTCTGTGAAGAACCGTCTTATGTGGTGTCAGAATCATAATTGTCATCTGGCTATTCAGGACTACTGTGTGTAGAGGGGGGTGGGTAGTTGTGTGTGTGTGTGTGTGTGTGTGTGTGTGTGTGTGTGTTGTGTATATGTTTGTGAATGTGTGTGTGTGTGTGTGTGTGTTGTGTATATGTTTGTGAATGTGTGTGTGTGTGTGTGTGCGTGTGTGTGTGTGTGTGTGTGTGTGTGTGTGTGTGTGTGTGTGTGTGTGTGTGTGTGCGTGTGTGTGTGTGTGTGTGTGTGCGTGTACACCTGTACCTCTCACCTCTACCTCTTATCTTTCCATCACAGATGAATTCTATACAGAATCAAATGGAATCTAAAGGTGGCTACGAGGCGTCAATGACTGTCCCGTCCGAACTCACACCACACGGAATAGACGTAGTAGTAAGTGCGAGAGAACTGCACTGAGAGCCGAGTGATGACTGCACCTCTTAGCAAGGTATTTGGAACCATTTTCCTCTCTTCCCATCTCCTTGATTGTACGTATGTGTGCTTTGTTGTGTACACGTAATTCTCAATTGTTTCGGCAGTGCTATGGCTGCCTTCATCCATGACAGTGATACAAACAAAGATGTGTTAAAATTCTGGCAGGGCCAAAGCTTCATGAATATTCAAAGTTTTCTATACATTCAAAGCTTTTTTCTACTCGAAGCTACATTTCTGCTTGTTTTCAGAATGAATTTTCTTTGTTAGTAGCACAGTTCAAGTCACTTATTGCTTTTGCGTCACTTCATTCACTTCTTGTTAGTTTTCTAACCCCTCTCAATACAATTTTGAGCAAGTTGAAGTCTTTCACTTTTGCGCGTGTGATGGCCTTTTTAATGACATCACAGTTGTGAATCGCTAAGCTTCCAATACACAAAACATTTTAAGATGAAGCTTCGAATAGTAAAATCAACGCTCTGACCCCAGCCCTAGTTCGAATAGACAACTGACACAGGAAGTAAGGAAAAGGCAGACGCACATTTTTACGCACAATGGCATACGTACATAAAAAAGCTGCAAACATCATCGTGCGTAATGTGTGTCCACCTTTTCTTTACTTCCTGTGTTCAGTTATGCTTCACATGACTTCCCACCCCATTTGTAAGTGTCATTATCACTGATGAAGGCTTCCAAAATGTTTGATCTATCTCAATTGTTTGGCTAGTGATTTTGGCAAAAGAATCATGACTCAGCCTAGCCACTCAGACTCCTTTACCACTTTGTTCTATGTAATGTACTGTAAACTAGGTTGTCTTGAGCTTGTGTTTGTATTGTTGATCACACGAACTGAACAGACACGGTAAAGCAATGTTTGGCATTCGCACGCACAGTCCTCTCTCCACTGAAAGTAGAACTTATGTGTGTGTTAAACGTTGTTTGGATTCAGCTACAAGTGATGCATGTAAACAGTCATTTCACGGTTTTGTCCCAATTACCCAGTGCACTCAATCACGTGAACACGGTATTGGGAATATTGCATTCTCGCTTGTGCGTGATGACGTCAAACTATGATGGAAGCACATTACCATTCCATTCCTTTGTTCACATGACCAAGTGCAGAGAGTAACTGTCATTCAGGGCTGGAAACCCTGATGGAACGACTGTATATAACTTTGTATGTTCTTTGTTCTCGTGTGCAGTGAACACTCACCAGTTACTCCATTTTCACCTCATCTTCTTCTTCTACAGGGAAACCTATCAAATACAACATAACACTATGCACTTTGGATTATGCGGAGGTATATATAGTCAATTATGAAATTATGTCTACCGGTAATAGTGTCCACGTTCTAGCGCCTCAGTATGTGTGTTTCTGTGTGTGTGTGTGTGTGTGTGTGTGCGTGTGAACAGACTCACTCAGTGCCTGCTATTAATTATGTTCCTATTAATTTGTCAGCCGCACACTGTATGTTCCATGCTGTATTATTATTGGTATGCACACCGTGACTTCTTATTATAATGCTGTAGATTATGTTCTGATTTCGCAAACTTTTTAAATGGTACGAGGACTGAATTAATAAAGTGCATGTTCCCGCCACGTTTAATGCACGTTTTAGTCACGTGACCATTGACCTCTCGACCCCAGGAAGATGTCTGGCTTGAGCAAGGTGTACGCGCGCGAAATTCTCGACAGCCGCGGCAACCCAACGGTTGAGGTGGAGCTCACCACCTCTAAGGGTGTGTTCCGTGCCGCTGTGCCTTCAGGTGCTTCGACTGGAGTGCACGAGGCCTTGGAATTGAGGGACAAAGATCCGGGTCGTTTTCTCGGAAAGGGCGTGCTGAAGGCGGTCGAGAATGTTAACAGCGTGATTGGTCCGAAGCTGATAAGTCTCAATTTGGATCTCACCAAGCAGGCTGAGGTGGACAAGGCCATGCTCGATCTGGACGGCACGGAGAATAAGACGAAGCTGGGTGCCAACGCCATTTTGGGTGTCTCTCTTGCCGCGTGCAAGGCGGGCGCCGCGCACAAAGGAGTACCGCTGTACAGGCACATTGCCGACCTCGCAGGGAATCCCAAGGTGGTCCTTCCTGTTCCAGCCTTCAATGTCATCAACGGTGGCAGCCACGCGGGCAATAAACTCGCAATGCAGGAGTTTATGATCCTCCCGACAGGCGCCCAGAGCTTTAAACAGGCCATGCAGATGGGATGCGAGGTGTACCACACCCTGAAGAAGGTGATTAAAGAGAAGTATGGCCAGGATGCAACCAACGTGGGAGACGAGGGCGGCTTTGCTCCAAACATCCAGGACAACATGGAAGGATTGGAGTTGCTGCAAACAGCCATTGAGAAGGCAGGCTATACCGGCAAGATCTCCATCGCCATGGATACGGCTGCCTCTGAATTTTACAAAGAGGGCAAGTACGATCTTGACTTTAAGAACCCAGCCTCAGACCCAACAAAATGGCTGACTGGCGAACAGCTTGGGGACCTGTATTACTCATTTGTGGAGAAATACCCCATTGTGTCCATTGAGGACTGTTTCGACCAAGACGACTGGGACTCCTGGACTGCCTTTACGCAGAAGGTCACCATCCAAGTTGTCGGAGACGACCTCACAGTAACCAACCCGAAGCGAATCAAGCGTGCCGTTGACACTAAAGCATGTAACGGTCTCCTGCTTAAGGTGAACCAGATTGGATCAGTGACGGAGGCAATTGATGCGTGTAAGCTTGCGCAATCCAGTGGTTGGGGAGTGATGGTCAGTCATCGCAGCGGTGAGACTGAGGACACGTTCATCGCGGACCTGGTGGTGGGACTGTCCACAGGTCAGATCAAGACCGGTGCACCATGCCGCTCCGAGCGCCTGGCAAAGTACAACCAACTCCTGAGGATTGAGGAGGAGTTGGGGGCGAACGCCATCTACCCAGGAGCCAACTTTAGGCACCCTCTGAAGTGATGTGGAGTGAACACTATAAGGAACGTGTCATAGCCTTCCTCACTGTTTAAATTCATTGTAGCCATCAAATTTGACTGTACTAGTACTGCTCTCATAATTATTATATCATGAGTGTATTGTAATAGTCTCTATATCTTGCTTAGCTTTTAGTGTGTATTATCATGCATGTATGATATGATGATGATGATATATGCATGCAATCTAATTCTAAATACTCTTAAGGCTTTTATTTGGCTACCAATTTCAACATGTACCGGTATATATATATATATAATACCGATCATGAATTTAGTGGGTATAATGCAAAATTACAAAAGATATATCCGCAATGATGTACAGATGAAAAATCTTTGTATCCGAAAATCTCTAATATTAATATAAAATTAAATCAACCAAAATTAATTTTAATACTGGACTTATTTCCCAAATTGCTTGCTAAATTTATTTGCCACTAAAATTTGTAGCATTAATTTGTCAGCATGCAGACCAGGGCTGTATAGGGCTTGGTGTCCGTTGTACAATGATCCACATGTCACACAACTCTATATAATTTCATTAATATAGACAAAATTATTCTGATACAAAAATCACATCAGTCAATGAATATCATTAACAAACATCTGCACTGCCATGCAGCTATATAATTAATAGTGTGTCACAATACATGGTTGAGTCTAAGTCAGTTCAAGTGATGTAAAACGAGTTGTACACATCACAGTAGTTGGAATGGGATATAACACTTGAGGGATTTATAAGGTAATACAGATACAAACTACAAAACCAATTGCATGTAACTAAAAACAAGTAAGCACACGGCTAGTTGTTGACAAACACACATTGTTTACAGTTAGAAAACTTGCACACGAAAGTTCGGACTATCAGCTACATACACCACACCATTGTCATCAACACATATCCCCAGAGGTCCATTAAACCTCCCTAGATGAGAACCTTTCCCTCCAAACTCATGAACCAGTTCACCTTCCAATGTGTATACCATTACAATTTGGAAGTAGTATGAAGTGATCAACAAATGGTTGTCACTAGTAGCAGCAATGCAGGTTGGGACATACTTGGGCTGGAAAAGTCTCTTAAAAGTGCCTTCTTCAGACAACACAGAAACTGTCCTAGTTCCTTCATCACTAACATACACAAGACCATCTGAACCAAATGCTATGAAAAGAGGTACCACAAAACACCCTGGGCCACTTCCTTTTGAGCCAAATACAAACAGAAACTTGCCCTCTTCATCGTAAACAGTGACACGGCAGTTGCCACTGTCACAGATGTAAATCAGACCATCTGTGCTAACACAGACACCACGAGGAGTGCTGAAACAATCCCTTTCACTACCTGCATGGTGTATGGTCTGAAGGACGCGGCCATCTTGGGACAGCTTGACTACTTTATTGTTGTCATAGTCTGTCACCCAAACATTCCCTTTCTGATCAAATGTGGCACCAAGCAACGCACTACTAAACACTCCTTTTCCAATGGACCTCACCAAATCACCCTGTTTGGTTACAAGATGAACACACTTGCCCACCCCATCTGTCACAGCTAGCAGGCCCTCACTGTTCACTGCTATTGCACTATACCAACCAGCTCCTGCATAATACACACCACCCTCTGGACTGTGTTGGACGACCATCTGACACTCTCCAAGCTTCCTCCAGTCCCTGAGAGGGTGCTTCACCTGCAGGTGGAATTAGGACCAGGGGGTGGGGTCAAGGGAGGGGCCAACATACACCAAGTGGTATTCATTAACTCCACAATGTACACTACTAGTGCACTAAGGTATTGCTGTTCGTGTTGCCATGGTAATAAGAATTAGCGAATCAGCGAATGAATGTAGCATCTAAACAATGTTGTAATGAATGCATGCAGTGGCCGAAATGTCCAGTTACAACTTTGTTTAGGTGCTACAATCATTCGCTCAATAGAAGCTGATTTTCTGATTATCCTGTAAATAGCAATGAGTCTCTCTGACAAGAGCACACAGATCAGCTGATGGGACACACTCCAACAGGTGAGTGTTAGTGGGTAGAACTGGTCATTATATACAAGCAAGCTCACCACTTCCGCTTGCAATTCCCTAACAACTTCTCCACTACTCGGCCGTTCAGCAGGATCGTCCTGCAAGCATTGAAGTATTGGTGGCTTCAGGGGATGGTTGGCTGGTAGTTTAACCAGGTCAGCTGATCGACGCTCCACCTCTGGCTGACCTTTGACAATCACAAAACCAACTGAGGGAGGCTCCTGGGTACAAACTTGCAATGCCACCACACCGAGAGAGAATACGTCTCCTTTGTCTGTGAAGTGTGGCCGATCCACCAAGCACTCTGGTGGCATGTATGCGATGCACCCTGGGGCCTTGGTGGTGAGGTACATGACAGAGGAGGGACGGAACTTGGCCTGGCCAAGGTCACTGATCTTCACAACGCTGCCATCTTCGTTCATCAGCACGTTCTTTGCTGTCAAATCGCGGTGGAGGATTTGGGGGTCGTGGTGATGGAGGAACGACAACCCTAGCGCAATCTTGAGGATGATGCGAACTTGTTTCGACAGTAGTAATGTCTCTCTGTTCTTCTCAAGGAACTTCTCTAACGTCTGATGCATTAACTCCATAACTAACAGAGCGCTGTCGTCCTGTTCAAACACGCCGATGAATTCCACCACGTTTTCGTGCTTGGCCGCCTCCATTAGCTCGCACTCGTCACGAAACCTCTTCAGGATCCCCTCCAACTCCTCTCTCCTCTCCTTCGCGCAGTCCAGCAGGAGCTGATGTATCTTCTTGATGGCCACGGGCCTCGTACCAAGCGCACCGCGATATACCGTCCCGTAAGCTCCCCGACTGATTTCATCGCCGACTTTGAGCGCGTCAGGACGAGGAGCGAAGAAGCGAGAGAAGAGCGCTCCCATTTTCCCACTGGTTTAATACAGTCACATGACACGGTCACGGCACGGGGTGACACATGCTGCACACCATACACTACGCACACGACTACACCCGTGCACCGTTCGTGAGCCATAGGGCAGCAGTAGCTAAGTGCCGGGTATAGCATTCAACTGTAAGACACCTCTTGTCACTGTTCTCCTTGGCTGTGTCCTCGTTGGTCCAGAGAGCAAAGTGGATCTAAAGGCTGCCTAACAGTGCAGAGGAGAGAGACAACTAGCTAAGGCTAGTGACCATTCCTTTGTTAAATGGACCAAAGACATACTATATAGTGTGTACATATAATTTGGTATATACATTAATGCATTAAAATATTATCTAGAGTACAACTACCTATTACAACCTGTTTTAAGAAGGACTTCAGCTTTGTGTCTAAATAGCTAGCTAGCTATGCACGTTGCGTGAATGGGATAGCATGCTGATGTTCATGGCCATGTTGGCATGGCTGCTGGAGCTCAAGGGTCAGTGTTGCACATGAGGTGTCAGTGAGTTCAATCAAGTGTATTGTATGAATTATGACAAACGTTGTGTTGGGTTAGCTGTCAGTACATGAGGGTTGAGACTGTAGTACAAAGATGTGTCAGCCCCACCCACCCAGAGGGCATCACAGTTCAACTCAGTCACCGAAGGGGAGGTGGAGAGGTTGGTGGAGTTTTTGGACCACTTCCAGAAGTCGCACAAATGACAGCCGAGGGGACAACCACACCTCACCTCACAGAGGAGGGGTGGAGGGTAGCAACTGGTGTGTATAGCTCACTGTTGTGTTAGGGGACTGGGTATTGACATATAAGGTAACTAATTATATAAGACGACTTCCTGTCTACTTGTCCCAGTACGTGCACACGAACAGCTGGAGTTACAAGTGATGGCATTTCAAATCAACCCTAATGATCTATGCCATATGAGTACAAAATTTCATGAGACATTATTTTTGATAACCAAAATACCTCAGGCAATTGCAAGGGCATCTGTGAAATATATGCCCCATGAAATTTACATGCATACTACAGTATTCCTGCACTTTAATAAGTTTCATTACACTTAATGATATTCATGACACACAACTCTTAATTGTAATGAATCTGATTAGGATGTAAATTCAGGCACTAGAAGCTTCCAATTACTGCCCACCCATCCTCCCAGAGCCAATCACTTGTACCATAGCCCACTCTAAAGCAGTAATGACTGTCCACACACTATGGGATGGTGTGGGGTAAATCCCACAACCATCCATCGACTAATGACACATTTCACAGAAGTTAGCAATTCTCATTCATAAACAAAACAACTGACAAATACAACACAACACTTCAGTCAATGAATATCATAAACAATCTATACAAAACAAAGAGTTTACAAACAGACAAAATCCAGGTTTACATAATTGTAGATCTATCTATAAGGTAATACAGATACAAACTACAAAACCAATTGCAAGTAAATGAAAAAAAGTACGTACACAGCTAGTTGTTGACAAACACACATTGTATACAGTCAGAAAACCTGCACATGATTGTTGTGGTAATCAACTACATACACCACACCATTGTCATCAACACATATCCCCCGAGGTCCAGTAAACCTCCCTGGATGAGAACCTTCCCCTCCAAACTCATGAACCAGTTCACCTTGCAAAGTGTATACCATTACAATGTTGGAGTAAAATGAAGTGATCAACAAATGGTTGTCACTAGTAGCAGCAATGCAGGTTGGGGCATACTTGGACGGGAAATGTCTCTTAAAAGTGCCTTGTTTATCTAACACAGAAACTGTCTGATTCCCATAATCACTAACATACACGAGGTCATCTGAACCAAATGCTATGTCAAGAGGTACACCAAAACACCCCGAGCCAAAAGCAAACAAAGATTCGCCCTCTTCATCGTGAACAGTGACACGTTTGTTGCCACAGTCACAGATGTAAATCAGACCTTCTGTGCTAACTGACACACCACGAGGTTTGAAACAATCACTTCTACTACCTGCATGGCGTATGGTCTGAAGGAGTCGGCCATCTTGGGACAGCTTGACTACTTTATTGTTGCGACAGTCTGTTACCCAAACATTCCCTTTGAGATCAAATGCAACACCATCCAACTCATCACAAAGCACTCCTTTTCCAATGGACCTCACCAATGCATGCTCTTTTGTGAGAAGATGAACACACTTGTTGAACCTATCTGTCACAGCTAGGAGGCCATTACTGTTCACAGCTACAGCCCTATACCCAGAACCCTTTGGACTGTGCTGGATGACCTTCTGACACTCTCCAAGCTTCCTCCAGTCCCTGAGAGGGTTCTTCACCTGCAGGTGGAATTAGGACCAGGGGGTGGGGTCAAGGGAAGGGCCAACTATTGATGTTTCCATAATTTACGTATGTATATAAACGACCCTTCTATTGCGCTGTGGCTTTGTCACTGGCCTTTTGTAAATGCACACTAATACACATATATAATTAATTTATATGTGAAATACCTTATCCAAATGATGGTATATATATACAGTTCATGTCTGTTCACTAAACACCTCCACTTTGGATATGATGTAACACAGCACTGGACTGATTTAATTTACTTGTTTCACCATGCATAAAGCTGTGAACAGACTGACTATAACACACAGGGAAAGGGGCTGGCTGCAACACAGGGCAACGAAAGAGTGTGAACTAACATTACCATCAGTATACTTGGAGTTGACACCACCAACACACACAAGCACATGCACTTAAGCAAGCTTGATGGACTAAACTTGAGTGGCATTGAAAACAGTAATCAGTATGTAAAATTGGAAAATTACACAGCATACCAGGTATATAGCATAGGAAGGATGAATGTTGATTTACTATTCACTTAATTGGCTTGAAAAAGCTTGGAAGCCTGTGCATTTTGCCACTACATATGACGTCTCATTAAAATGACCACCTCACGCAATAGTTTTACTTGTTCAGAATGCATATTCAGAAGGGCTAGAGATGTAGAGATGAGGAGTGAATGAATCAAAGGAAGAAAATTTTCATTTGATTCAATTTACTGTCAAAGAATTTGGTTAGGATAAAACAGAACAGCGCATTGTTAAAACAAAATACTGTATAGCTAAAATTTGACAACATTTAAGTTTGACGGTTTGCCTATAAGGTTGGCATATTATATATTGATAGAATGCTAATTTGGCAGTGTTGCAGCTCAAAGTTGAGACATCATCAATGTAAAAATGCACAAAGGTGGTCGGGTAGCCATTCTTCTCCAGTGCGTCCTGTACCCGCTTTTCCTCCTGGGCCCGGCTTACTCCTGAGGAGAAGAGTGTCTCCGCCCGGTGCATAAGTGTCCTCACCACCGCCCTTTTGTGTGCCATTGGGTGATGAGACTTGAAAGCTAGGTACTGGTCAGTGTGAGTGGGCTTCCTGTACACCGATGTGCTGATGGTGCCATCCTCCTCCCTCGTCATGAGCACATCCAGGAACGGCAACCGTCCATCCGACTCTTCCTCAACAGTAAACTGTACATTTTTGTCAATGTTGTTTAGGTGCTCCTGGAAGGAGGTCACCAGACCTCGGGGAAGCGCAGTACAGGTGTCATCCACGTATCTCCTCCAGGAACATGGTGGGGTGTGAAAAGAGGAAAGTGCTCTCCATCACCATCCTCCACGAAATGTTCTCCATCACCATGTTCGCCACTACCACAGACACAGGTGAACCCATGGCCGTACCATGGACTAGGGCCGTACCAGTGGTTATACTTCGTTCAATGTTCCCTTAGCTTCTCTGCTGATGTCTTTTCGTACACACCGCTCTGCTGCTTCATTTGCTAGCTTCAGGTCTTTTCCTGTCAGCGATGTTGAGCTTCAGATTCACTCGCACGTCCAATAATGTGCTGCTTTTCTCTCCAGATGTTTAAGCTAAAGCCATGACCCACTCCTTGAAGTGCACTGTAGCTGTGTCAGCATCCAAAGTAGTACTTATACCAGGTACTATATACACATTTGAGTAGTATTATGCGGTAAGTATAAGCAGTAATAGCATAAAATATGTGCATAAATATTGACATAATTATTCAAATTTGGCGTTTTAAATCCCTGGCAAATTTTCTTGGCTATTCAATACATGGTATTGCCAGGAACTGAATTAATATAAACTAAACCAGTATGATCTTCATATCATTATATAGTTACAGGAAAACATTATAAAGCCCTCTATCAGAGGCACCTCTTAGTTAGCACTAACTATTGCATACATACTACACCATGCACAAGTAGTCTAATTAGCCTCGAGCATCCAGGCCTATTAATTATACGGAAAAATAGGCCTGGCACAATGCCATACATCAAGTTGTGCAAGAGTTGCAGCCCATTGTGCAACCAAAGCAGAAAGACTATTACGTCTCCTGCATGACACATTTGTGAATTGATATGATTAACTCATTACCCGCGAATTTGAATATTCGTACGCTGACCCGTAGTGGCGGAAGAAACTGGTTAGAATCGACTGTGAACGTGAGGCACTGCGTGCACCACCTTATGCGATTGCAGGGAAGGTTCGGATGCGGCCAAACGTTGACAACCAGGGCTGAACCGCCTGGCGCTGTCATTGAAGAAGATTCAGCACCGTATGGGATGTTTGGAGACTGCGTGCAGACGGACTTCGAAGTGAGTTTCAAAGTGAACTTACGCCAGCAGAGTAATCAATTTGATGCCGTTAGGACAGCTAAAGCCTTGGCTTATTGCTGTAGTTGTTAAAATATGGAGCTGTTCTTCTGCGCTGCAGAATAAGCCTTTAAAGTAAGCCCCTCCGACGAGATGAGAAAACTTGATCGTCTTTCGCCATTCGCGACACCCATTTTTGCGATGAGAAAACTCGTCTTTTGTGGTTAAAGGGTTAAAGATCCAGCATGTGTCTCTTCCACACATAAGATTCACTAAAGTTGCTGCATCTTCTGTTAATAGCAGTTACATCAATGCATTGGCAAAAGACATCAGTTTAGGGCAGCCATACTAATTGTGTCACCCTGACAAAAACTGCATGTCAATGGCGTTCCCTTGCATGTTGTGTTGCTTGCAATTGAGCATACAAAAACTATTATATAAAAGTGAACGGATGCACCCTTTGGACTCGCTGGCTCGCTGAGCACTGGCTGTTCGTGCAAGGGCTGTTTGTGCCTGAGTTGGTCATACACCAGGTCATGCTGTAACAGCTAGAGACACACATGTGCACATTATGCAAGGAGTCCTATTGCCAGCCTTTGCATTGCAAAGTGGAGTGTTTCCCTTAGTTTGTGTCTTCTCATTGAACAGTCAGGAATACGTTCAATGCCGCTATTGGAAGAGGCGGTTTCAAAAGTGCGCAAAGTAACCATAGTTACGATGAAGTAATGGGGGTATTGTGCAATGGTCAACCCGGATTTCTGGAGGCCCCTTCTTTCGCCTTCAAGCCGCCGTCCTTCTCCTTCGACGGTGCTTTCCGCTATATAGTTTATGTGACTCACAATCTTCCGCTTAGAGCTAAAACATAGGCAAAGAAGCCGTGGCATCATCTGAACAAGAGGAGTTAGCGGACAACCAATTTCCCTGCAACTTCCGTAATCTACGTTGCATTCGTCCATAAAACAAAGATGGCCGCCCACAGTTTAGCATGGCGAAACGTTGGAAAACCTTCATTTCACAAGCTGCCTCACAAAACCCCCACCTAGGACACCCTCTGGCTAACATTTAGGCATTTGGACTGCGTTTGCTGCGAATCCTCCACACAGTTTCGGAGATTAGTGCGGACAAAAATTGGCCTATCTCCATTATAATAAGATTTGGAAATATTTCATGACATGCTAGCTTGAGGTTGACAATTTCATTGGCCCACAACAAATGACATTCAAAAAGGACACTGCACCAATGATTGCATCTTTGCCCTGAAAGCCATCATTGAGAAAGCCTTGATAAGAGAATGAGACTGTTGTATGTCTCTACTAGACATGAGCCATGCTTTTGACACTGTGTAAGTGGACAAACAGGTTTGCCCACACGAAGAGCTACACTTCAGACCATCTCACTTGAAGTATTATTAGTCTACACGATCACATGGACTACAGCGTCTGCATGCTGTCGCTTACATTTCCACTACACATCTCATTTATTACACTCACACAATGACTCACAGCTGCTGCTCCTGGCACAGGAACATTGAATGGAGGTGAATGAGGAAAGTGTTCTCTGCTATTTCGCCGTTCCTGTGAGCGTGGCTTCGGATGGCTGTCAGTTAGCCCAGCCGTGTCACCTGCTTGATGATGCTCCTCCTTCTGTCCGCGTCGAGTCATACTTGTAGGATTGTCCTGCGAGCGTGGCTTCGGATGGCTGTCAGTTAGCCCAGCCGTGTAACCTGCTTGACGATGCCCCTCCCTCTGTCCGCGTCGAGTCATACTTGTAGGATTGTCCTGCGAGCGTGGCTTCGGATGGCTGTCAGTTAGCCAAGCCGTGTAACCTGCTTGATGATGCCCCTCCCTCTGTCCGCGTCGAGTCATACTTGTAGAAGGATTGTCCTGCAAGCGTGGCTTCGGATGGCTGTCAGTTAGCCCAGCCATGTCATCTGTTTGATGATGTCCCTCTTCATGTCCTTCTTGAAACACATTACGAATTGTATGATGCTCCTGAGTGAGATTAGACAGATAGATAGAACATTCAATTAACGTGGGAAGTGCCCTTTCAGCAAAATGGCATTCCAGGGGTCCTTCATACAGGTGAAAACACACCAAAACATGTACACTAAGTATATAAAGTGAAGGGTAATATTGCATAAGGTAAGATCCAATTAAACTGGAGACAGAGAGTCAAGGAACAACAATAATTATTAAGGGAAAGGATGGGGACATATGTCAATTGTTTCAAACTATAGGTACAATAACTAGCGGAGCAAAAGTGGGCTTCCCTCTTGTGAGTTACATGCCAGTGATTTGGGCCTAGCCAGTTTTGAAGTATCTGTGCTATACGTAGTATCAACAGTGAATAGTTGCTGAAATGATAGCGAGTATAAATTTGATTGTTGGGCAACAAAATATCAAATTGGCCAAAAATTGGATGTTAAGGTAATGCTAATTAAAATGGTATTCTGCTGCAAAGGGAAAAATTGAAAGTTTCCACTACACATCTCATTCACTACACTCACACACAGACTCACAGCTGCTGCTCCTGGAGCAGGAACACTGAGTAGATTTGAATGAGGAAAGTGTTCTCTGCTATTTTGCTGTTCCTGTGAGCGTGGCTTCATGGAATAGCTGTCAGTTAGCCCAGCCGTGTCATCTGCTTGATGATGCCCCTCCCTCTGTCCGCGTCGAGTCATACTTGCAGAAGGATTGTCCTGCGAGCGTGGCTTCATGGAATAGCTGTCAGTTAGCCCAGCCGTGTCATCTGCTTGACGATGCTCCTCCCTCTGTCCGCATCGAGTCATACTTGCAGAAGGATTGTCCTGCGAGCGTGGCTTCATGGAATAGCTGTCAGTTAGCCCAGCCGTGTCATCTGCTTGACGATGCTCCTCCCTCTGTCCGCGTCGAGTCATATTTGCAGAAGGATTGTCCTGCGAGCGTGGCTTCATGGAATAGCTGTCAGTTAGCCCAGCCGTGTCATCTGCTTGACAATGCTCCTCCCTCTGTCCGCGTCGAGTCATACTTGCAGAAGGATTGTCCTGCGAGCGTAGCTTCATGGAATAGCTGTCAGTTAGCCCAGCCGTGTCATCTGCTTGACGATGCTCCTCCCTCTGTCCGCGTCGAGTCATACTTATAGAAGGATTGTCCTGCGAGCGTGGCTTCATGGAATAGCTGTCAGTTAGCCCAGCCGTGTCATCTGCTTGACGATGCTCCTCCCTCTATCCGCGTCGAGTCATACTTGCAGAAGGATTGTCCTGCGAGCGTGGCTTCATGGAATAGCTGTCAGTTAGCCCAGCCGTGTCATCTGCTTGACGATGCTCCTCCCTCTGTCCGCGTCGAGTCATACTTGCAGAAGGATTGTCCTGCGAGCGTGGCTTCATGGAATAGCTGTCAGTTAGCCCAGCCGTGTCATCTGCTTGACGATGCTCCTCCCTCTGTCCGCGTCGAGTCATATTTGCAGAAGGATTGTCCTGCGAGCGTGGCTTCATGGAATAGCTGTCAGTTAGCCCAGCCGTGTCATCTGCTTGACAATGCTCCTCCCTCTGTCCGCGTCGAGTCATACTTGCAGAAGGATTGTCCTGCGAGCGTGGCTTCATGGAATAGCTGTCAGTTAGCCCAGCCGTGTCATCTGCTTGACGATGCTCCTCCCTCTGTCCGCGTCGAGTCATACTTGCAGAAGGATTGTCTTGCGAGCGTGGCTTCGGATGGTTGTCAGTTAGCCCAGTCGTGTCACCTGCTTGATGATGCTCCTCTCTCTGTCCGCGTCGAGTCATACTTGCAGAAGGATTGTCCTGCGAGCGTGGCTTCATGGAATAGCTGTCAGTTAGCCCAGCCGTGTCATCTACTTGACGATGCTCCTCCCTCTGTCCGCGTCGAGTCATACTTGCAGAAGGATTGTCCTGCGAGCGTGGCTTTGGGTGGCTGTCAGTTAGCCCAGCCGTGTCACCTGCTTGATGATGTCCCTCCCTCTGTCCTTCTTGAAACACATTACGAATTGTATGATGCTCCTGAGTGAGATTAGACAGATAGATATAACATTCAATTTACACAGGAAGTGCCCCTTTAGCAAAGTGGCATTCCAGGGGGTTCTTCATACAGGTGAAAACACACCAACATGTACACTAAGTATATAAAGTGAAGGGTAATATTGCATAAAGTAAGATCTAATTAAACTGGAGACAGAGAGTCATGGAACAACAATAATTATTAAGGGAAAGGATGGGGACATATGTCAATTGTTTCAAACTATAGGTACAATAACTAGCGGAGCAAAAGTGGGCTTCCCTCTTGTGAGTTACATGCCAGTGATTTGGGCCTAGCCAGTTTTGAAATATCTGTGCTATACGTAGTATCAACAGTGAATAGTTGCTAAAATGATAGCGAGTATAAATTTGAACGTTGGGCAACAAAATATCAAAGTGGCCATTCGTTCCTGTTTGTGGACGGCAATTGACAGTGAAGCCACAGTTGCTTCCTTCCCCCAACTACCTGCATCTTTGTCTTTAAGTGTATTGTAGTTGACCTCCAGATCAAAATAGCATGTGTCGGCACATGCGACACATTGAGCACTAAGTATTCTCCCGCACTTCCTTCCTGCTGTTTCAGCTGAACTTCCACACAAGGTGCATTTGGATACCAGCCTTCTCTTACAGATGATATACTTGCCATTGTGGAGCGTGCAAGTGCATGTAGAAACACTCTGCTACCTAATCTAGTATCTACATAATATACACGAAGTATAAAATAATCGAATCAATAAGCAAATTTCCTCTCTTCACCTTAATTTCCAGTGTAAGTGCCCTGGACAAGGAGGATAGATGCCAACTGTCTCGGAACATCCGGTACAGTCCCGATTTTGGAGCAGTTGTCCCGCGTCTCGCACAGGAGATATTATTTACTATAATGTCCCGGAAACTTGCATTTATTTCCGACTTAATATATGATAGCTTAATCTAACATGAATAGCTTAATTTAACACGAATCTTGATGATTGAGCTCAGTAAAGGGTTCCCAATTGACTTATTATCACTGGTGCATCGGTGGCCGGGTAAACAAATCACAGACAATAGCCCGACGTGACTACTCCGCCATTTTCTCGATCACATGTAGTGATTGGAGGCAAAATAAGGCATTGAAAGTGGTATGATTTAACCTTTGCTTCCCACGGAGGATGTCCCCCCCCCCCCCCCCCAGTCTAGTGTGGACTGTCCCTGAAGTTCATTCTGGACAGTTGGCACCTATGCAGCACACTAGACTAGAGCTACGCCTCATACCATCTCACTTGCAGCATTACTAGTCTACACAGATCACACAGACACAGTGTCTACTGTCCCTTACATTTCCACTACACTCCCCATTCACAGCACTCACACACAGACTCACTACTGCTGCTCCTGGCTCAGGAACACTGAGTGCACGCAAACCACGAATCATTTCTCTGCTACTCGGCCGTTCAGCAGGATCATCCTGCAAGCATTGAAGGATTAGCGGCTTCATGGGATGGTCGGCTGGTAGTCTAGCCAGGTCAGCTGATCGACGCTCCACCTCCTTCTGTACACCGATGCCACCTAGTCCAACTGAGGGAGGCTCCTGGGTAGAGACTTGCAACGCCACTACACTGAGGGAGAACATGTCTCCTTTGTCTGTGAAGTGTGGACGCTCCACCAAACACTCTGGTGGCATGTATGGGACGCACCCCGGGGCCTTGGTGGTGAGGTACATGACGGAGGAGGGACGGAAAGTGGCCTGTCCAAAGTCGCTGATCTTCACAACTCCGCCATCTTCATTCATCAGCACGTTCTTTGCTGTCAAGTCGCGGTGGAGGATTTGGGGGTCGTGGTGATGGAGGAACGCCAATCCGAGTGCAATCTTGAGGCAAATGCGAACTTGTTGCCACAGTGGTAGTGTTCCTCGGTTATTCTCAAGGAACTCCTCCAACGTCTGATGCATTAACTCCATAACTAACAGAGGGCTGCCGTCCTGGTTGAACACGCCGATGAATTCTACCACGTTTTCGTGCTTGGCCGTCTTCAATATCTCGCACTCGTCACGAAACCTCTTCTGGAGCCCCTCCAACTCCTCTCTCCTCTGCTTCGCGCAGTCCAACAGGAGCTGATGTATCTTCTTGATGGCCACGGGCCTCGTACCAAGCGTACCTCGGTGCACCGTCCCGTAGGCTCCCCGACTGATTTCATCGCCGATTTCGAGCGGGTCAGGATCAGGCGTCGACAGCCAAGAGATCACCCAGTTGTAGACTCCCAACATTTCTCCGTAGATGGCACATACATGTGGATCAAAAATGACGTCATCTATCGGTAAGTCATAATCATGTGATCAATTAACTTGAGGGGCGAGCATGAGCGCGTACATGCAAAGGTTATGAATAATGCAAAGTAGACACAAGTGTGTGGCAGTGTGTGGTTGCATGCATACAATATGCAAATGTGCATGTGATCCATTCGTACCTTTAGCAAGGCACCATTCCTGCAGCATCACTGCAAATTCAGAAACATATAGCTAGCTCTGTTCAGCAGCTCATGCTTTCCAGCAGTTATACATACGCTTCCACACTCCACACCAGCAGACTATAGTCTCACGTAGCCGGATCGCCATCTTTGCCCAGACCAAAGATGGCAGTCCGGCTACTAAGCAGGCTATGTCCATGCGCATTCATCAAGGCATGTGCAAGAACATCAAAAGCACACACAGAGCAAGCTTAAGTGGTCTCACATTCTTATGACCTGGGCATGGAGTAAAAGAGCCGGAATCAAAGTCCTGATCCAGTGCATTAATTTTAAATTGTGTCAAATTTCACACCCCATGCAGCACTCTAACCACTGTACATATTGCATTGCAATGCCACACATTACTGAATGCTGTAGGCAGGGACTCATAATTTGTTAAATAGAAAGATTCGACTGGTTATACATTAAAGCCCATTTTCAAATAATAGGCTGGGAACCCGCCCAAAAAGGGTGGGTATTTGCCTAGTGTAAATAAATATACTTCATCCTTCATCCATCCTGGTCTAAGGTATACGTATGTGCATTCAAAATGCTATATACAACACTTCAATCATTGAATATCACTAACACATCTAGATTACAAAGACAAATACATCACCAAAAATACAATCACAATACTATAAGTGTTTCAAAATACAATACATGCATGGTTCAGTCTAAGTGAAAGGGGAAATGATTTAGTAGGCGCATATGCACACTGCCTACAGAATGCAATAATATAATATGAAATAAGTTGTACCATGCATGACAAGTGTTAGTGGGCAGGTGCAGTGATAAGAAAGTGGTAAGTAAAGTATATAATCAGTTCAAAAATGGCAATCTTTGACAACAAGGTCAACGGGTGTGTCGATCAGGTCAAGTGCTTTCACTGGCTTGTGGAAGAGGATCAGGCTCCTCTCAGGCACATTGATATCACTGCTGAGTCATTCAGCCTAAGACAGTTCAAGTAAACTGTGAAAATATATGTCCCATGAAAATCTGCAGGCATATACCATAAAATATTCCTACACTATAATAAGATTCATTACACCTAATGATATTCATAACACACAACCCATAATTGTAATGAATCTGATTAGGATGTTAATTCAGGCACTGGAAGCTTCTATTTACTGCCCACCCATCCTCCCAGAGCCAATCACTTGTACCATAGGCCACTCCAAAGCAGTAATGACTGTCCACACACTATGGGATGGTGTGGGGTAAATCACACAACCATCCATCGGCCAATGACACATTTCACAGAACTTTGTAATTTTCATTCATAACCAAACAACTGACAAGTACAACACACTTCAATGTCAATGAATGAAATGAAATGTCACTGTCAATAAATATCATTAACAATCTATACAAACCAATCATAACACTAATAGTGTTTCAAATTACAATACATGGTTCAGTCTAAGTCAGTTCAAGTGATGTAAAATGAGTTGTACACATCACAGTAGTTGGAATGGGACATAACACTTGAGGGATTTATAAGGTAATACAGATACAAACTACAAAACCAATTGCAAGTAAATAAAAACAAGTGTGTACACGGCTAGTTGTTGACAAACACACATTGTATACAGTTAGAAAAACTGAAGACGATTGTTAACCAAGTCAGCTACATACACCACACCATTGTCATCAACACATATCCCGAGAGTATCATCAAACCTCCCTGTACCTTCCCCTCCAAACTCATGAACGAATTCACCTTCCAATGAGTATATCATTACAGTGTGGGAGGATGAAGTGATCAACAATTGGTTGTCATTATTAGCAGCAATGCAGGTTGGGACATACTTGGACTGGAAAGCTCTCTTAAAAGTGCCCTCTTTAGACCACAC
This sequence comes from Ianthella basta, assembly GCA_964019415.1. Taxonomy (NCBI): domain Eukaryota; kingdom Metazoa; phylum Porifera; class Demospongiae; order Verongiida; family Ianthellidae; genus Ianthella; species Ianthella basta. The sequence continues at coordinate 989,197 of OZ025878.1, forward strand.
GGAAACTATTTCAATCCCAACATCACTAACATACACGAGGCCATCTGGACCAAATGCTATGTCACGAGGGCTATCAAAATACTCTGGGCCAAATCCTTCCAGACCAAATGCAAACAGAAACTTGCCCTCCTCATCGTGAACTGTGACACGGTGGTTACCACTATCACAGATGTAAATTAGATTCTCTGGGCTAACAGAAAGACCACAAGGACAGGTAAAAGTATCACTTTCACTACCTGCATGGTGTATGGTCTGAAGAAGTCGGCCATCTTGTGACAGCTTGACTACTTTATTATTGTGCCATTCTGTCACCCAAACATTCCCTTTGAGATCAAATGAAACACCAAAGAATGCACCACCAAGCATTCCTTTCCAATGGACCTCACCAATGCACCCTCTTTGGTGAGAAGATGAACACAACTGTTCCCCCCATCTGTCACAGCTAGGAGGCCCTCATTGTTCACTGCAACTGCGGAATATACGCCACCCTCTGGACTGTGTTTGATGACCTTCTGACACTCTCCAAGCTTCCTCCAGTCCCTGAGAGGGTGCTTCACCTGCAGGTGGAATTAGGACCAGGGGGTGGGGTCAAGGGAGGGGCCAACATACACCAAGTGGTATGTCATGCCAAATCAGGTCCCACTCTAATTCCCCCCCGATGGTGCCTCCAATAGTAAATCATCAGCACAACGATTTGGTTCTTTATGCACTTGTGCCCTGAAATCTTCCTCAAGTGGCAGGCCCTAAAGGTAAGGCCACACACTGTGTCACGGTGTCAAAAGTAAACAACGAATGGACATTACGAACAAGTTTGATGAATGACGAATGGAAATTTCGGCATTCGTCGCTCGCTCAACATTTCGACCTCCATTTTAATTGTTCGTCCTTTGTAGCTATCTGATTGGCTGATTTCGTGTACATGGGTGCTTGCTTGATGAAACAAAACATGGCCAACGACGTGAAAGTGTACCTAATTGAACTGGTCCGTTCCAGGCCCATACTCTATTCTAAAGCTCACAAAGACTTTAAAGACTCGAGAACAATCAAGAGAAACAACTGGGAGGATGTTGCTAGAGAAATGACCACGGAGCACCCAACCACATGTAGCCACTGGAAAGGTAAGATTATTTGTTCGTTGATGGCTCCAGGCTCGATGGCTTTTCTCATTATTCACATTTGGCGCATCATTCGCGGGACCAAATTTCAATGGCCAACTATATAAGCACGTGATGTACCCAATTCGGCGACACTACACACCCCACTCACAGCACTCACACACAGACTCACTACTGCTGCTTCTGGCTCAGGAACACTGAACACAAGCAAACCACGAATCATTTCTCTGCTACTCGGACGTTTAGCAGGATCGTCTTGTAAGCATTGAAGAATGGTTGGCTCCAGGGGATGGTCGGCTGGTAGTTTAGCCAGGTCAGCTGATCGACGCTCCACCTCCTTCTGTCCTTTAACAATCACGAAACCAACTGAGGGAGGCTCCTGGGTAGAGACTTGCAATGCCACCACACCGAGGGAGAACACATCTCCTTTGTCTGTGAAGTGTGGCCGATCCTCCAAGCACTCTGGTGGCATGTATGCGATGCACCCCGGGACCTTGGTGGTGAGGTACGTGACGGAGGAGGGACGGAACTTGGCCTGGCCAAGGTCACAAATCTTCACAACGCTGCCGTCTTCGTTCATCAGCACGTTCTTTGCCGTCAAATCGCGGTGTAGGATTTGGGGGTCATGGTGATGGAGGAACGACAATCCCAGAGCAATTTTGAGGCAGATGCGAACCTGTTGCCACAGTGGTAGTGTCCCTTGGTTCTTCTCAAGAAACTCCTCTAACGTCTGATGCATTAACTCCATAACTAACAGAGCACTGCCGTCCTGTTCAAACACGCCGATGAATTCCACTACGTTTGCGTGCTTGGCCGCCTCCATTAGCTCGCACTCGTCACGAAACCTCTTCAGGATCCCCTCCAACTCCTCTCTCCTCTCCCTCGCGCAGTCCAGCAGGAGCTGATGCATCTTCTTGATGGCCACGGGATTCTTTCCCAGTGTACCTCGGTGTACCGCCCCGTAAGCTCCTCGACTGATTTCATCGCCGACTTTGAGCGCGTCAGGACGAGGAGCGAAGACGCGTGAAAAGACTTCTCCCATGTTACGAGGGTGTGGTGAGATCACGTGATTGAGTTTGCATGCTGATTATAATTACATGATTGTGATAATTTATCTACAGTGCGTCTATAGGTTTCTGGTTCCCGTTGACTTACTCGATCACGTGAAAAAAATTTCAAGCGTCCCCGTAGATCTACATAGCTCTTTTTAACACCTCTTTTATCATGATAATTATTAGGCACACATGCACACTGCTTCATATCTATGTACAATAAACAATTAGTGTGATAACAGAAGGTAATATTGTGGAGCAAATATTTCTTAATGTAATGCTGAGGATATCAATGATGTGAATGAAGATAGTTGGGACAGTCAAAACAGGTGCACCTCCTGGCGGATGAGGTCCAGGAGGTGTTCCTCGAGGCTGATCTTGATGGCTTCGGCATGCAGGGGCATATAATGACAACAGTAACATTGGTCCACGCAGTCACATAATTCCTTAGCGTACATATATTAAATCACATGCAAAGCTAGCTAGCTGGCTACTCAGATTTGCAGTAGAATTATAGCTAGCTAGTTTTTAGCTGTGGCAAACCTTCCCATGATGTGTGTGAGCATACACACACTGATACACAGCACATGTGAGTAAGAAAACTACAAATGTATCTACTGCATTTATTAATATTATGAACAGGGGGCCATGGCGGTCCAAGAATACAAAAATTATTGTCCACTAAAAACAAGTGTAGGAAAATGTGTAGAAAAAATCCATACACGAACAATAGCTAGCTAAATATAAATATCCCATATAATCAGTGATAGAGTGGCAGTGCTAGCAGGTGCAGTTCCTGTCTCTGTTCCCCTTGGCTGCATGTCAACACACGGTAGTGCTGGTCACCCATGAACTGCAAGTGGGGGTAAAGGGAGGGAGCATTATAACATGAGCAGATTCAAATTCTACACGTATACTACATACTGGAGAGTTGGATTATCACATGTTTTGGGGAATTTAAGTGTACCGGACACCAAGTGAAGGTTGCTGGTAGCTTAGGGCTATATATAGGAGTTGATTGGCAGTCTGGGGGTACCAGACCATTGCCTCCGGCCTCCTCTCCCTCCCCCCGACGGCCTATGAAGCTAAGACACTCACTCAGTGGCGGATCCAGAGATCCGATTAGGTTGGTGCCTAGGTTCCCAGGATTTTTAAACGAGGTGCTCTCTGGCAAGGGATTGTCTACTGTCAAAAGTAGTGTGTGGATTTTGAAAACTTCAATAGCTATCGTGACATTTCTGATATGCGCATCACTGCATGCAGATGGATATCATGTGATTTTGAAACTACGATGCTTAAATCATGGCTCATACCAGCTATAACTAGTATACATAGCTGGTAATTGATAGTATCACCACTACACTGCACAGGATCGCAAGAAGCAACTTTTAAAGCTGGTTAGACCTAGGGAAACTACTGTTTGCAGCATGCTCTGCCTACTGTGGGGTAGTTGGCTATATGGTGTGGGTTAGCACCATATGATAGTACTATCAACTTACATGGTACAGACCCTTAAGCATCATGTGAGGTGATAATAATCTGTACAGTTAATAATAGTAATGCAGCCTATTTCAGATTAGTTGTCCAAATTTAAAGCTAAATGGCAAATGGAGTGACGTCATAACGAATGACAATAGAGGACAATGGGTGTGACGTGGTGGCAAGCAGTAAAACTAATACTGACATCACACCATTTGGCTGCTCTTAATACCTTTTGCTGTGTTGACCAACCATGTTGAAATTGACTGTGTTGTAACAATAGCAGCAGCTATCACTGAATGTACATGTTGCACAAGGTACAACAACAACAACAGAAAGGGAAACTTGTATAAGTGATCAATACATGTTGACAAATTAAGTTACACACACTAACAGACTCGTTTTCAATACTGGTTAGTTTTGGTTTCTGTTGTTGTTGTGCCAAATACGCTGTCATCATCAACATGGTAATGCAGCCAAGTCCACTTCATGAAGACCATGCAAGTTGACTGTCAACTGTTCATTTATACACTTTGCATGACTTTCTTGTCATATATACTCCCTTTTGGGAAATCAGGCTCTTTGCAATTGGCTGAAAAGGATTCTTCGAAATGTCAGCATGTGTGTGGTACAATGCATGAACATCACTATGATTTTAAAGCAGTTGCAGTTGGCGTTTCTACATTAATTGCACACCTATCTTATCATAATATTACTTTGTATGATGAAACCTGTCTAAGCTGGTCACTGTGTTAAGCAGTCACTCCTTGATACTACACGATGTAGCTAAGAGTTTCTAATGATTTTGATAGTGACTTTCTATATGGTGCACCAAATGGGACATTCAGATTTCAAGATTTCAATGGATTTTCACCCACTGTGTATGAGATTTTAGCACAGTAAATGACTCATCGCTCTCTGGTGAGTTTTGACTTCTGCAGCTAGCTAACTGGCTGGCTGCAGATTTCATTCTAGTGCACAGCTGTTTATAACATGCAACCTCTGCCCAGGAAGAGCTCTGCATGAAAAGCATTCATTGGATACCAATAAGAGTACACTGATAACATGTTGCTCTATTTAATATTATGGAAATTTATAATTGCGCAACGTACTGATGATGTCATTGTAAAATGGCGTTCAATGGGATTTGGAATGTTCTGCATTACTACATACAGCTGGTGAAACGTTTTGAACTCAAACATGCTACTTTGGAAGCACTTTCATAGTATAACTTTAATGTTCTTGGTTCTTGGCTAGTAATAGGAATAATAGCTGTCACCAGTCTGAGACAAGGCTCTAATTACGTACTTAGCAATTTTCTGCTACTGCGAATGTCAAGGATGGTGCCTGAGCACCTCAGGCACCACCCTGGATCCGCCACTGTCACTGTATCATAGCCCCCTCCACATGCTGTGTTCAACATCTGTTTAGCTATACCCTAGGCCTCTTGAGAACACTTGCATGAGGAGAGAGTGAGGATTGAGGGATCGAATGAGAGAGGGGAAATGTGTTCATAGTGAGCTAAGCGTGCGAATGTGTCGAGTGCATGAGTCAGTGCGTGCACCTCCCTTATGACAGGGTATCATTCTCAGCATCGGCAGCTGTCGGTGTATTGGTACTGGTAATGTAGAACCTGACACGGTGCATCCCAGCTAGCTTGCGGCCCTCCTTGGTGGACGCCTCATGGTCTTTACAATCCTTCTTATTCCCCACCAGCACCATCTGTATGTTGGCAGAGCTGTACTTTCGTGTGTTGTCAATCCACTCAGGAACATTGAGGAAGGTTGGACAGTTGGTGATGTCACACATCACCACTCCTCCCTGAGGGTAGGGGAGAGGAAGTCCCTATGAGTAGAATGTGCCACATGATGTCACATGACCTCACACGACCTTGCATGTGCTCCTATGTAGAGTGCATTAGTGAGTGTTCTAAACCTCTCCTGTCCAGCAGTGTCCCTATACAAGAAGGAGGTCGCTGTGCACAGGTCAAGGGATGGGTGGAGACACTGACTTTTGTACACACATGCAGGAGTCGAGTACTTATTTACAGACACCAGAATTAAGGGGAGCCCCCTTGATCCCAGCATATATACCTGAAAAGGCGGTGAAGAAGATGAATAAACACCTTTCACACACGTATACACACACACATGTGTGCGACTTCTACCTCTGGATTCCCGGTACCACTCTCAGATGAATGTGGTGTGGGACTAGAGGCTGCCTTTGTGTGGCAGTCATCAGAGAGTGTTATGCTAGATCTGAAGGGTCACCACTCATGGGGAGCTAAGGGCCTCAATGTTCAACTCAGTCACTGAGGGGGAGGTGGACAGCTTGGCATGATTCATGGACTACTTCCAGAAGTCACACAAATGACAGCCGAGGGGACAACCACACCTCACCTCACAGAGGAGGGGTGGAGGGCAGCAGCTGGTGTGCATAGCTCACTGCTGTGTTAGGGGTAGTGACATAAGTCACTGTTGTGTTAGGGGTGACATCCTCCCGTCAACTTGTCCCAGTGCACGTGTAAGCTAGTGTCTGGAGTTACAAGTGATGGCATTTGAAATCAAATTCCATTATACATGTACTATATAATTATGCACGTGCACACAAATTTAATGGGGCATCATATTAATTAGTAGTGCATGAGCAACTGCTAGCTGGAAGGCCCAGCATATAATGAACAGACTCAACTTCGGCGACAGCGAGCAAGAGTAAGAGAACTTAATTAACCATCAAAGCTACAGCACACTTCGCACCTGGCCCGTGCAGTCCCTGTAGAGCTACTTCTTCCAGTGCACGCCCATGCATATGATCCTGACAAGCCCGCTGTCCAGCGGAATCATAAAATTAAATATGTGAAGCGCTACTGGACCAATTCAACTTCAGCGACAATGAGCAAGAGAACCATTAAAGCTACAGCACACTTTGCACCTGACCCACACAGCTAGTCCTTGTGAGCCAATGTGTCCAAGTCACCTTCCCTATCCTGGCAGTAGCCTCATCCAGCGTGCGGATTCAATTCGAATTCGCTACAGCTATATAGTGAGCAAAACACTAAAGCCAGCAGTATTGCAGACTGCTGACTTGAGAGGTAGCATGCATGGATGGTATTGCATAATGTGGCTGTACATACGTACCATATATGGAAAGCTATTGCACAATGCGATGTACATTCCATAAATTATATGGTCTGGACATGACATACCAAAACTTCTGGTTTCACACCACCCAGAAGAGAGAGGCTTCGCTTCACTTGCCCCAATTAATTCTAATAACTGCCCACCCATTCTCCCTGCGCCAATCACTTGTACCATAGCCCACTCCAAAGCAGTAATGACTGTCCACACACTATGGGATGGTGTGGGGTAAATCACACAACCATCCATCGGCCAATGACATATTTCACAGAAGTTTGCAATTTTCATTCATAAACAAAACAACTAACAAATACAACACAACACTTCAGTCAATGAATATCATTAACAATAGTCTACAAATCAATCATAACACTATTATAGTGTTTCAAATTACACTACATGGTTCAGTCTAAGTCAGTTCAAGTGATGTAAAATGAGTTGTACACATCACAGTAGTTGGAATGGGACATAACACTTGAGGGATTTATAAGGTAATACAGATACAAACTACAAAACCAATTGCAGGTACTTATTATAAAAACAAGTACGTACACAGTTAGTTGTTGACAAACACACATTGTATACAGCTATATGTAAACAACAGTTAGAAAACCTGCACATGATGGTCCAGGCAATCAGTTACATACACTACACCCCTGTCATCAACACATACCCCTCGAGGTTCATTAAATTTCCCCGGATGAGAACCTCCCACTCTAAACTCATGAACCAGTTCACATCCCAAGGTGTATACCATTACAGCGCTGGAAGAGGACGAAGTGATCAACAAATGGTGGTCACTAGTAGCAGCAATGTAGGTTGGGTCATACTTGGGCTCGAAATCTCTTCTAAAAGTGCCTTCTTTTGACCACACAGAAACCACTGAATTCACAATATCAGTAACATATATGAGGCCATCTGTACCAAATGCTATGTTATGAGGTCTGTCAAAATGTCCTGGACCACTTCCGACTGAGCCACAAAAACTGAACATAAACTTGCCGTCTTCATCATGAACAGTGACACGGTGGTTTTCACTGTCACAGATGTAAATCAGTCCTTCTGGGCTAACCGACACGCCGCGAGGATGGCTCAAATGATCACTTTCACTACCTGCATGGTGTATGGTCTGAAGGAGTCGGCCATCTTGGGACAGCTTGACTACTATATGGTTGGTATAGTCTGCCACCCAAACATTCCCTTTGAGATCAAATGAAACCCCGTACAACAACATACCGTCAAGCACTCCTTTCCCAATGGACCTCACTAGTGCACCCTCTTTGGTGAGAAGATGAACACACTTTTCCTTCTCATCTGTCACAGCTAAGAGACCCTCAGTGTTCGCAGCCACTGCTCTATACACACCACCACCTGGAATGTGTTGGATGACCTTCTGACGCTCTCCAAGCTTCCTCCAGTCCCTGAGAGGGTGCTCCACCTGCAGGTGGAATTAGGACCAGGGGGCATGGTCAAGGGAGGGGTCAAGCCAATTAACAAGAGTGCACAGATCATACTCACATATAGCCACAGTTGATGGACACGCAAGAGGCGAGTGTTTAACGGGTAGGACATACGAACAAACTCACCATGGCAGCTTGCAAATCACAAACAATGTCTCCACTACTCGGCCGTTTAGCAGGATCGTCCTGCAAGCATTGAAGGATGGGTGGCTTCAGGGGATGGTCAGCTGGTAGTCTAGCCAGGTCAGCTGCTCGACGATTCACCTCCTTCTGTCCTTCTCGAATCACAAAACCAACTGAGGGAGGCTCCTGGGTTGAGACTTGCAATGCCACCACACCGAAGGAGAACACATCTCCTTTGTCTGTGAAGTGTGGTCGATCCACCAAGCACTCTGGTGGCATGTATGGGATGCACCCCGGGGCCTTGGTGGTGAGGTATATGACGGAGGAGGGACGGAACTTGGCCTGTCCAAAGTCAGCAATCTTCACAATGCTACTGTCTTTGCTCATCAGCACGTTCTTTGCCGTCAAGTCGCAATGAAGAATTTGTGGGTCGTTGTGATGGAGGTACTTTAATCCTAGTGCAATCTGGAGGACTATGTGAACTTGTTGCCACAGTGGTAATCTTCTTCGGTCAGCGAGGAACTCGTGCAACGTCTGATGCATTAACTCCATAACTAGCACGGTATTGCCGTCCTGGGGGTGGTTGCGCACGCCGATGAATTCCACCACGTTTTCGTGCTTGGCCGCCTCCATTATCTTGCCCTCGTCACGAAACCTATTCAGGAATTTCTCCGACTCCTCTCTCCTCTCCCTCGCGTAGTCCAGCAGGAGCTGATGTATCTTCTTGATGGCGACGGGCCTCGTACCAAGCGTACCTCGGTACACCACCCCGTAGGCTCCCCGACTGATTTCATCGCCGACTTGGAGAGCGTCAGGACGAGGAGCGTTGCGTGACGAGTAGCCTCCCATTACCAGCCCATTAGCTACCTAACGGGCACCAGAGACATGAAACCAGAGCCTCCTTTCGCTACGACTAGGCGTGTCATGCATGCATGCACGTGATAGTACTCACCTGCGCGGATCACCCCATTTGTAGACTCCGCCGGTGTAACAGGATTCAGTTCCCCCGTACTTCAGTTCCCCCCGAACTCCAATCCTATATAGTATACGGTTCCGGCGGACCTGGTCTCCTAGGATTACGGTTCCCCGGAACGTGCCTCCTAGGAGATGGGTTCCGCCTTATAGTATTCGAGTTCCCCCCTGTTGGGTTTGACGCTTAGGACCATGGTTCCCCCCTTTAGAATACCATGCAGTTCCCCCCATGTCAGGCGCTGCTAGGGTAGCCATTGTGTTCTTCCACAGTGACTGGCGACTTTGGGATTAAAGTGCCTTAGCTACTTGGTATGATGACTACCGTTTCTTATCTATGGGGAATTGGCTTCCAGCCTTCTAATACAAGCGCTGCACATGCAAACAGGCTTCCCAGATATTTATGACATGGGAAATTTGCTCATTACAGGACAATACATGTAAGTAATAGATGGTAATACATGCAGTAGCTATGCTATTAAAGTTTGCTGTTAAAATGTTGCTATTAGCTAGCTAGCTAACTTGTGTAAAGTACCAGTTACATTAAGGGAAATTTAATTCATGTTCAAAGTAGTGCTACGGGATAGCTACGTGATTTTATGACGTGATGACGTGTTTTTGCATGTTCTACATTGACATTCACATGGTACACTTGCTAAGGGAGGATGAAGGTGTAGCAGTGGTGGGGCAGATGGTGTCTTGGGTAGACTAAATTGCTAGGAGTGGATGACGGTTTGGCAGTGATGGTGGCAGATATCAGTAGCGTGGTTGATTTGTCTTTACGTTCATAGTACATCTTTAGTCTGTAGGAGTTTACTGCCGTCTTTAGTGGTTTCCCACTTTTGATTTCCATCTTGTATAGTCCAGGTTTTGTCACTCTCATTCTTTTGTATGGTCCAAACAATCATTCGCCTAGCTTGACACCCATTCTATATATGACTTATACAAAATACACCCAACATTACCATACACCTATAAATAAAAATAGTAAAAATAGTTGCTTTCACAACCTGTATAATATTATTATGCACAATTAACCAGTGGAAGTTGCCTACAAAATGGAACAGGTCCTCAAACCTAGTACCGTATGCGGAAAACAGTGTTCTTACAAGGACATGTACACGTGTTAGGTTTGTTTATGAAAGGGTACACATCACCCAGTTATCTTCCAGTGAAGGAGGGCCTTCCCTAGCCCCTACACAGTTGTACATGTACCACAGAACTAGAGGTTGTGTGGGCTAACCTCAAGAAAACACAGGAACATGCTTTACTAGACTTCCATTGTAAAAATGCCCTTCCCAACTACATGTAACATGTACCGTATGCTGGTATAAACATGTAGTACACAGTGTACTGAGTCTTGTGTTACATGCATGGGTCCCTAGTGTGGTGAATGTACAAGTGGTGGTTCGTGCAAACTCCTCCTTCTCAACCCATTCTTAACTCTTTTGAAAGTAGCAGCTATTGGCACTGGTTTCTCTATACAGTGGAACCTGTCTAAGACAGGTAGACTCTAAGACTCCTATAGAGCCAAAAGCAAACAGAAACTTGCTGTCTTCATCATGTACAGTGACGCGGCAGTTGTCACTGTCACAGATGTAAATTAGACCTTCTGTGCTAACAGATATACCATAAGGAAAGCTCATATAATCCCTTTTACTACTTGCATGGTGTATGGTCTGAAGGAGTCGGCCATCTTGGGACAGCTGGACTACTTTATTGTTGTCAGAGTCTGTCACCCGAACATTCCCTTTCAGATCAAAACAAACACCAAACAACAAGCTACCAAGCATTCCTTTCCAATGGACCTCACCAATGCACCCTCTTTGGTGAGAAGATGAACGCACTTGTTCCACTCAGCTGTCACAGCTATGAGACCCTCACTGTTTACAGCCACAGCAATATACTCACCACCTTCTGTACTGTGCTGGATGATCTTCTGACACTCATCAAGCTTCTGAGAGGGTGCTTCGCCTGCAAGTGGAATTAGGACCAGGGGGTGGGGTCAAGAGAGGGACCAACATACACCAAGTGGTTTCCATTAACTCCACAATGTATGCTACTAGTGCACTAAGATGTTATTAAGGTATTACTGCATGTTCACGTTGCCATGGTAATGGGAATTAGGATGCACAAAGCTGTTGTGGTGAACAGTCTGACTATACAAAGTCATGCAGGGAAAGGGCTGCACAGCTACAACACAGTACAAGGAGACTAGGGCATGGAGAGCTGACACCACTACCATGTACACACACACTCATGCAAGTGTTGATTTTTGGGTCAAATGATAGTTGACTTAGCAGTCAACCTGCACAGCCATTTTGAAGCCATATCCTGCTGTTTCCATGGGCCGAATTGTCCAGATACAACTTTGTTCAGGTGCTACATATACTCATAGGTGTCAACCTATAGTAATTCACCAAGGTGGGACAAATGTGCTGAAAAAGTGGGACATCGGCTCAAAAAGGTGAGAGCGGGACAGCGGGACATCTGCAGGCAAAGCGGGACATGTCCCGCCTAAATTGAGATGGTTGACACCTCTGTATATCTGCTCAATAGAAGCTGATTTTATGATCATCCCATAAATAGCTAGCAATGAGGCTCTCTAACAAGAGCACATATATCAGCTGATGGGACACACTCCAACAGGTGAGTGTTATATGTAGTGGGTAGAGATTCGGACTCTGAACTGCATGGTCCTCATAATTATACAAGCAAACTCACCAATTCCCTTACAATTTCTCTGCTACTCGGCCGTTTAGCAGGATCGTCCTGCAAGTATTGAAGGATGGGCGGCTTCAGGAGATGGTCGGCTGGTAGTCTAGCCAGGTCAGCTGATCGACGGTCCTCCTCCTTCTGAACACCGATGCCTCCTAGTCCAACTGAGGGACGCTCCTGGGTACATACTTGCAATGCCACCACAGCGAGGGAGAACACGTCTCCTTTGTCTGTGAAGTGTGGCCGATCCACCAAGCACTCTGGTGGCATGTATAGGATGCATCCCGGGGCCTTGGTGGTGAGGTACATGACGGAGGAGGGACGGAACTTGGCCTGGCCAAGGTCACTGATCTTCACAACGCTGCCGTCTTCGTTCATCAGCACGTTCTTTTGCTGTCAAGTCGCGGTGGAGGATTTGGGAGTTGTGGTGATGGAGGAACATTAATCCCAGTGCAATTTTGAGACAAATGCGAACTTGTTGCCACAGTGGTAGTGTCCCTCGGTTCTTCTCAAGGAACTCCTCTAACGTCTGACGCATTAACTCCATAACTAACACAGCGCTGCCGTCCTGGTCGAACACGCCAATGAATTCCACCACGTTTGCGTGCTTGGCCGCCTCCATTAGGTTGCACTCGTCACGAAACCTCTTCAGGATCCCCTCCAACTCCTCTCTCCTCTCCTTCGCGCAGTCCAGCAGGAGCTGATGTATCTTCTTGATGGCCACGGGCCTCGTACCAAGCGCACCGCGATATACCGTCCCGTAAGCTCCTCGACTGATTTCATCGCCGACTGTGAGCGCGTCAGGACGAGGAGCGAAAAAGAGTGAGAAGAGCGCTCCCATTTTGCCAATTTGTTTAGCAAAGAGTAGATCTTATCTAGATCTTATCTACTCTTGGTTTAGCACAGCACATGCAGTCATCATGCAGCGCACATTCCAATTGCAATATTAATGACACAGTCACGTGCACAAAATATTATCTAGAGTGCAAATTTACCTATTGCAACCACATGTGTGTTGATCAGTATAGCATGCTGCACACCCACTGCTGCGCACCGTAGACATTTATAGGCTATGCACATGCCATAGAGCAACAGTAGCTAAAGCATTCAACTGTAAGTCACCTCTTGTGACTGTTCTCCTTGGATATGTCCTCGTTGGTCCAGAGAGCAAAGTGGATCTGAAGGCTGCCTGACAGTGCAGCAATCAGAGGAGAGAGACAACTAGCTGAGGCTGCATGTCAAGTAGTGACCATTCCTTTGTTAAAGGGGCCAAAGATATACTATATAGTGTGTACATATAATTTGGTATAATACATTAAAATATTATCTAGAGTACAAATATTATCTAGAGTGCGTGCAAATTTACCTATTGCAACCTGTTTCAGATGGGCTTCAGCTTCATGTCTAAGTAGTTAGCTATGCACGTTGCGTGAATGGGATAGCATGCTGATGTTCATGGCCATGTTGGCATGGCTGCTGGAGCTCAAGAGTCAGTGTTGCACATGAGGTGTCAGTGAGTTCAATCAAGTGTATTGTATGAATTATGACAAACGTTGTGTTGGGTTAGCTGTCAGTACATGAGTGATGAGATTGTGTGTGCAGTGCACATGTTTACTGTAGTACGAAGGTGTGTCAGCCCCACCCACCCAGAGGGCATCACAGTTCAACTCGGTCACTGAGGGGGAGGTGGAGAGGTTGGTGCAGTTTTTGGACCACTTCCAGAAGTCACACAAATGACAGCTGATCGAGGGACAACCACACCTCACCTCACAGAGGAGGGGTGGAGGGCAGCAACTGGTGTGCATAGCTCACTGCTGTGTTAGGGGGCTGGTATTGACATATAAGGCAACTAAGACGACTTCCTGTCTATATACTTGTCCCAGAGCACATAAGCTTGTGTGTGGAATATAAGTGATGGCATTTCACATCAACCTCCCAGCCAGTTCTATGTCATATGTCACAAAAATCCTCAGGCAAAAGCATCTGTGAAATATACGTAACATGAGCATGTATTGCATTTTCTGTACTTTAATAAGATTCATTACACGTAATGATATTCATAACATACAAGGATGTGAATTCAGGCACTAGAGCTCCTATTTACTGCCCACCAATCCTCCCAGAGCCAATCACTTGTACCATAGCCCACTCCAAAGCAGTAATGACTGTCCACACACTATGGGATGGTGTGGGGTAAGTCACACAACCATCCATCGGCCAATGACACATTTCACAGAAGTTTGCAATTTTAATTCATTAACAAAACAACTGACCAATACAACACAACACTTCTGTCAATGAAATCATTAAAAATCTACAAATTCATCACAAAAATGAGGTGTACATATCACAGTAGTTGGAATGGGCCATAACACTTGAGGGATTTATAAGGTAATACAGATACAAACTACAAAACCAATTGCAAGTAACTAAAAACAAGTACGTACACGGCTAGTTGTTGACAAACACACATTGTTTACAGTTAGAAAACTTGTATACACTTGTTATGTACATCAGCTACATACACCACACCATTGTCATCAACACATATCCCTTCAGGTCCCCAAGTCCATCCTAAACGAGGATGTCCCCCTCCAAACTCATGAACAAGTTCACCTTCCAAGGTGTATACCATTGCAGTGTGGGAGGAGTGTGAAGTGATCAACAAATGGTTGTCACTAGTAGCAGCAATGCAGGTTGGGGCATACTTGGGCTGGAAATCTTTCTTAAAAGTGCCTTCTTTAGACCACACACAAACTCTCCCATTCCCAACATCACTAACATACACAAGGCCATCTGAACCAAATGCTATGCCACAAGGTGTGTCAAAACACCCTGGGCCACTTCCTTTTGAGCCAAAAGCAAACAGAGATTTGCCCTCTACATCGTGAACACTGACACGGTGGTTGCCACTGTCACAGATGTAAATCAGGCCTTCTGGGCTAACTGATACACCCATAGGATTGCAGAAACAATCCCTTCCACTACTTGCATGGTGTATGGTCTGAAGGAGTCGGCCATCTTGGGACAGCTTGACTACTTTATTGTTGTCATACTCTGTCACCCAAACATTCCCTTTCAGATCAAACACAACACCAAGCACTCCTTTTCCAATGGACCTCACCAATGCACCCTCTTTGGTGAGAAGATGAACACACCTGTTCATCCAATCCACCACAGCTAGTAGTCCCTCACTGTTCACAGCCAAATCTACATACACACCACCCCTGTTTGCAGCCACTGCTTGATATACACCACCCCTTAAACTGTGTTGGAGGAACTTCTCACACTGTTCAAGCTTCCTCCAGTCCCTGAGAGGGAGCTTCACCTGCAGGTGGAATTAGGACCAGGGGGTGGGGTCAAGGGAGGGGCCAACATACACCAAATGGTATCCATTAACTCCGCAATGTACACTACTAGTGCACTAAGGTATTACTGTTCATGTTGCCATGGTAATGGGAATTAGCAAATCAGCGATGATGCATGAGTGTAGCATCTAAACAATACTAATGTTGTAATGAATGCATGCAGTGGCCGAAATGTCCAGTTACAACTTTGTTTAGGTGCTACATTCATCCACTCAATAGAAGCTGATTTTATGATCATCCTGTATGTAGCAATGAGTCTCTCTGACAAGAGCACACAGATCAGCTGATGGGACACACTCCAACAGGTGAGTGTTAGTGGGTAAAACTGGTCATTATATACAAGCAAACTCACCGCTTCCGGTTGCAATTCCCTAACAACTTCTCTGCTACTCGGCCGTTCAGCAGGATTGTCCTGCAAGCATTGAAGGATGGGTGGCTTCATGGGATGGTTGGCTGGTAGTCTAGCCAGGTCAACTGATCGACGTTCCACCTCTGGCTGACCTTTGACAATCACGAAACCGACTGAGGGAGGCTCCTGGGTACAAACTTGCAATGCCACCACACCGAGAGAGAATACGTCTCCTTTGTCTGTGAAGTGTGGCCGATCCACCAAGCACTCTGGTGGCATGTACATGATGCACCCCGGGCCTTGGTGGTGAGGTACATGACAGAGGAGGGACGGAACTTGGCCTGGCCAAGGTCACTGATTTTCACAACATTGCCATCTTCGTTCATCAGCACGTTCTTTGCTGTCAAATCGCGGTGGAGGATTTGGGGGTCGTGATGATGGAGGAACGACAACCCTAGCGCAATCTTGAGGATGATGCGAACTTGTTTCGACAGTAGTAATGTCCCTCTGTTCTTCTCAAGGAACTTCTCTAACGTCTGATGCATTAACTCCATAACTAACAGAGCGCTGTCGTCCTGTTCAAACACGCCGATGAATTCCACCACGTTTTCGTGCTTGGCCGCCTCCATTAGCTCGCACTCGTCACGAAACCTCTTCAGGATCCCCTCCAACTCCTCTCTCCTCTCCTTCGCGCAGTCCAGCAGGAGCTGATGTATCTTCTTGATGGCCACGGGCCTCGTACCAAGCGTACCTCGGTATACCGTCCCGTAGGCTCCCCGACTGATTTCATCGCCGACTTTGAGCGCGTCAGGACGAAGAGCGAAGAAGCGAGAGAAGAGCTCTCCCATTTTAATTTCCCACTGGTTTAATGCAGTCACATGACACGGTCACGGCACGGGGTGACACATGCTGCACACCATACACTACGCACACGACTACACCCATGCACCGTTCATGAGCCATACATAGGGCAGCAGTAGCTAAGTGCTGGGTATAGCATTCAACTGTAAGTCACCTCTTGTCACTGTTCTCCTTGGCTGTGTCCTCATCGGTCCAGAGAGCAAAGTGGATCTAAAGGCTGCCTGACAGTGCAGGGGAGAGAGACAACTAGCTAATTATAAGGCTGCATGTTAAGTTGTGGGCATTCCTTTGTTAAAGGGACCAAAGACATACTATGTAGTGTGTGCATATAATTTGGTATAATACATTGAAGTATTGTCTAGAGTACAAAATGACCTATTGCAACCTGTTTCAGATGAACTTCAGCTTTGTGTCTAAGTAGCTAGCTATGCACATTGCGTGAATGGGATAGCATGCTGACGCTCATGGCCATGTTGGCATGGCTGCTGGAGCAAGGGTCAGTGTTGCACATGAGGTGTCAGTGAGTTCAATCAAGTGTATTGTATGAATTATGACAAACGTTGTGTTGGGTTAGCTGTCAATACATGGGGTTGAGATTGTGTGTGCAGTGCACATGTTTACTGTAGTAGGTGGGTGTGTCAGCCACACCCACCCAGAGGGTATTGCAGTTCAACTCGGTCACTGAGGGGGAGGTGGAGAGGTTGGTGCAGTTCATGGACCACTTCCAGAAGTCACACAAATGACAGCCGAGGGACAACCACACCTGGGGAGTGATGGTCAGTCATCGCAGCGGTGAGACTGAGAACACATTCATCGCGGACCTGGTGGTGAGACTGTCCACGGGCCAGATCAAGACTGGTGCACCATGCCGCTCCGAACCCCTGGTACAACTAACTCCTGAGGATTGAGGAGGAGTTAGGAGCAAACGCTGTCTACCCAGGAGCTAACGTCAGGCAACCTCTGAAGTGATGTGGACTGAACACTATAAGGAATGTGTCATAGTTTTATTGTTTCATTGTAACCATCATGCCAGTTTGACTGTATACTAGTATTGCTCTCATATAGGAGTGTGAATGAATTGCATAATCTTTGTATGTAAGTACGTATATGCATAAAAATAGCTTTTGGTGTGTATTCTTTGAATTCTTATATATGCATGTATAAATACATGTACATGCATGCATGATCATGCAGTGCATGTGAGGCGGAAGGCTGCTCAAACTTGCAAGGGAGCAATATATATATATCATGCAGCTTGTAGGACATACGCCTTGTGGATACACTATAATTATATAGCTTATATAATTATAAAGCTAGTAATTTCAATAGGTATACATATACACTGAATGAGCCTTGTGTCCTGCGCAGGCTGTCTCTGGTTAATTGGCAGGGCAAGAATGATGGCCTGGTACCCACTGCATGCTCAGCTGCAATTGCAGAAATCTTTCTGCCAAAAGTACTGGCTGTTTGCAGATAATTAGTGGGAGTAGTGCAAAAATCACAAATTAATGTGTACCCACAAAAATTCTTTGTACAGATGGCCTTTTTACACTGTTAAAAATGTGGTGTGACCATCACAGCAGTCAGTGCTTACACCAAGGGCGTGATCAGTCACACCATTACTTTAGTGTGACGTTCACACTGACACCAGTATCCACACTGTCATGTCATTTCTAATAGAAGAGACTTTGAAGTAATTCATAACCAAATTAAAATATCACAAGAGTATATCTGGAATCCTATACAAGGGGAAGTCCTATGCAAGCTATCTAAATACATTATAATAGCCAGGACACAGCTTAGCTTGATGGTATGTTTTGTACAGTGGGAGGGCCTCCTCAAGCTAAGCTACTTGTGCAGTTTAATTGTACCGTTAGGTACTTTGTGTTGCAGGGGATGCCAGTGGATCGAGTTCACTGGGACACCAGATGCCCAATGTTTGCAGGGGATGCCGTATTCCCTGGTGAAGTTCACTGGGGCACCAGATGCCCAATGTTCGCAGGGGATGCCATATTCCCGGTGGAGTTCACTGGGGCACCAGATGCCCAATGTTCGCAGGAATGCCGTCACCCACAAACAATCCTGCCAGGTGGTATGCTGTGTACTATGTATACGCGAATCCTCAAAGCAGTGCACCATATATATATCTGTAGTGAAATGTACCATTAAGTGCTTAGTCTCTTACAAACTGTTCACATAAATGGTATGTTGTGTACTGCATAGTTGGAGTGCACATCACACTGCAAAAGGGTGTGCTCACAGTGGCACCAATTTACACCAATTTTGGGTGTGACCACCACTCCCTATTTTTAACAGTGATACACACAAAAAACTGAAATTCGCAAATAGTACCCACCACCAAATACTGCATTTCTCAAAAGCTAAATTTAGTTACAGCTAATATTTGTAGCCATAATTAAGGCATGTTGTTGTCAGCGTACAGACCAAGGCTGCAGGGTTTGGTGTCTATTGTACAATGATTGACATTTCACAAAACTTTAGTTTCATTTAAAGGCAAATTAAAAATTTTTAATTATTATGCTGATACAAAAATCACATCAGTCAATGAATATCATTAACACTTTGAGCACATAATATTATTTGAAAATTGATCTGCAAATTGGTCATAACACTATTAGTGTACATTTCAAATTACAATATGTGGTCCAGTCAGTTCAAGTGATGTATATAAAATGAGTTGTACACATCACAGTAGTTGGAATGGGGCACAGCTAACACTTGAGGGATTTATACAGTACTTTTTGGGTTGGTTGTCCCAATCCGTTATCGGTTATTGACCTGGTGACGTCATTATGACGGCTACAAACTATAGTTGAAGCAGCGGCATTCTGGAACAAGGAAGACTGAAATAAAGCGCATTCGGACGATTTAAGGCTAAGAATGGTGGGGACGTTTCTGTACCAAGATGAAAACGCCACCATGATGAGTGAACAGACAGCGTGGGGGCCAAGCAGACTCGTACCAATCGCGTGCAACAATTTTCTGTAACCTGCGTTCCAGATCACTGGGAAAACTGTCAAATCACTACCAGTCGGTGATTCCAGTTGCCCGCCTTCGCCACATACTCTGAATCTCCTGCACACCGTCCGCCAACAGAATTGCGTACACTAAAGGTAACGTAAAAATGACATCACTAGGTTGATAACTAATAACCGATAACCGATTGCAACCATCCGGTCGGGACAACCGACCTAAATAGTACTGTAAGGTAATACAGATACAAACTACAAAACCAATTGCAAGAAACTATAAACAAGTACATACACGGCTAGTTGTTGACAAACACACATCGTATACAGTTAGAAAACCTGCACACGACTGTTCAGACTATCAGCTACACACACAACACCATTGTCATCAATACATATTCCCCAAGGTCCATTAAACCACCATGTACGAGAACCTTTCCCTCCAAACTCATGAACCAGTTCATCTTCAAATGTGTATACCATTACAGTGTTGGAGGAGTATGAAGTGATTAACAAATGGTTGTCACTAGTAACAGCAATGCAGGTCGGGTCATACTTTGGCTGGAAGTACCTCTTAAAAGTGCCATCTTTAGACCACACAGAAACTGTCTCATTCCCATTATCACTAACATACACAAGGCCATCTGAACCAAATGCTACGTCACGAGGTCTATCAAAACACCCTGGGCCACTTTCTTTTGAGCCAAAAGCAAACAGAAACTTGCCCACTTCATCGTGAACTGTGACACGGTCATTACCATGGTCACAGATGTAAATCAGACCTTCCGTACTAACAGATATACCATAAGGAAAGCTCAAACGATCACTTTCACTACCTGCATGGCGTATGGTCTGAAGGAGTCGGCCATCTTGGGACAGCTTGACTACTTCATTGCTGTCACCGACTGTCACCCAAACATTCCCTTTTGCATCAAATGCAACACCAAACAACACACTACCAAGCACTCCTTTCCCAATGGACCTCACCAATGCACCCTCTTTGGTGACAAGATGAACACAAACATTAACACAATCTGTCACAGCTAGGATGTGCTCGCTATTCACTGCGACTGCTCTATACCCACCACCTGCTGGTCGGTGTTGGATGACCTTCTGACACTCTCCAAGCTTCCTCCAGTCCCTGAGAGGGGGTTTCACCTGCAAGTGGAATTAGGACCAGGGGGTGGGGTCAAGGAAGGGGCCAACATACAGTCTCATTTCCATCCCACTGTTTCCGCTAACAAAATGGCCGCAGATAGGGTGGTCTGGTATCTATGGGCTGGTTCCTTGGCTTGCCATCACAAAGCATTCTGGCCAATCAGATCGCTGCTTGCATGGTCACGTGTCTACCGAAAACCACACGCAAAGCCTCATACGTAAACATGCATAAATTCTAGGAGACGAGTTTCAAGGCGTGAACATTCTTTTTAGATCATGGTCAATCATGTGATCTTTGGACTCACTCAACTCACTACCCTCCACAATTTTGTTTACCTTGACTAATGTAACCGAATATTATGAGGCCATATGCCAGATGATAGGCTGAATACCCACCCTTTGGGTGGGTTCCCAGTCTACGAATCATAATTTGAGCGTTGAACCAATCAAAACTGGAGGGGACATCAGCATGCAACCACCTCGATATTCAAGAAGACACACACACAGACAAGTACTGACATTGCCATGCATGCACAGTGCCCATGCAGGTAGCTGACAGCTTCATACATGGAGGTGCTGATCAAAAAGTACCAGCCGGCATGTGCCTGACCAGCCACCGATGTTGCCAGACGTGTATAGGGATGGTGATGTACGTATCTATGCAGATTATCTGTGAAATATGACACCGCAGAATGTTCCCATGCATGGGTTGTTGGGCATGGAATGGTACCCCTCCTTGTTCCATGCAGTTTTTGGGTTTTCCCCTGCAGGCACGCATGGCCTTCTAGCCAGCCAGGGTAGCAGATAACACCAAATCTTATTATAACTAGTGTATAAAAATTCCTTTAGAATTAAAGGGGATTTAGGAATGGCCAGCAGAATAAGCATAGAAACAAGCAACAGTAACTCAACATCATGATGAACCACATTGCCATGAAGGTCACTGTGCATTCCTAATTTCCTTGTGCAGCTACATGGGCCCAAATGTCTAGCTATCTAGTCCCATGTAGATACAAGGAAATTAGGAATGCATAGCAAACTTCACAGCAATGTGGTTCACCGTGATGCTGAGTTACTGTTGCTTGTTTCTATGCTTTTTCTGCTGGCCATTCCTAAATCCCCTTTAATTCTAAAGGAATTTTTATACACTAGTTTTTTGACTATGGTTACATCAGATTGATACCAGCGCTGACTAATACCCCTTCCTTAAATTAGCTGAAGATTGTGCAGAGCATCGATCACAGTTATACCACTTCAGATGAAGCGACCGCCGTGTATCGTACGGTACACCAGCGCAACAAAATGGCGGCATTGGGGCATCTTTAATACACGGGGAGGACAAATTTCCTGCCTGCTCCAGCGCTGTACTTGTCGGATTGCCACCGGCGCTCAGATCCTAGTCCTTGAGCTAGGTACGTAAGTCCTCGTACATGACTTGGGCCCGTAGGTGCCGTGTGTCGTGCGCTAGGAGCGCGCAAATATTCGGTGGGAAGGAGAACAAGAATAATAAATTATGAAAAGACAAAATGGGGTACGAGCAGCCTATGACGCTTTTCTCTTACGAGCACTCCAGGTTGCCTTTGGGTACGCTGCCGTCGTCAATACATCAAAACAAGCCTATCCATGGCCTTTAATTGTTCTTTGCCACTCCCGTTAGGCTAGTTTCACTGAAGCGCCCTAATACATTAAGATAGGGACGCCATTTTGAACTGGGCACATTCCTAAATAGACGTCACGAACGTTAACGTGACGTCTGATAAACATAATGCACAAAACTTTAAACTAATTGCTCCTTCAGTTTTGGGCGAATGATCACAAAATGTGGTAGGATTACAAAATGGCGCAGCAAGAGTATATATCATGGTCGAGCTGAAATTTGGTTTAAAATTGTTCTATCTGGGTTCTTGCCACTTTTATGGTCGCCGCCCTATCGAAGGGATACAGGAAAAGATCATAATGTAATTATGCAACTTGTTGTAGAACTAGTCTTACAGTTTGCTTTTGCTAGTGTACATTTTGTTTTCTATGTTGAATAATGTGTGCTCATCATCATCAGAAAAAGATCGTGTTTCGTTGTTCACAAACTCCTCCTTCAATTGTCTACCAATGTTCACCAACTTGAAAGTCTATATCACGGCAATACGGGGGTGTCCTAAGCCACTGGATTCATTTAGATGAAATGGATTGACATAAGTAAATTCTGTGTGCATGGAGTTTACAGAGCGAGTCTTAAACAGTTTCCATTAGCTCAACACTCAAATTTCAAACAATATGCTGAGAACCCACCCAAAGGGCAGGTATTCAGCTATATTTATAAAGGTGATAATTCTAAAGCATGATGAAACAGACTTGCCTACATGGAGAGCTACACTTTAGACCATCTCACTTGCAGTATTGCTAGCCTACACAGATCACACAGACACAGTGTCTGCTGTCCATTACGTTTCCACCACACACCCCATTCACAGCACTCACACACAGACTCACTACTGCTGCTCCTGGCTCAGGAACACTGAACGCAAGCAAAGGGCGAATCATTTCTCCACTACTCGGCCGTTTGGCAGGATCGTCCTGCAAGCATTGAAGGATGGGTGGCTTCATCGGATGGTCGGCTGGTAGTCTAGCCAGGTCAGCTGATCGACGCTCCACCTCCTTCTGTATACCAATGCCCCCAAAACCGAATGCAGGAGGTTCCTGGGTGGTGACTTGCAATGCCACCACACCGAGGGAGAACACGTCTCCTTTGTCTGTGAAGTGCGGTCGATCCACCAAGCACTCTGGTGGCATGTATGGGACGCACCCCGGGGCCTTGGTGGTGAGGTACATGACGGAGGAGGGACGGAACTTGGCCTGGCCAAGGTCACTGATCTTCACAACGCTGCTGTCTTCATTCATCAGCACGTTCTTTGCCGTCAAGTCGCGGTGGAGGATTTGGGGGTCGTAGTGATGGAGGAACGACAACCCCAGAGCAATTTTGAGGCAGATGCGAACCTGTTTCCACAGTGGTAGTGTCCCTCGGTTTTTCTCAAGGAACTCCTCTAACGTCTGGTGCATTAACTCCATAACTAACAGAGCACTGCCGTCCTGGTAGAACACTCCGATGAATTCCACCACGTTTGCATGCTTGGCCGCCTCCATTAGCTCGCATTCGTCACGAAATCCCTTCAGAATCCCCTCCAACTCCTCTCTCCTCTCCTTCGCGTAGTCCAGCAGGAGCTGATGTATCTTCTTGATGGCCACGGGTCTCCTTCCCAGCGTGCCTCGGTACACCACCCCGTAAGCTCCCCGACTGATTTCATCGCCGACTTTGAGCGTGTCAGGACGAGGAGCGAAGACGCGCGAAAAGACTTCTCCCATTATACGATGGTGTGGCGAGATCACGTGATTGAGTTTGCATGCTGATTATAATTACATGATTGTAATAATTTCATCTACAGTGCGTCCATAGGTTTCTGGTTCCCGTTGACTTACTCGATCACGTGAAAAAATAATTCAAGCGTACCCGTAGATCTACATAGTTCTTTTTAACACATATTATATCATAATAACTATTAGGCACACATGTGCACTGCCTCATAGCTATGTATACAATAAACAATTAGGAAGGAGGTAATATTGTGGAGCAAATATACTTCTTAATGTAATGGTGAGGATATCAATGATGTGAATGAAGATAGTTGGGTCAGTCAAAACAGGTGCACCTCCTGGCGGATGAGGTCCAGCGAGTGTTCCTCGAGGCTGATCTTGATGGCTTCGGCAAGGGGGGGGGGGGGGCATGTAACAACATCAACCTTGGTCCATGCAGACACATGATTCCTGAGCGTACATAGATCAAATGACATGCAAATCTAGCTAGCTGGCTACTCAGATTTGCAGTAGAATTATAGCTAGCTATAGTTTTTAGCTGTGGCAAACCTTCCCATGATGTGTGTGAGCGTACACACACTGATACACAGCACATGTGAGTAAGAAAACTACAAATGTATCTACTGCATTTATTAATATTATGAACAGGGGGCCATGGCGGTCCAAGAATACAAGAATACATGTCACCTAAAAACAAGTGAAGAAAAATCCATACACGAACAATAGCTAGCTAAATATAAATATCCCATGTAATCAGTGATAGAGTGGCAGTGCTAGCAGGTGCAGCTCCTGCCTCTGTTCCCCTTGGCAGCTGTGTCCTGGTTGGCTGCCAACATATGCTAGTGTTGGTTACCCATAAACTGCAAGTGGGGGCAAAGGGAGCATTACAACATGAGCAGATTATACACGTACTACTTACTGGAGAGTTGGATTATCACATGTTCTGGGGAATTTAAGTGTACTACGGTTAGACATCAAGTGAAGGTTGCTGGTACCGTAGGTGTTGATTGGCAGTCTGAGGGTACCAGACCATCACCTCTGGCCTCCCTCCCCTCCCCCCGACGGCCTATGAAGCTAAGACACTCACTGTATCATAGCCCACTCCACATGCTGTGTTCAACATCTGTTTAGCTACCCATAGTCTTGAGAACACTTGCATGATCATGAGGAGAAAGTGAGGATCGAGGGATCGAATGAGAGAGGGGAAATGTGTTCATAGTGAGCTAAGCGTGCGAATGTGTCGAGCGCATGAGTCAGTGCGTGCACATCCCTTATGACAGGGTAATATTCACAGCATCAGTAGCTGTCGGTGCATTGGTACTGGTAATGTAGAACCTGACACGGTGCATCCCAGCTAGCTTGCGGCCCTCCTTGGTGGACACCTCATGGTCTTTACAATCCATCTTGTCCCCACCAGCACCATCTGTATGTTTGCAGAGCCGTACTTTCGTGTGTTGTCGATCCACTCAGGAACATTGAGGAAAGTTGGACAGTTGGTGATGTCATACATCACCACTACTCCATTGGGGGGGGGGGGGGAGGGGATGTCCCTATGAGTGGAATGTGCATCACATGATGTCACATGACCTCACATGTGCTCCTCTATAGTATGCATTAGTGAGTGTCCTAAACCTCTCCAGTCCAGCAGTGTCCCTGTACACGGAAGGGAGAAGGAGGTTGCTGCATGTGCACAGGTCAAGGGATGGGTGACACTGAACACACTGACTTTTGTACACACATGCAAGAGTCAAATACTTATTTACAGACAACAGAATCAGGGGGAGCCCCCTTGAACCCAGCATACCTGAAAAGGAGGTGAGGAAGATGAATCAACACCCTTCATACACACATACAAACACACACACATGTTCGTGCGACTTCTACCTCTGGACTCCCGGTACCACTCTCCGATGAATGTAGTGTTCCAGGTCGATGTTTCAAAGGGCTATGTGGGACGAGAGGCTGCATTTGTGTGCATGGCAGTCATCAGAGAATGGCATGCTTGATCTGAAGGGTCACTGCTCAGTGAGAGGGCTGAGGGCCTCAATGTTCAACTCGGTCACTGAGGGGGAGGTGGAGAGGTTGGCACAGTTCATGGACCACTTCCAGAAGTCACACAAATGACAGCCGAGGGGACAACCACACCTCACCTCACAGAGAAGGGATGGAGGGCAGCAACTGGTGTGCATAGCTCACTGTTGTGTTAGGGGTGACATTCTCCCGTCAACTTGTCTCAGTGCACGTGTAAGCTAGTGTCTGGAGTTACAAGTGATGGCATTTGAAATCAAATTCCATTATACATGTACTATAATTATGCATGTGCACACAAATTTAATGGGGCGTCATATTAATTAGTAGTGCATGAGCAACTGCTAGCTGGAAGGCCCAGCATATAATAAACAGACTCAACTTCGGCGACAGCGAGCAAGAGTAAGAGAACTTAATTAACCATCAAAGCTACAGCACACTTCACACCTGGCCCGTGCAGTCCCTGTAGAGCTACCTCTTCCAGCGCACGCCCACGCATATGATCCTGACAGGCCCACTGTCCAGCGGAATCATAAAATTAAATATGCGAAGCGCTACTGGACCAATTCAACTTCAGCGACAATGAGCAAGAGAACCATTAAAGCTACAGCACACTTTGCACCTGACCCACACAGCTAGTCCTTGTGAGCCAATGTGTCCAAGTCACTTTCCCTATCCTGGCAGTAGCCTCGTCCAGCGTGATGATTCAATTCGAATTCGCTACTGCTATATAGTGAGCAAAACACTAAAGCCAGCAGTATTGCAGACTGCTGACTTGAGAGGTAGCATGCATGGATGGTATTGCATAATGCGGCTGTACGTACGTACCATATATGGAAAGCTATTGTGCAATGCGATGTACATTCCATAAATTATATGGTCTGGACATGACATACCAAAACTTCTGGTTTCACACCACCCAGAAAAGAGAGACTTCGCTCCGCTCGCCCCAATTAATTCTAATAACTGCCCACCAATCCTCCCTGTGCCAATCACTTGTACCATAGCCCACTCCAAAGCAGTAATGACTGTCCACACACTATGGGATGGTGTGGGGTAAATCACACAACCATCCATCGGCCAATGACATATTTCACAGAACTTTGCAATTTTCATTCATAAACAAAACAACTGACAAGTACAAGACACTTCAGTCAATGAATATCATTAACAATAATCTACAAATCAATCATAACTTTATTATAGTGTTTCAAATTACAATTTCAAATTACAATACATGGTTCAGTCTAAGTCAGTACAAGTGATGTAAAATGAGTTGTACACATCACAGTAGTTGGAATGGGCCATAACACTTGAGGGATTTATAAGGAAATACAGATACAAACTACAAAACCAATTGCAAGAAACTATAAAACAAGTGTGTACACGGCTAGTTGATGACAAACACACACTTAGAAAACCTCCACATGGTTGTTCTCACTATCAACTACACACACCACACCATAGTCATCAACACATATCCCCCAATGTCCAAGAAACTTTCCTATATGGGAACTTCCAATCTGATGAACCAGTTCACCTTCAACTGTGTACACCATTATAGTGTGGGAGGAGTGCGAAGTGATCAACAAATGGTTGTCACTAGTAGCAGCAATGCAGAATGGCGTATCCTTGGGCTGGAAATCTATCTTAAAAGTGCCTTCTTTAGACCACACAGAAACTCTCTTATTCCCTTCATCACTAACATACACGAGACCATCTGGACCAAATGCTATGTCACGAGATTTAAGAAAACACCCTGGGCCATTTCCTTTCGAGCCAAAAGCAAACAGAAACTTCCCGTCTTCATCGTGAACAGTGACACGGTGGTTGCCACTGTCACAGATGTAAATCAAACCTTCTGGGCTAACAGACACACCACGAGGTTTGCTGAAACAGTCACTTTCACTACTTGCATGATGTATGGTCTGAAGGAGTTGGCCATCTTGGGACAGCTTGACTACTCTATTGTTCTCCGAGTTTGTCACCCAAACATCCCCATTGAGATCAAATACAACACCAAACAACAACCAACCACTAAGCACTCCTTTCCCAATGGACCTCATCAATGCACCCTCTTTAGTAAGCAGATGAACACACTTGTTCCTCACATCTGTCACAGCTAGGAGGCCCTCGCTGTTTGCAGCCACTGCTTGATACACACCACCCTCTGGACTGTGTTGGATGAACTTCTCACACTCTCCAAGCTTCCTCCAGTCCCTGAGAGGGTGCCTCACCTGCAGGTGCATGGAATTAGGGACCAAGGGGTGGAGTCAAGGGAGGGCTACAATTCATTTCATCTCACTTGCAGCATTACTAGTCTACACAGATCACACAGACACAGTGTCTGCCGTCCCTCAAATTTCCACTACACACCCCATTCACAGCACTCACACACAGACTCACTACTGCTGCTTCTGGCTCAGGAACACTGAGTGCAAGCAAACCACGAATCATTTCTCGGCTACTCGGCCGTTTAGCAGGATCGTCTTGTAAGCATTGAAGGATGGGTGGTTTCAGGGGATGGTCGGCTGGTAGTCTAGCCAGGTCAGCTGATCGACGCTCCACCTCCTTCTGTACACCGATGCCTTGAAAACCACATGAAGGGGGCTCCTGGGTAGAGACTTGCAATGCCACCACACCGAGAGAGAACACGTCTCCTTTGTCCGTGAAGTAAGGCCGATCCACCAAGCACTCTGGTGGCATGTATGGGATGCATCCCGGGGCCTTGGTGGTGAGGTACATGACGGAGGAGGGACGGAACTTGGCCTGGCCAAGGTCACTGATCTTCACAACATTGCCATCTTCGTTCATCAGCACGTTCTTTGCCGTCAAGTCGCGGTGGAGGATTTGGGGGTCGTGGTGATGGAGGAACGACAATCCCAGCGTAATCTTGAGGATAATATAAACCTGTATCGACAGTGGTAGTGTCCCTCGGTTCTTCTCGAGGAAGTTTTCCAACGTTTGATGCATTAACTCCATAACTAACAGAGCGCTGCCGTCCTGTTCAAACACGCCGATGAATTCCACCACGTTTGCGTGCTTGGCCGCTTCCATTAGCTCGCATTCGTCACGAAACCTCTTCAGAATCCCCTTCAACTCCTCACTCCTCTCCTTCGCGTAGTCCAACAGGATCTGATGTATTTTCTTGATGGCCACGGGCCTCCTTCCCAGCGTACCTCGGTACACTACCCCGTAAGCTCCTCGACTGATTTCATCGCCGACTGTGAGCGCGTCAGGACGAGGAGCAAAGCTACGTGAAAACAGGTCTCCCATGGATAGGCTAGATCATAGACCTATATTATTATAGCTGGATATTATAGGCTGGAGTGTAACAAGGTCACGTGACCACACACTTGTCGCATCATGGTTCGTGCACCAACATCAATGCACACTGCTCGCTTGAACTTTAACTTCCTTGGGATGCGTGCATGCAGTATTTGCACGTGGATCGAATGTAGCTATGTTACTATGGTTTTAGTGTTCCTTCAGGTCCTGATTGAAGTGCAGCAAGTCAGTTAGGACTAGGAATCCTAAAAATACTGTAGCTAGCCAAAATTACATATGTGCGAGAGTGTAGCGCTATGTGTATAGCTAGCTAGAATGCACACTGCACACACAGCACGTGAATATACCTACACTGTATTATGTGTGTCTACGTACTGTTTTAATAGATATCCTGAATAGGGGGTCACAGTGGTTGTATTAATTCACAGCAGTGGGTGTGTCATTCGCACCTCCTCTCTATTGTACAGTGCATGAGTACCTGGTGTGAAGGGCTGCCATGATCTGTCCAGTTGTGCTGGACTAGATACACAGAGACAGACAAAATAAACTCCCATTAATTCTATAATTATACAACATTAACGTTAACACTCCTTGCATGCACCATCAATCGCTGTATTTGTGCTGGAGAGGCACCCCAGTATCATTCACAGATGAATCGTTGGTTCAAAGAACAATGTGAAGCTGGAAGATGCCATTGTATGGCAGTCCTCGGTGAGCGGTATGGTTGGTCTGAAGGGTCACCGTTCAGTGGGAGGGCTGAGGGCCTCAATGTTCAATTCGGTCACTGAGGTCCCGGAGGTGGACAGCTGCAGCTTGGCACGATTCATGGACTACTTCCAGAGATCAAAAAATGACAGCCGAGGGGACAACCACACCTCACCTCACAGAGGAGGGGTGGATGGCAGCTGAGTATGTCACTCACCACTAGCTGTATGCAGCAGGGAGATCATTGACATAAAGCAACCAAATAAGACATTGTATGGACTCAGTAGTTTTCTGGCAACTTCTCCTATAGTGAATAATAGCTACCTGTGTGCAATGTCTGTGCATGGAAGTTACATGCAAGTGTAAGCATTTCAAGACAAAATGGTATTAGGGCTCTTAAAATGCATTACAATAATCTACTGTACTGTAATGAGATTTAGTATGCCTAATGAGTTAAAATTGCATCATAACACACCTTAACTGAAATACTCATTGGAATGTGGAATCAATTTGGAAGCTCCTAATTATTGCCCACCCATCCTCCCAGAGCCAATCACTTGTACCATAGCCCACTCCAAGCAGTAATGACTGTCCACACACTATGGGATGGTGTGGGGTAAATCACACAACTGTCCATCGGCCAATGACACATTTCTCAGAAGTTGCAAATTTTATTTAAAAACAAAACAACTGACAAATACAACGCAACACTTCAGTCAACGAATATCATTAACAATCTACAAACCAATCACAACATTACTATTGTTTCAAATTACAATACATGGTTCAGTAAGTTCAAGTGATGTAAAATGAGTTGTACACATCACAGTAGTTGGAATGGGCCATAACACTTGAGGGATTTATAAGGTAATACAGATACAAACTACAAGACCAATTGCAAGTAAATGAATACAAGTACGTACGCGGCTAGTTGTTGACAAACACACATTATATACAGTTAGAAAACTTGCACACGCTTGTTCATACTATCAGCTACATACACCACACCATTGTCGTCGACACATATCCCCCAAGGTCCACTAAACCTCCCTGGATGAGAACCTTTCCCTCCAAACTCATGAACTAGTACACCTTCCACTGTGTATACCATTACAATGTGGGAGTCATTTGAAGTGATCAACAAATGGTTGTCACTAGTAGCAGCAATGCAGGTTGGGAGATACTTGGGCTGGAAGTGTCTCTTAAAAGTGCCTTCTTTAGACCACACAGAAACTGTCCTATTCCCCACATCGCTAACATACGTGAGGTCATTTGAACCAAATGCTATGTCATGAGGGGTATCAAAACACCCTGGGCCTCTTCCTTTTGAGCCAAAAGCAAACAGAAATTCACCCTCTACATCGTGAACAGTGACACGATCGTTGCCTTGGTCACAGATGTAAATCAGGCCTTCCGGACTAACAGACACACCACGAGGACGTCTGAAATGATCACTTTCACTACTTGCATGATGTATGGTCTGAAGGAGTCGGCCATCTTGGGACAGCTTGATTACTTCATTGCTGTCATAGTCTGTCACCCAAACATTCCCTTTCAGATCAAATGAAGCGCCAAACAAGAACCACACACCAAGCACTCCTTTCCCAATGGACCTCATCAATGTACCCTCTTTGGTGAGAAGATGAACACACCTGTTCACCCCATGTGTCACAGCCAGGAGGCACTCATCACTGTTCACAGTCACTGCATAATACACACCACCCTCTGGACTGTGTTTGATGACATTCTGACACTCTCCAAGCTTCCTCCAGTCCCTGAGAGGGTGCTTCATCTGCAGGTGGAATCAGGACCAGGAGTGCATCCATGGGGTCAAGGGAGGGGCCGACATACACTAAGTGGTATCCATTAATTCCACAATGTACGCTACTAGTGCACTAAGGTATTATTGTTCACGTCGCCACAGTAACAGGAATTAACTTAAGATGCACAAAGCTGTTGTGGTGAACAGTCTGACTACAATGTCACACGTACAGGGAAGGCCTGCATGGCTACAACACAGTAGCTACAAGGAAATTAGTGCATGCATGGGGAACTGACACCACTACTATGTACATCCACACACACGCATGATGCACTCAAGCGTTGATTCTTTGTGTCAAATGATAGCTGACTATAAGTAGTCAGGACACTGGTGAACACAACCACACATTGACCATGCATGCAGGCGTACCAATTATTGTTGACTATACAAATGACTATATCCGTCTGCACTTAGCATACAGGAGCCCTGCAACCTGGGTGGTTTTTGTACAGGGCTTTGCAAAATGGTTGTCATGTGAACATCATTCAACTCATGCACGTGACTTACCTCTGAACGCTGAACCCACTATATGTAATATAATTTATAATATAGTATAAGATCAAAGTTCAAAGGTGAATCGTGAGTCAAATGGCGTGTTCATGATAACCATTTTGCAAAACCCTGTATAGGTGTGCCAGGTCTAGCATGCACAGGAAAGCTGGTAGACCATTCAGGAGTTACAATACGTAAGTGTGAGACACATATACCATCACTTCTGTACATGACGTACACCTGCAGCTACATTTTAATTCATTCACAAGTTTTTCTTCTTTAAACAAATGGCTATATATTACCCGAGTCTTAAGCTTGAAGCAAATTCGTCTACTAGCACACAAAGTCCCACTACGTATGTGCATAGGTTTCACTACCTATGACTATACTATGAGCATAGTCGTATAAAAAATACCCAGCAAATCATCTGAAGCCAACAAGTGCACGCAGATCATGAAATGGGTTTCCATTAAGCAAATGAACGTAGCATCTGAACAAAGTTGCATAGTGTGTTTCAGCATGACTGGTAGTATAGCCTACCTGACATTGCCCGCAGTGATACACTATCAGTTCGTATCGATTTGCAGGGTTTGGCACCACTGATTTCAATTCTGAAGTTACTTTGCTGCTAAAATGCGTAGAAAGTGCATTTTCTGAAACCCACCAATCAAATGACTGTCTTTGTGATGATGTATAATAACGCATTTGGCCATAATGATATTCATAGCATCGTATTCTTGGTAAAATTCTGATTACGGGTATATTGCACAGTACCAATAAATGGCTTCCTTCCTACAGTAAGCGTATTGGTATTTTATTTGAAGCTATTTTTGTGACGTGAAACCAAATTTTTGACTGTTGTTGGTATATAAACGCTTTAGTAGCATTGCCTCTATTTCAGAATCAGTAGGGGCATCTCCTTCATCGTTTCAAGAAGTTTCACTTTCATCGCAAGAGAAAGACTTGCAGGAGATATATAACAATGTCTTGTTCAGTCCGTTGCCTGGCCTACTCTCCTCCAAACTTATGCAAACATTCCGGAGACTACTGTGACGTCACGACGTTTTAGCATTGTTAGGCCGGAAAACCGGAAACGCCCACGCATAATTGGTCTTTTTTGCAACTTGGCGCCCTCATAACTCCCCCATTGTGAGGCAAAGGACACTGAAATAGATATCATTGAAGATGTTTCACAGAGCACTATCAATATGAATATTTATAAAAAAAACTGCGACAGTGGACCTTTAAGGAGTTGACCCAAGCTTAAGGTTCTGATTTTGAACTACCACTATTAGACTAAGTACTCTACACTATAAAATGTCAGTTACTGCCAGCCTTGATGAAACACACTATATATTGGGCCGAACTGTCTAGTTACAACTTTGTTCAGATGTTAAATTTATTCGCTAATTAGAAGCCCATTTTATGATCATCCCGTATGTAACATGAGTCTCTCTGACAAGTGCACACAGATCAGCTGCTGGGACACACGTAGAACTGGTCATTATATACAAGCAAACTCACCGCTTCCTTTTGCAATTCACTAACAACTTCTCTGCTACTCGGCCGTTTAGCAGGATCATCCTTTAAGCATTGAAGGATGGGCGGCTTCATGGGATGGTCGAAGGGTAGTCTAGCCAGGTCAGCTGATCGACGCTCCACTTCTTTCTGAACACCGATGCCTCGTAGACCAGCTGAGGGAGGCTCCTGAGAAGAGACTTGCAATGCCACCACACCGAGGGAGAACACGTCTCCTTTGTCTGTGAAGTGCGGCTGATGCACCAAGCACTCTGGTGGCATGTATGCGACGCACCCCGGGGCCTTGCTGGTGAGGTATATGACGGAGGAGGGACGGAACTTGGCCTGGCCAAGGTCACTAATCTTTACAATGCTTCCTTCTTCGTTCATCAGCACGTTCTTTGCCGTCAAATCGCGGTGGAGGATTTGAGGGTTGTGGTGATGGAGGAACGCCAACCCCAGCGCAATCTTTAGGATGATGTGAACCTGTTTCGACAGTGGTAGTGTCCCTCGGTTCCTCTCAAGGAACTCCTCCAACGTCTGATGCATTAACTCCATAACTAACAGAGCGCTGCCGTCCTGGTTGAACACGCCGATGAATTCCACCACGTTTGCGTGCTTTGCCATCTCCAATAGCTCGCATTCGTCACGAAATCCCCTCAGGACCCACTCCAACTGATCTCTCCTCTCCCTCGCGTAGTCCAACAGGAGTTGATGTATCTTCTTGATGGCCACGGGCCTCCTTCCCAGCGTACCTCGGTGTACCGTCCCGTAAGCTCCTCGACTGATTTCATCGCCGACTTTGAGCGCGTCAGGACGAGGAGCGAAGATACGAGAAAAGAGCGCTCCCATTTTCCCAGAGCTTGAGGTTTAGCTATCAGGGTATCTCACTTGACACGGTCTCGTGCACTATTATAGCTATCAATCAATCTTACTATAATTCACCGGATCTCGGATTTTTATAGTGCATTCACGCAAGATTGGCCATCCTCTTTTACCACATTTATTGTGGTCAGTGACATCACGACGAGACTGTCTTTCATTCAAGTGAAGACAGAGCCTATGCTTGGTATGAAACAGGATCAGGTCCATTATGTCCAAAAGACCAGGGCAAGGGGATCACGGTAACTGAAAGGGCCAAAAGACATTTCTATAGTGTACACAAAACACAGTTTGCAATGGAACATGAAATGTTGTTGCATGAGGAAGCCATACATCAAAGCAAGCTGCAGTGTGCTAATTTCGCATAACGCCACTGTTTACACTTTCACACCTCATAACACACTGTGTCAAATGGGGCTCTTATTTGCTAACCCAATCACTTTCTGCCTTAAACAAACGTTTTGTCTACTGCTTTAGCAAAATGCCTTTGATATTCATCACCTTGTAAACTTTCTCATGAACATTGGCTCTGGAATATGATGAGTGCTTGGCACTTGGAAGCATGGTCATCAACATAAATTTATGCCTTGCACAGCACTGCATGTGTACTTTTATGGCAGTGACATGTAATTGTGCATGTAATGTCATTAGTGACAGAGAAACTCAGATTCCCTTTCCCGAGTTCACTTGATGGATCAACTTGAAGGTAGGTCTCGCCACCCCCAAGTTCTCCAGTCGTTTAAATCTAGTACACTCTCTAAAAAGAAAGTTCTCCCTTCATACGCTGCTTGTAGGACTTCTAATCATCTGCCCTAGTGTCGACTCAAGCGGCGCCGACACTTTATTCAGTACGAGAGGCCGCTGACAGCCTTTTTCTTGCGACGCTTCTCGCCTTTCGCCTTATGCTCCGAGAAGAGGGTGTTCTCTGGTTTCTATAGTAACTTCAGTCAGGTTCGTTCGGTAAATTCATTCGACAGCGAACGAATTCAAACGCTAATCGCTGCTGTTTGAATGGTTACAAGTCAGTTATAGCATGGCCGCTCGGGCGCTTAGCTGATTTATCGCGCCCTCGCTGCCATGTTATTACTAGTACTTATATGTATATTATATATATGTTAGAGTTCAAATGTACCTATTATATATGATATATTGATATATTATTATTTAAGTGCACCGTGTTGTATAATATATATATACAATAGACCTGTTTCAGATCTAGATGGACTACATCTTCATGTCTGTCTAAGTAGCTAGCTATACATGATACATGAATAGAATAGGATGCTGATGCTCATGATTAGAACTACATTGTCATGGCTGCTGGAGCTCGAGAGTCACTGTATGCAGTCTTTGGCACACATGAAGTGTTGGTGAGTCCACTCAAGTGTATTAATTGTGCACACTATGGGATGGTGTGGGATAAATCACACAACCATCCATTGGCCAAGGACACAGTTCACAGAACTTTGCAATTTCATTTTCAACAAAATAACTGACAAATACAACACAATATTTCAGTCAATGAATCCATTTGAAATCAAATCAATCAAATCACTAATAGTTTTCAAATTACAATACATGGTTCAGTCTAAGTCAGTTCAAGTGACGTAAAATGAGTTGTACACATCACAGTAGTTGGAATGGGATATAACACTTGAGGGATTTTAATCTTATAAGGTAATACAGATACAAAATACAAAACCAATTGCAAGTAAATAAAAACAAGTACGTACACGGCTAGTTGTTGACAAACATGTACAGTTAGAAAACTTGCACACGATTGTTGCCACTATCAACTACGTACACCACAGCATTGTCATCGATACATATCCCCCAAGGTTCACTAAACCTCCCTGGATGAGAACCTTCTCTCCAAACTCATGAACCAGTACACCTTCCAATGTGTATACCATAACAGCGTCTGAGGAAAGTGAAGTGATCAACAAATGGTTGTCACTAGTAGCAGCAATGTAAGTTGGGGCATACTTGGGCTCAAAAACTCTCTTAAAAGTGCCTTCTTTAGACCACACAGAAACAGTGTTATTCCCAATATCAGTAACATACGCGAGGCCATCTGGACCAAATGCCATGTCATACGGCCACGCAAGTTGTTGTGGGCCTTCGAAGCCAAAGGAATACAGATAGGTGCCCTCTTCATCATGAACTGTCACATGGCGGTTGCCACTGTCACAAATGCAAATGAGACCATCTGGACTCACCGACACAGCTAAAGGACGGATGAAACGATCACTGTCACCACTTGCATGGTGTATGGTCTGAAGGATTTGACCATCTTGGGACAGCTTGACCAATTTATTGTTGAGCCAGTCTGTCATCCAAACATCCCCTTTTGGGTCAAATGCGACGCCATACAACAAACCTCCATGCACTCCTTTCCCAATGGACCTCACTAATGTACCCTCTTTGGTGAGAAGATGAACACACTTGTTTGTATTATCTATCAAAGCTAGGAGACCCTCACTGTTCACTTTAACGTCTACATACCAACTACCCCCTGGACTGTGTTGGATGACCTTCTGACACTCTCCAAGCTTCCTCCAGTCCCTGAGAGGGTGCTTCTCCTGTAGGTGGAAGTAGGACCAGGGGGTGGGGTCAAGGGAGAGGCCAACAAATATGAAGTATGTATTAACACCCATGCAATCCACATTAACGTAACATAGACATCATTGCCACGGTAACAGGCATCAATGATTGAGGGGCCACACATGAGGCACTTCTGGCAGTGGATCGGTCCACTGCAAAGGCTAGGCAGGCTCTCCTCAACTCATTGTGGTAACCATGCCGGAATGATAGATCAGCCACATATGAATTGGGGTAGAACAAGAGTGAGACTTAATACTGGTCAATGACAGCAAACCTCCAAACAAAACTGCATTAATTGCTAGTTGTCCTAAGTATATAACAGTACTTCAGCAACTTTGCTCTATAGATGGCCTAACTTCCCAACGGAAGCAGCCCCAACCATTTTCTTCTCAGCATCTTTAATTAGATTCTACCAATCACCATGGATGTGTGTCAAGTTTAAAAGCTGACTTGGCTGTGGACAACAGGCAGCCGAACTAGCATGCCAGCTAAATATATGATTCCACACAGAATAGACAATATACTAAATCTTTCCATATATAGGTACGAGTAATCCACCAGCATGCTATACACCAGCTGATGTCTTAGTGAGGCTTGGGAGTTGATGCCATATTGATGGCAACCAGCGACTGCCTTCCCAGACACCAGTATTGGTGTAGCTGCATTTCTAGTAGTCGTGTAATACCCTTGGGCCCCTGATTGAACTCAGACGGTGAATCATTTCAACAGGTGAATGTTGGTGGGTAGAACTAGTCGTGACACTCAGGCAAACTCACCGCTTCTGCTTGCAATTCACTAACAACTTCTCTGCTACTCGGACGTTTTGCAGGATTGTCCTGCAAGCATTGAAGGATGGGCGGCTTCAGGGGATGGTCGGCGGGTAGTCTAGCCAGGTCAGCTAATCGACGCTCTACCTCCTTCTGTCCTTCTCGAATCCTGAAACCAACTGAGGGAGGCTCCTGGGTACAAACTTGCAATGCCACCACACCGAGGGAAAACACATCTCCTTTGTCTGTGAAGTGTGGTCGATCCACCAAGCACTCTGGTGGCATGTATGGGATGCACCCCGGGGCCTTGGTGGTGAGGTACATGACGGAGGAGGGATGGAACTTGGCCTGTCCAAGGTCACTGATCTTCACAACATTGCCCTCTTCATTCATCAGCACGTTCTTTGATGTTAGGCCGCGGTGGAGGATTTGGGGATCGTGGTGATGGAGGAACATTAATCCCAGGGCAACTTTGAGGCAGATGCGAACCTGTTGCCACAGTGGTAGTGTCCCTCGGTTCTTCTCAAGGAACTCCTCCAACGTCTGATGCATCAACTCCATAACTAACAGAGGGCTGCCGTCCTGGTCGAACACGCCGATTAATTCCACCAAGTTTGCGTGCTTGGCCGCTTCCATTAGGTTGCACTCGTCACGAAACCTCTTCAGGATCCCCTCCAACTCCTCTCTCCTCTCCTTCGCACAGTCCAGCAGGAGCTGATGTATCTTCTTGATGGCCACGGGCCTCCTTCCCAGCGTACCTCGGTACACCACCCCGTAGGCTCCCCGACTGATTTCATCGCCGACTTTGAGCGCGTCAGGACGGGGAGCAAAGAAGCGAGAAAAGAGCACTCCCATCTCCCCACTGCTGTTTAATACAGACACATGACACGGTCACGTGCACGGGTGATCATGATACTACACCGGTGCACCGTTCACGAGTCATGATGATAGAGCAGCCGTAGCTAATATGAATATAAGTGCTGGGTATAGCATTCAACTGTAAGCCGTCTCTTGTCACTGTTCTCCTTGGCTGTGTCCTTATTGGTCCAGAGAGTAAAGTAGATCTAAAGGCTGCCTGACAGTACAGAGGAGAGAGACAACTAGCTAAGGCTGCATGTCAGGTGGTGACCATTCCTTTGTTAAAGGGACCAAAGACAAATTTATATAGCGTGCATATA
This sequence comes from Ianthella basta, assembly GCA_964019415.1. Lineage (NCBI taxonomy): Eukaryota > Metazoa > Porifera > Demospongiae > Verongiida > Ianthellidae > Ianthella > Ianthella basta. The sequence continues at coordinate 1,028,626 of OZ025878.1, forward strand.
ACACAGTTTGGAGCATTAAAAGCTTGAGTGCAATTACCCATATTTAATACAACCTGTTTCAGATGGATTATAGCTTCTTGTCTAGGTACATACGTGCATAGTTAGCTAGCCAAGCACGTTGCGTGAATGGAATAACATGCTGATGCTCATGACCACATTGGCATGACTGCTGGAGCTCAAGGGCCATATGTTGTGCATGAGGTGTCAGTGAGTTCAATCAAGTGTATTGTATGAATTATGACAAACGTTAACGTTGTGTTGGGTTAGCTGTCAATACATGAGGTTGAGATTGTGTGAGCAGTGCACATGTTTACTGTAGTAGGTGGGTGTGTCAGCCCCACCCACCCAGAGGGTATCGCTGTTCAACTCAGTCACTGAGGGGGAGGTGGAGAGGTTGGTGCAGTTTTTGGACCACTTCCAGAAGTCACACAAATGACAGCAGAGGGGCCAACCACACCTCACCTCACAGAGGAGGGGTGGAGGGCAGCAACTGGCGTGCATAGCTCACTGCTGTGTTAGGGGACTGGGTATTGACATATAAGGCAACTAATTATAATATTATATAAGACGACTTGTCCCAGTGCACATTAAGCTTGCATTTCAAATCAACCCTAACCCACTTCTATACCACACGTGTACAAAATTTTGTGTGACATTATTTCTGCAAATCACAAAAACCTCAGGCAATTACAAGGGCATCTGTGAAATATACACCCCATGAATTTACATGCATACTACAGTATTCCTGCACTTTAAGTTTCATTACACTTAATGATATTCATAACACACAACCCTTAACTGTAATGATCCTGAGTAGGATGTAAATTCAGGCACTAGAGCTTCCAATTACTGCCCACCCATCCTCGAGCCAATCACTTGTACCATAGCCCACTCCAAAGCAGTAATGACTGTCCACACACTATGGGATGGTGTGGGGTAAATCACACAACCATCCATCGGCCAATGACACATTTCACAGAAGTTTGCAATTTTCATTCATAAACAAAACAACTGACAAATACAACACAACACTTCAGTCAATGAATATCATTAGCAATCTATACAAACCAAGGAGTTTACAAACAGACAAATCGAGATTTACATAATTGTATAGATAAAGATTAATGTTTCAAATTACAACACATGATTCAGTCTAAGTCAGTTCAAGTGATGTAAAATGAGTTGTACACATCACAGTAGTTGGAATGGGCCATAACACTTGAGGGATTTATAAGGTAATACAGATACAAACTACAAGACCAATTGCAAGTAAATGAAAACAAATATGTACATGGCTAGTTGTTGACAAACACACATTGTATACAGTTAGAAAACCAGCACACGTCTGTTTAACCTATCAGCTACGTACACCTCATTACTGTCATCAACACATGTCCCACCGTAGCCTTTCCCATCAAACATATGAACCCGTTCACCTTCCAACGTGTACACCATTGCTTTGTGGATGGCGTACGAAATGACTACCAAATGCTTGTCACAAGTACCAGCAATGAGACCTGGGCCAGTGGTACCAAAATCTCTTACAAATGTGCCCATTGTAGACCAAACGCTAATTCGCCCATTTCCTTCATCACTAACATACACTTGACCATCTGAGCCAAATGCTATGTCACCAGGTCTATCAAAACACCCTGGGCCACTTCCGAATGAGCCAAAGTCAAACATAAACTTGCCGTCTTCATCGTGAACAGTGACACGGTGGTTACGATTATCACAGATGTAAATCAGACCATCTGGACCAACGGACACACCGCGAGGACGGCTGAGATTACTACCTGCACGGGCTATCGTCTGAAGGAGTCGGCCATTTTGGGACAGCTTGACCACTTTGTTATTCTCCGAATCTGTGACCCAAACATTCCCTTTCAAATCAAACGCAACACCAGACAACAAATCACCACGAATCACTCCTTTCCCAATGGACCTCACCAATGCACCCTCTTTGGTGAGAAGATGAACACACTTGTTCCCCTCGTCTGTCACAGCCAGGAGGCCGTTATTGTTTACAGCCACTGCCCAATACTCACCACCCTCGGGACTGTGTATGATGGCATCAGGACGTTGCCCAAGTTTCTTCCAGTCCCTGCGAGAGTGCTTCACCTGTAGATGAAATGAGGACCAGGGGGTTGGGTCAAGGGAGGGGCCAACAAATACAAACTGATACACATGGCCAATGCAAGCTACACTTGTGAGACACAATTACCAAGGTGCACTTGTAAGGCATAATTACCAAGGTGTAATGAATACCAACTTATAAATAATGTACAGCGAAACCTGTCTAAGGTAGTCTCTGTGTTAGGCAGCCATGCATGCACCTGTTAAAGCAACCAGCCTCACTGACATCAAAGAGCACTAAAGCATTGCAATCTACCTCTGTAGAGCAGCCACCTCTCTATAAAGGTCAGTTAGAACTGCCCCACAGGTGGCTGTATTAGACAGGTTATACTGTAAAAACATATGCCCTATGTTTTGTATACTGGTACAAGTACAGCAATACAGAAGGGAACATGCCGTGGCCACTCATGCATTTAATCAATGCATCGTCACTACATACACCGAATCACACTTTACACAAAAGACTGTGAAGTATAATGAACACAATCTCTGCCACGAGTATGGCAAGGACTGCTGTATGACATTGTCAAGACAGCATCAGTGCATGGTGGGCCTGACAGCACGCAACTCTAAGACAGTAAAGTGGTCACCCTCTCTTCCAGCCAGCCAGGCTAGCACAGTACAGTGGAGCCTGTCTAATACAGCCACCTGTGGGCTAGTTCCAACTGGTCTTTATAGAGAGGTGGTTGCTCTACAGAGGTAGATTGCAATGCTGTAGTGCTATTTGGGTTTCAGGATGCGGCCTGTTTCAGAGAGACGGCTGCTCAACACAGCGACCATCTTTGACAGGTTTCATGCACTGTAACACTGTAAATGAAAATGATAATTCTACAGCATGCTGGACAGGCTTTTAGTGCACAAAGAGCTACACTTCAGACCATCTCCCTTGCAGCATTATTATATATAGGCCACACAGATCACACGGACACAGTGTCTGCTGTGTCCCTTACATTTCCACTACACATCCCACTCACAGCACTCACACACAGACTCACTCTTGGTGCTGACCCAGGAACATTGCATGAACGCAAACGAGGAATGATTTCTCTGCTACTTGGCCTTCTAGCAGGATTGTCCTGCAAGCATTGAAGGATGGGTGTCTTCATGGGATGGTTGGAGGGTAGTCTAGCCAGGTCAGCTGCTCGACGATTCACCTCCTTCTGTCCTTGTCGAATCACGAAACCAACTGAGGGAGGCTCCTGGGTGGAGACTTGCAACGCTACCACACCGAGGGAGAACACATCTCCTTTGTCTGTGAAGTGTGGCCGATCCACCAAGCACTCTGGTGGCATGTATGCTATGCACCCTGGGGCCTTGGTGGTGAGGTACATGACGGAGGAGGGACGGAACTTGGCCTGGCCAAGGTCACTGATCTTCACAATGCTGCCATCTTCATTCATCAGCACATTCCTTGCTGTCAGGTCGCGATGGAGAATTTCAGGGTCGTGGTGATGGAGGCACATTAATCCCAACGCAATTTGGAGGACGATGTCAACTTGTTGCCACAGCGGTAGTGTCCCTCGGTTCTTCTCGAGGAAGTCGTGCAGTGACTGATGCATTAACTCCATAACTAACACAGTATATCCGTCCTGGTCGAATACACCAATGAATTCCACAAGATTTTCATGCTTGACGGCCGCCATTAGCTCGCACTCGTCGCGAAATCCCCTCAGGATCCCCTCCAACTCCTCTCTCCTGTCTCTCGCGTAGTCCAGCAGGAGCTGATGTATCTTCTTGACGGCCACTGGTCTCCTTCCCAGCGTGCCTCGGCACACCACCCCGTAAGCTCCCCGACTGATTTCATCGCCGACTGTGAGCGCGTCAGGACGAGGAGCGCGATGAGGGAATAAGCGAGAGCATATACTTCCCATTTGCTGTTCAGTGGGTTGGCAAGTGCGTCACATGACACGTGCATGCATATGCATGGTTCGCACGTGTTGGCCAGTATGCTGCACCATATATAGACACTAGCAGGAAAGCCCGCCTTCGGCGGGCTTCCCTGCTCCAGCGCCTCTACGACAGCTGCTGCACAATAGCTACTTCCCGACAGTGCAGCTTATGATTGTGTGGGTATGCCAGCTGGTAGGCCGCAATCATAGCTATGCATGCATGTTGCAGGCGATGCTGTGTGTAGCATGATGTGGACAGAGAATCACTCACAATAAGTGGAATCATGCATGCACTGGCAATGGATATAATATAGAAACAACTGCAAAATTGGTATAGTCTAAGAATGGAACTGAAGAACAATGTATGTGGGCACACATCAAATAAATTGGAAGCTTATGTATGCTCAGGGGAACACCATGTCTAAAGATGGTTTTGGACAGGTCATGCATGGTACTGTTCCATGTCAAAGTGTGATGAAAAGTCACTGATTGAGCTACTATATCCCACTTTGGCCTGGAACAGTACCATGCATGCACTGTCCAAAACCATCAAGACATGTTGCTCACCTGAGTGTACTTAAGCTCCAATGTTTGATGTGCCCACACAGTGAATAGAAGGTGCAAAATGATGCCGACAAATAGTTAGCTATCACTGACTTGATGCAAAAGCAGCAACATGCTTGCAGAAGGAAGAGGTCTATGATGTTGCTGCATTGTAGGCTTATATTGTAGCTGATGTATATCAGAATGGTGCAATAGATGGTGTCGGCTGCAGCTCTGTTGCTTCACAGAAGGAAGAGGTTTACCATGTTGCCGCATTTTCTGATTTACATCAGTATGGTGCCATAGATAGTGTTAGCTGCAGCGCTGTGTCATCGCAGAGCGCGATCGCTCTCCCCTTGGCGGTGCCGCGTTTTGTGAAAGGTTAAGTAACCGGAATCCCGTATATGCAGACCGTACACGAACGAATAACATGGCGTCTTTTTCCGTAACGGAGGTAAAACGTGGGGCGCTCTTCGCAGGTGCAGCGAATCATCTTCCGTCTACCCCCTTATAACCATCACAATGCGGCGCTCTGTAATAATCCCGAGTTTCGCGTCGATCGCGCGCAAACTGCGGGAAGAGTTTGCGAACAAAGGATTTGAGCTCTACCAAAATATATAGAGAGATTATACACCACGCACATGACTACACCCGTACGCGTGCACCGTTCATGAGCCATATTATATACTGGGCAGATGATAATCATCAGTGGGGCGAGCCTGAGCAAGGAACAAACCAATAACATCACACACACTCAGCAGACTGCAGAGTTTGTAGCTGCAGGCCAGGAAATGCCTCACAGCAAGCGATACATTGCACCACCTCCAGTTTAGATAGGTGTCTATGGAAGGCACCCATTTGCGACGAACCGCAGGCTGTTCAAGCAGTGAAGGTTGCGGCTGCACGCGACGTTGTGCTCTATGCCTTTCACTGTCACGGTCTAATTGTGCTTCTGTCTCTGCAACAGTTTCAGCAGCACGCGTCGTTCGGTCTGGGCAGCACTCGGGCCTGCCTCTGGTCTGCACTTTCTGCAGAGAGTCGTGTCCTCTGGGCAGCTCTTAACTGCTGCAGGCGGGCCTGTATCGCATCAGCAGTTGCGTTGGCCACTCGGATAGCGCGCCTGGCCGGGCCCTGTCCCGTTCTTCGCACTCTCAACCGTTCTTCTCTGGGTTCAGGTTATTCAGAGGCACGTTTGTCTCTCCCGCTCTCGCCTCCGCTGTAGGCGCTCCGCGTGGGCCGGATCCATGTCGTCGTCCCTGAAACATGTGCACTGTGCACCGTACACTGTGCAGTATGTAGGGTATGTATAATTGTTTGTACATGCACGATAGTGCAACCACAATGTTTGTGAAGCCAAAAGCGGCTAGTACAAATCCGCTTCTCAAATAGAACTATACGGTAAGACGTACGGACAAACAGACAAAGTCGCCGTTGATCTCCTAACTGTGGGGCTCGCTCAGGCTCGCCCCAACAAGAGCAGCAGTAGCTAGGTGCTGGGTATAGCATTCAACTGTAAGTCACCTCCTGTCACTGTTCTTCTTGGCTGTGTCCTTATTGGTCCAGAGAGCAAAGTAGATCTAAAGGCTGCCTGACAGTGCAGAGGAGAGAGACAACTAGCCAAGGTTGCATGTCAAGTAGTGACCATTCCTTTGTTAAAGGGATCAAAGACAAATTTATACATGTATGTTATATATAGTGTGCGCAAAACATAGTTTGGAACATTAAAAAATAATAATATCAAATGGACTCCAGCTTCGATTGTGTCAAGGTAGGCACGTTGCGTGAGTGGAATAGCATGCTGATGTTCATGACCATGTTGGCATGGCTGCTGGAGGACGAATATATATACTGTGTTTGTCATGGAGTTAATGCATCTCATGAGGTGTCAGTGAGTTCAGTCAAGTGTATTGTATGAATTATGACAGACATTGTGTTGGGTTAGCTGTCAGTACATGAGTGTTGAGATTGTGTGAGCAGTGCACATGTTTACTGTAGTAGGTAGGTGTGTCAGCCCCGCCCACCCAGAGGGCATCACAGTTCAACTCGGTCACTGAGGGGGAGGTGCAGTTCCAGAAGTCACACAAATGACAGCTGATCGAGGGACAACCACACACCTCACCTCACAGAGGAGGGGTGGAGGGCAGCAACTGGTGTGCATAGCTCACTGTTGTGTTAGGGGTGACATCCTCCCGTCAACTTGTCCCAGTGCATGTGTAAGCAAGTGTCTGGAGTTACAAGTGATGGCATATGAATTCAAATTCCATACCATAATTCTGCATGTGTGCAAAATTTAGTGGGGCACCATAATATTATAATTTTGTGAATGTTATGAGCTATAGCAAATGTTCTCAAAAATGTCATCATGACAGACCTCAGACAAGCGTGAGGGCATGCACATGTGAAATATATGTCCCATGAAAATTCACATACATAACGGTATTACTGCGCTGTAATAAGATTCATTACACCTAATGAAATTCATAACACCCAGCCCTAACTGTAATGAATCTGATCTGAATGTGGAATTCACACACCATTAAAAAGGCGGACCTTCTAACAGAACTAATCCACCAAGCCACCCAGAGTCAATCACTTGTACCATAGCCCACTCCAAAGCAGTAATGACTGTCCACACACTATGGGATGGTGTGGGGTAAATCTCACAACCATCCATCGGCCAATGACACATTTCACAGAAGTTTGCAATTTTCATTCATAAACAAAACAACTAACAAATACAACACAACACTTCAGTCAATGAATATCATTAACAATAGTCTACAAATCAATCATAGCACTATTATAGTGTTTCAAATTACAGACATGGTTCAGTCTAAGTCAGTTCAAGTGATGTAAAATGAGTTGTACACATCACAGTAGTTGGAATGGGCCATAACACTTGAGGGATTTATAAGGTAATACAGATACAAACTACAAAACTAAAAATAAGTATGTACATGGCTATAGTTGGTGACAAACACACATTGTTTACAGTTAGAAAACTTGTATACACTTGTTATGTACATCAGCTACATACACCACACCATTGTCATCAACACATATCCCTTCAGGTCCCCAAGTCCTTCCTACATGAGGATGAGGATGTCCCCCTCCAAACTCATGAACCAGTTCACCTTCCAATGTGTATACCATTACAACGTTGGAGGAGTATGAGGTGATCAACAAATGGTTGTCACCAGTAGCAGCAATGCAGGTTGGGACATACTTGATCTGGAAATATCTCTTAAAATTGCCTTCTTTAGACCACACAGAAACTCTCTTATTGCCAAAATCAATGACATACACCAGGCCATTTGAACCACATGCCATGTCACGACGTAATTTAAAACACCCTGGGCCACTTCCTATAGAGCCAAAAGCAAACAGAAACTTGCCGTCTTCATCATGTACAGTGACACGGCAGTTGTCACTGTCACAGATGTAAATCAGACCTCCCGTGCTAACAGATATACCATAAGGAAAGCTCAAACAATCCCTTTCACTACTTGCATGGTGTATGGTCTGAAGGAGTCGGCCATCTTGGGACAGCTGGACTACTTTATTGTTGTCGGAGTCTGTCACCCAAACATTCCCTTTCAGATCAAAACAAACACCAAACAACAAGCTACCAAGCATTCCTTTTCCAATGGACCTCACCGATGCACCCTCTTTGGTGAGAAGATGAACGCACTTGTTCCACTCAGCTGTCACAGCTAAGAGACCCTCACCGTTTACAGCCACAGCAATATACTCACCACTCCCTGTACTGTGCTGGATGATCTTCTGACACTCTCCAAGCTTCCTCCAGTCCCTGAGAGGGTGCTTCACCTGCAGGTGAAATTAGGACCAGTGGGTGGGGTCAAGGGAGGAACCAGCATACACCAAGTGGTTTCCATTAACTCCACAATGTACACTACTAGTGCATGCACTAAGGTATTACTGTTCCTGTTGCCACAGTAATGGGAATTAGGATGAACAAAGCTGTTGTGGTGAACAGTCTGACTACAATGTCATGCAGGGAAAGGGCTGCACGGCTACAACACAGTTCAAGGAGACTAGTGCATGGAGAGCTGACACCACTACCATGTACACACACACTCATGCAAGTGTTGATTTTTGGGTCAAATGATAGTTGACTTAGCAGTCAACCTACACAGCCATTTTGAAGCCATATCCTGCTGTTTCCATGGGCCGAATTGTCCTGATACAACTTTGTTCAGGTGCTACATATACTCATAGGTGTCAACCTATAGTAATTCACCAAGGTGGGACAAATGTGCTGAAAAAGTGGGACATTGACTCAAAAAGGTGAGAGCGGGACAGCGGGACATCTGCAGGCCAAGCGGGACATGTCCCGCCTAAATTGAGATGGTTGACACCTCTGTATATCTGCTCAATAGAAGCTGATTGTATGATCATCCCATAAATAGCTAGCAATGAGTCTCTCTAACAAGAGCACATATATCAGCTGATGGGACACACTCCAACAGGTGAGTGGTATATGTAGTGGGTAGAGAACTGCATGGTCCTCATATACAAGCAAACTCACCAATTCCCTTACAATTTCTCTGCTACTCGGACGTTCAGCAGGATCGTCCTGCAAGCATTGAAGGATGGGTGGTTTCAGTGAATGGTCAGCTGGTAGTTTAGCCAGGTCAGCTGATCGACGCTCCACCTCCTTCTGAACACCGATGCCTCCTAGTCCAACTGAGGGAGGCTCCTGGGTAGAGACTTGCAATGCCACCACACCAAGGGAGAACACATCTCCTTTGTCTGTGAAGTGTGGCCGATCCACCAAGCACTCAGGTGCCATGTATGCGATGCACCCCGGGGCCTTGGTGGTGAGGTACATGACGGAGGAGGGACGGAACTTGGCCTGGCCAAGGTCACTGATCTTCACAACGCTGCCATCTTCGTTCATTAGTACATTCTGTGCAGTCAAGTCGCGGTGGAGGATTTGAGGGTCGTGGTGATGGAGGAACGCCAACCCCAGCGCAATCTTGAGGATAATGCTAACTTGTTTCGACAGTGGTAGTGCCCCTCTGTTCTTCTTAAGGAACTCCTCTAACGTCTGATGCATTAACTCCATAACTAACAGAGCGCTGCCGTCCTGGTTGAACACGCCGATGAATTCCACCACGTTTGCATGCTTGGCCGCTTCCATTAGCTCACACTCGTCACGAAATCTCTTCAGGATCCCCTCCAACTCCTCTCTCCTCTCCTTCGCGCAGTCCAGCAGGAGCTGATGTATCTTCTTGATGGCCACAGGCCTCGTACCAAGCGCACCGCGATATACCGTCCCGTAAGCTCCCCGACTGATTTCATCGCCGACTTTGAGCGCGTCAGGACGAGGAGCGAAAAAGAGTGAGAAGAGCGCTCCCATTTTGCCAATTTGCTTAGCAAAGAGTAGATCTTATCTACTCTTGGTTTAGCACAGCACATGCAGTCATCATGCAGCGCACATTCCAATTGCAATGACACAGTCACGTGCACTGGGTCCCACATGTGTGTTGATATCCAAATGAGGTTGGCCACGATTCTGATTGCGCAACCCACTTATGACGTCACCGCGTAAACTAATACTACACAGTATGTTGCACGATGGCTGCAAGCGACCAGGAAAGGAGTAAGTTGGGAGTTTCTTATGTGCCATTCCTGCAGAAGGGGTGACCAATTTTGCATACCCTCTTCGTGCTTCCTGCTATCTTCGCTTGCACGTGAAGAAGCTTCCTTTTTCTCCGTCGTCTACTGCCTCAGCGACATAGGGGTAGGGGAGGGGTAGAATCAATTTTAGATTCTGCTTCAGCAGCGCTTTCGAATGGTGTGCAATGTATGCGTATACCTGCAAGCTCGAGCGAGAAAGCGAGGGTCGCCCAACAGTATAGAATATTTAGTGTGTATGTGTATAAATTCGCTATGCGCGTGCTTCCCGCGCCTGGACACAGTCACGTGATACGTGACCTTCCTCTGCTGCACACCGTAGACATTATAGACTATGCACATGCCATAGAGCAACAGTAGCTATAGCATCCAACTGTAAGTCACCTCCTGTCACTGTTCTCTTTGGCTGTGTCTTCGTTGGTCCAGAGAGCAAAGTGGATCTGAAAGCTGGCTGACAGTGCAGCAGAGGAGAGAGACAACTAGCTAAGGCTGCATGTCAAGTATTCCTTTGTTAAAGGGAACAAAGAGATACTATATAGTGTGTACATATAATTTGGTATATACATTAAAGTATTGTCTAGAGTGCATGCAAAATTACCTATTATAACCTGTTTCAGATGGGCTTCAGCTTCATGTCTAAGTAGCTAGCTATGCACGTTGCGTGAATGGGATAGCATGCTGATGCTCATGGCCATGTTGGCATGGCTGCTGGAGCTTGAGAGTCACTGTTGCACATGAGGTGTCAGTGAGTTCAATCAAGTGTATTGTATGAATTATGACAGACGCTGTGTTGGGTTAGCTGTCAGTACATGAGTGTTGAGATTGATTGTGTGAGCAGTGCCCATGTTTACTGTAGTACGAAGGTGTATCAGCCACACCCACCCAGAGGGTATCGCAGTTCAACTCGATCACTGAGGGGGAGGTGGAGAGGTTGGTGCAGTTCATGGACCAACCTCTCCACCTGGTGTGCATAGTTCACTGCTGTGTTAGGGGGCCGGGTATTGACATATAAGGCAACTAAGACAACTTCCTGTCTATATACTTGTCCCAGAGCACATAAGCTTGTGTGTGGAATTACAAGTGATGGCATTTCAAATCAACCCTCAGTTCTATGCCATATGTCACAATAATAATGTGCATAAAATTTCGTGTGACATTATTTGTGAAAATCACAAAAATCCTCAGGCAAAGGCATCTGTGAAATATACGTCACATGAAGATTCGCATGAATACAATTGTATTTTCTGTTTTTTAATAAGATTCATTACACCTAATGATATTCATAACACACAACCCCGAACTGCATATAATGAACCTGATTAGGATGTGAATTCAGACACTAGAAGCTTCCAATTACTGCCCACCAATCCTCCCAGAGTCAATCACTTGTATCATAGCCCACTCCAAAGCAGTGTCCACACACTATGGGATGGTGTGGGGTAAATCACATGCACAACGTTAACCATCCATCGGCCAATGACATATTTCAGAGAAATTTGCAATTTTCATTCATTAACAAAACAACTGATGAATACAACACAACACTTCTTTCAATGAAATCATTAAAAATCTACACATTCATCACAAAAATGAGTTGTACACATCACAGTAGTTGGAATGGGCCATAACACTTGAGGGATTTGTAATGTATAACGTATGGTATAGAGGTAGATTGCGGAAAATATCGACCCAAGGGCGCTTATATGAACCGAGGCGCGAAGCACCGAGGTTGATATACAGCCTGAGGGTGGATATTTTCTGCAATCAACCTCCTTATCATACATTATATCGTATGATCTTTTTGAAGCTCAGCCAGCGCGAAGGCTCAATTCGACTGCCAGGCAAGTAGCAGCTGATGCCAGTTGCATTCCTTATTAAATGCCTAGGTAGACGTCACCCTAGCAGCCTAATCTGGACATGCGCAGTAGATTCTGGTGCCAATTTCATGACGCATTTGTGGTTTGCAATGGAACTGAACGAGCAGAAAACTTGGAGGCTCTCTCTCTCTCTCTTCCTCAAGCGTTCATCATCAGGGAGTTTCAGGCTGTTCTATCAGAAGAGATAAGTCGATCGAAGAAACCCCACATTCCTGATAACATGCAACGCTAAACTGATTGGGCAGTTAGGACCTTTGAAGAATGGAGGGATTCCTACATTTCCAGACATAGCGAATCCAAGTGCCCATGCGATATTTTGCTGACAGAGGACAAGGAAGCGCTGTCACTGGCTTTGCATTTTCGTAATGGAAGTGAGAAAGGCGAGTGGAGAGCCATACACGCCACGAAGGTTTGATCAACTTATCTCTTCTGATGGAACAGACTGAAATTGCTCTGATGATGAGCGCTTGAGGAAGAGAAAGAGCCTCCGAGTTTTCTGCTCGTCCTGTTCCATCAATTACTGTATGTTGCATAGTGACATGCCAGGTATGATATGATAATGAACCTCATTTTGGAGTTATTATGGCATAATTATAACATACTCTTTAGCCCTATCCTTTACTACGTGATTGCGCAATCACCATACGATATGTATTAGTTATACCACCTCCTTTTCGGGATGTCGCTGATTTATAAGCATGAGGCCCGAGGGCGCAAAGCGCCCGAGGGGGGAGTGCTTATAAATCAGCGACATCCCAAAAAGGAGGTGTTATAAGTGATTTATTTGCCGAACAAAGGGAAGTGTGGGCAAATGTTAATTGGTTTCTTGCCAAATAAGGATAGAATTAGGGAGCGCGGACGATCCAATGCATTTTTATTCATTATGAGAGCTAGCTAGCGAGGAGCAATGTATGCGGATACCTGCAAGCTCGAGCGAGAAAGCGAGGGTCGCCCAACAGTATAGAATATTTACAGTGTGTATGTGTATAAATTCGCTATGCGCGTGCTTCCCGCCCGGACACAGTCACGTGATACGTGGCCACCCTCCTCTGGTCTGGGAGTTATTAGTCTCGTTCCCAGCCCGCCAAAAGGTGGTCTGGCACATTTGCTCGATATTCTGATTAATTAAAAACTTTCGGTATGTTGCGTCACATGCATGCAAGAAGCACAATGATTGGGGCGCTTGCTAGAATCGCCTCAAGGGGCGGTAACTCACACAACCATCCATCGGCCAATGACACATTTCACAGAAGTTGGCAATATTCATTCATTAACAAAACAACTGACAAATACAACACAACACTTAAGTCAACGAATATCATTAAAAATCTACACATTCATCACAAAATGAGTTGTACACATCACAGTAGTTGGAATGGGCCATAACACTTGAGGGATTTATAAGGTAATACAGATACAAACTACAAAACCAATTGCAAGTAAATAATAACAAGTATGTACACGGATAGATGTTGACAAACACACACTGTTTACAGTTAGAAAACTTGTATACACTTGTTACGTACATCAACTACATACACCACACCATTGTCATCAACACATATCCCCTCAGGTTCCCAAGTCCTTTCTAAATGAGGATGTCCCCCTCCAAACTCATGAACCAGTTCACCTTCTAATGTGTATACCATTGCAGTGTTGGAGGAGTATTAAGTGATCAACAAATGGTTGTCACTAGTAGCAGCAATGCAGGTTGGGTCATACTTGGGCTGGAGATCTCTCTCAAAAGTGGCTACTTTAGAGTATACACATACTCCCCTACTCCCACCATTAACATAAACGAGGCCATCTGAAGCAAATGCTACATCAATTGCAAAAGACTTTATAAATCGTTCACCACTTTCTTCGGAGCCAAATGTATACAGAAACTTGCCCTCGTCTGTGTGAACAGTGATACGACAGTTGCCACTGTCACAGATGTAAATTAGACCATCTGTGCTAACAGATACACCACCAGGATTGCTGAAACAATCACTTTCACTACCTGCATGGCGTATGGTCTGAAGGAGTTGGCCATCTTGGGACAGCTTGACTACTCTATTGTTGGAATAGTCTGTCACCAAAACATTCCCTTTCAGGTCAAATGCAACACCCGGCAAATAACAACCAAGGAAACAATTACCAAGCCATCCTTTCCCAATGGACCTCACCAATTTGCCATTAGTGGTGAGAAGGTGAACACAAACGTTCTGCACATCTGTGACAGGTAGGAGGCCTTGGCTGTTCACAGCCACTGCCTTATACCTACCACCCTCTGGACTGTGTTTGATGACCTTCTGACACTCTTCAAGCTTCCTCCAGTCCCTGAGAGGGTGCTTCACCTGCAGGTGGAATTAGGACCAGGGGGTGGGGTCAAGGGAGGGGCCAACATACACCAAGTGGTATCCATTAACTCCACAATGTACACTAATAGTGCACTAAGGTACTGGTGATCATGTTGCCATGGTAATGGGATTCTATTCCTGTCTAACTCCCATGCAACAGTCTGTGACCAAGCACTTCTGCACTAGCCTCGTCCTCAGTAGTGTTGCCACGATAATCGCGATACACGATATATCGCGATATATACACAATATCGCGATACAAAAGCAGTGTTCTTCCTGTCGTGATATTGGCCTAATCTCTGCTGACTGGTGCAGAAGGGCTAATCTCTGCTGACTAGTGCAGAAGGGCTAATCTCTGCTGACTAGTGCAGTAGGGAAGCTAACACCTAACACTATAGACTATCTAAAACGGTAGTAGATACTCTATTGCAGGCCAGTGTTAGCTTACCTTCTGTCAGTGTAGAGAGATGTCGACTGCGAGCGAATTTGACCTCAACGTGAAACCCAACTTCCAGACTAAGAGCGCTATCTGGAAGCACTTCGGTTTTCCCGCTGATGATAAAGGCAGGATTACAGACAAGAAGAAGACCATTTGCCGACTATGTCAGGCTGTTGTCAGGCAACACCACCAACCTAAAGTTCCATCTTTAGCGGTGCCACGCACAGGAGTACCTCGCGCTCCAGCAACAGGACAGCGGCGATCAACCTGGACCAAGCAGAGCCTCCGCGGTGAAGACAACGTCGACACAGCTTACTATCAGTGGAACGCTCGCGAAATCCACTCCGTTTGCGAACGAAAGTGTGAAGCACAAGCAGCTGGTCGATGCCACAGCCGATTTCATTTGCCAAGGCTTGCAGCCTTTGAGTGTGGTTGATGAACCAGCATTCAGGCGCTTGTTGCAGTTAGCTGAGCCTAGATTTAACTTGCCACACCGCACGTACTTCACTAACACAGTGATACCAGCTAAGTATCGCTTAACTAGAGCTGCCATTGAAAAGCAGCTAGCAGCAGTCGAGACCTGTGCAGTTACAACTGATCTGTGGACCTCACTGCACCAGCAGCGTGCCTACATATCACTAACTGCACACTTTGTCGACAGTGATTTCAAGCATCACAGCAAGTGTCTACAGACACTTGAAATTCCGCAAGATCACGATGCTAGCTCACTAAAGGATGTCCTTTCTTCCATGTTTGAGGATTGGAAAATTGCAGGAAAGGTGTGTGGAGGCATTACAGACAATGCTAGCAATATGGTCAATGCCTTTCGACCGATGGGAATCGAGCACTTTCCATGTGTGGCTCACACGCTGCAGCTCTCTATTGGTAGAGGCCTTGGTGTGACAAGAGTTCAGCGAGTTCTTGGTCGCTGCAAGAAACTGGTTACTCATTTTAAGAAGTCCACCAAGGAAACGTACAAGCTACGAGAAAAGCAGGAAATGCTCCAGCTACCCCAACACATGCTCATCCAAGACTGTGTGACACGTTGGGGAAGCACACTGGCCATGCTAGAGAGGCTGATGGAGCAGCAGGCACCCATTGCTGCTGTGCTAATGGATGGGAAAGTAAGGCACTTGATGCCAGAAGGAGAGGAGTGGTCAGTAATTGAGGTGCTGGTCGACATCCTGAAGCCATTCCAGCAAGCTACAGAAGCAATGGGTGCAGTAAGTTACCCAACACTGAGCACAGTCAAGCCACTTTTGTATAAGCTGGTCAACAGGACGCTCGAAGTCAAAGAGAACGACACGGTGGTTGTGAAGGAGGTGAAGCTAAACATCAAGAGGGATTTGCAGGAACGCTACAGCACCCCATCTGTGGCAAGGATCCTTAATATTACCACATTCCTGGATCCTAGATACAAGGAACTCCCCTTTCTTGATCAGCTTACCCGAAGAAGAATCATTGATGAAGTGCAGGATGAGCTTCTAGTCATGGAAGAGACAGAGAAGGAAGACCCACCAGAAGTCGAGGAAGTGATAGAAGGAGAACCACCATCGAAGAAGAAGAAAGGTCCAGTGGAAAAGATCATCGGAGAGTTGTTTGAGTCACACACTCAGCAAAATTTGCCATTACATTCAGACAAGGTGCAGAAAGAGCTAGACATGTACAAAGCTGAATCACCACCTGATCTAGACTCAGATCCTCTTGCATGGTGGAGCAGCCGTAAGGAACTCTATCCTTTAATGAGCAAGCTTGTGCAAAGAATGTTTTCATTCGTGGCTACCAGTGTTCCATCAGAGCGCCTATTCAGCACGACAGGGAATGTGATCACTGACAAGCGTAATCGGCTCACTTCTGAGCATGCTGACCAACTGATCTTTCTTTTTGAAAACCCAGAGTAACAGCTGGAAAACCATGTATGCATGTACCTCACCTGTTTGCTTTAACGCTCGCTGTATTACTCTATGTGTTTGGCTTATATCTGAGCACTGTGCCAATTGTTCATTAATATATCGTGATACACAATATATCATGATACAAACCTACAATAATCGTGATACATATTTTCCTATATCGTGGCAACACTACTCCTCAGGCCCTTCGCGTTAATTGCGGGGGAGGAGAAAAGGGCCTGGGAGCCACTGTTCTGTGATGTCATACTTCCGTACCGAATTGGTGCGTCGACGGCGGATTGCATTAGGTTCAATAGACGGCAATGAGTGCGGCCTTCGTAAGGCTTTGCACGTGCAGAGTTTGCTCGTCAGACGTATCTCCAAATCGATCATCCTCGTTGTTGAGCCAAAATGGGCTGAAGGAATACCTTCTCGGGCACCTTAGTCGGCTACTGTTGGTACCAATCGAGGATGGCGACGGTTTGCCACAGTAGGTGTGCAAGAATTGCTCAGTCCATTGAAGAACAATGCTGCTGAACTTACTTCCAGCGAAGTCGAAAAGGAACAGCAACATCTCGTAGCAGACCGACTTCCCAAAACCAGTCGGTAGCCACAGAAATACGTCCTTCCGTTGGTAGAGATAACGAACAGCAGTCAGCTGTTCTTGCTTGAGCGCGATACTAGAAAGTCCAACGCAAGAAAGAGCATACGACAGAGCGTTAGTGAATAGCCTGTCCTCAGTAACCTGCGCAGTAGCCATTGCCGTAGTTGACTTCTACGAATAATCTACGGACGTGTCAGTTTCCGTTCCCCTACTTTTGAGGGTAAATTTGCGCACACGCAAATAGTGTATACCAGGCCGTCTTTCCTGCCCACACTAATTATCGCGGATGGCCTGGGGACGAGGCTACTTCTGTACATACCTATATACACACTCCTGACGTCACAGTATATTAATTAAGCTGGCTATGGGTTTGCTGATGTTTACATCCTCACTGTATATATCCACATGCATGGTTCATTTCTACATAAGTAGCATTTATTCACATAGTTTTCATGCATTGCAGAGTGGTGTAAAGATGTAAAAATAATTCACACCCTGATCAGCTGTTCTTGGGGTACATCCATGAACCAATCAGGAAATCACACATGTATGTATAAGCTATAGCCCAGGGACGAGGACGGTAGCCAGAATATAGTACAAGGCCAAGTCCGAATAATTATATTCTGGCAGATGTCCGAGTCCACGTAGGGCTTGCATGAAGCTTCAAGCCTTGTGAAGATTCGAAGCTTCATACAGATTGAAGTTATTTCACTATTTGAAGCTCTGTTTCTGCTTCTTGCTAAACAATTTTTCTTGTAGTAACACAAGTCAAGTACATTATCAGTGGCGGATCTAGAGGGGGTCCAGGGGTTCAAAGAAACCCCTTTTGTAGGATATTGGGCAGTTTTTAAACCAGAAATAAGCCCATGGTGGCAATACTTTACGGGCAGTGTGTGCACCTAACCACTTTATAGAACCCCCCTTTCAGAAATCCTAGATCTGCCACTGATTATTGTTCTTCCTTCACTTTGCATGTTTATCATTAAGTTTCTAACCTTTCTCAATACCATTTGGAGCAAGTTTTAGTCATTAAGCTTTACACAAGGCAGCAAGGCGCAATGACAAAGTAGGGTCAAGAGGCTAGACTAAGGTTCCATACACCATCGAAGCTTTGCAGAGTACAATCAACACTCAGCGCAGCCTAAGTCACATGGCCTAAATCCCAGACAGCGACATAATACTGTAACCATGAGACTTCCAGGCTACATGTGACTGCCTCTTTGACAATGCAGCCATGAAGTTAGTCTCACGTAGCCGACCGCTAACTCCCCTCCATTTTTAATTGATGACTGATTACATCATCAAATAAAAATGGAGGGGAGAAAGCAGTCGGCTATGCGAGACTACAATGAAGTATCCAGTATAGTGACAATCAAATGGCGTGAAAAGATCTTAAAGGAGGTACAAGGACAACAAGTACTCATAACGCTGTCATCCCCACACAGTCACAGCTGATGGATGCAGATGTTGCAGGTTCAACACTGAGCGCTACAGTGCATGAGCAGAACTTGCCATCACAAGCAAACTCACCGCTTCTGCTTGCAATTCACTAGCAACATCTCTGCTACTTGGCCGTTTAGCAGGATCGTCCTGCAAGCATCGAAGGATGGGTGTCTTCATGGGATGGTTGGAGGGTAGTCTAGCCAGGTCAGCTGATCGGCGCTCCACCTCCTTCTGTCCTTCTCGAATCCCAAAACCAACTGAGGGACGCTCCTGGGTAGAGACTTGCAATGCCACCACACCGAGGGAGAACACATCTCCTTTGTCTGTGAAGTGTGGCCGATCCACCAAGCACTCTGGTGGCATGTATGCGATGCACCCCGGGGCCTTGGTGGTGAGGTACACGACGGAGGAGGGACGAAACTTGGCCTGGCCAAGGTCACTGATCTTCACAACATTGCCCTCTTCATTCATCAGCACGTTCTTTGCCGTCAAGTCGCGGTGGAGGATTTGGGGGTCGTGGTGATGGAGGAAAGACAACCCCAGCGCAATCTTGAGGATGACGTGAACCTGCTTCCACAGTGGTAGTGTGCCTCTGTTCTTCTCAAGGAACTCCTCCAACGTCTGATGCATTAACTCCATAACTAACAGAGCGCTGCCGTCCTGTTCGAACACGCCGATGAATTCCACCACATTTGTGTGCTTGGCCGCCTCCATTAGCTCGCACTCGTCACGAAACCTCTTCAGTGTCTCCTCCAACTCCTCACTCCTCTCCTTCGCGCAGTCCAGCAGGAGCTGATGTATCTTCTTGATGGCCACGGGCCTCCTTCCCAGTATACCTCGGTACACCACCCCGTAGGCTCCTCGACTGATTTCATCGCCGACTTTGAGCGCGTCAGGACGAGGAGCAAAGAAGCGAGAGAAGAGCGCTCCCATTTTCCACTGGTGTATAATACAGTCACATGACACGGTCACGTGCACTGGGTCACACATGCTGCACACCATACACTAGGCACATGACTGCACCGGTGCACCTTTCGAGAGACATAGGGCAGCAGTAGCTAGCTAGCTAGGTGCTGGGTATAACATTCAACTGTAAGTCACCTCTTGTCACTGTTCTCCTTGGCTGTGTCCTCATTGGTCCAGAGAGCAAAGTAGATCTAAAGGCTGCCTGGCAGTGCAGAGGAGACAACTAGCTAAGGCTGCATGTCAAGTTGTGGCCATTCCTTTGTTAAAGGGCCCAAGGACATATTTAATAATAATAGTATGCATAATGCATAGTTTGGAACATTAAAATATTATCTAGAGTGCAACTAGCTACCCACTACATGCAACCTGTTTCAGATGGACATCAGCTTTGTGTCTAAGTAGCTAGCTATGCATGTTGCGTGAATGGAATAGCATGCCGATGCTCATGGCCATGTTGGCATGGCTGCTGGAGCTTGAGAGTCACTGTTGCACATGAGGTGTCAGTGAGTTCAATCAAGTGTATTGTGTAAATTATGACAGACGTTGTGTTGGGTTAACTGTCAGTACATGAGTGTTGAGATTGTGTGAGCAGTGCACATGATTACTGTAGTACGAAGGTGTGTCAGCCCCACCCACCCAGAGGGCCTCGCAGTTCAACTCTGTCACTGAGGGGGAGGTGGAGAGGTTGGTGCAGTTTATGGACCACTTCCAGAAGTCACACAAATGACAGCCGAGGGAACAACCACACCTCACCTCACAGAGGAGGGGTGGAGGGCAGCAACTGGTGTGCATAGCTCACTGCTGTGTTAGGTAACTAAGACGACTTCCTGTCTACTTGTCCCAGAGCACACAAACAGCTGGAGTTACAAGTGATGGCATTTCAAATCAACCCAAAGCTAGTATGTGATTGCAAAATTTTGTGGGATAATATTTTTACAAATCACAAAAACAGACAATATATTGCAAGGGCAGCCCATCTGTGAAATATATGCTCTATGAAAATTACATGCATAGTATTCCAGCACTTTTAATAAGATTTGTTACACCATTTTCTGTTTTTTTACTAAGATTCATTACACCTAATGATATTCATAACACACAACCCCGAACTGCATATAATGAACCTAATTAGGATGTGAATTCAGGCACTGGAAGCTTCCAATTACTGCCCACCCATCCTCCCAGAGCCAATCACTTGTACCATAGCCCACTCCAAAGCAGTAATGACTGTCCACACACTATGGGATGGTGTGGGGTAAATCACACAACCATCCATCGACTAATGACACATTTCACAGAAGTTTGCAATTCTCATTCATAAACAAAACAACTGACAAATACAGCACAACACTTCGGTCAATGAATATCATTAACAATCTTCAAATTACTAGTGTTTCAAATTACAATACATGGTTCAGTCTAAGTCAGTTCAAGTGATGTAAAATGACTTGTACACATCACAGTAGTTGGAATGGGCCATAACACTTGAGGGATTTATAAGGTAATACAGATACAAACTACAAAACCAATTGCAAGTAACTAAAAACAAGTACGTACACGGCTAGTTGTTGACAAACACACATTGCTTACAGTTAGAAAACCTGCACACGAAAGTTGTGGTAATCAGCTACATACACGAGACCATTGTCATCGACACATATCCCCCGAGGTCCATTAAACCTCCCTGGATGTAAACCTTTCCCTCCAAACTCATGAACCAGTTCACCTTCCAATGTGTATACCATTGCAATGTGTGAATCAATAGAAGTGATCAACAAATGGTTGTCACTAGTAGCAGCAATGCAGGTTGGGACATACATGGGTGTGAAATACCTCTTAAAAGTGCATTCTTTAGACCACACAGAAACTCTATTTTCCCCATAATCAGTAACATACACAAGACCATCTGAACCATATGCTATGAAAAGAGGTATCCCAAAACTCTCTTGGCCACTTCCCTTTGATCCAAAAGCAAACAGAAATTTGCCCTCTTCATCATGAACTGTGACACGGTGGTTGCTACGGTCACAGATGAAAATCAGACCTTCTGCACTAACAGTCACACCAGTAGGATGGCTGAAATGATCACTTTCACTACTTGCATGGTGTATGGTCTGAAGGAGTCGGCCATCTTGGGACAGCTTGACTACTTTATTGTTACTCCAGTCTGTTACCCAAACACTCCCTTTCAAATCAAATGCAACACCACACAACGCACCACCAAGCTCTCCTTCCCCAATGGACCTCACCAATGCACCCTCTTTGGTGAGAAGATGAACACACTTGTTCGTAGAATCTGTCACAGCTAGGAGGCCCTCATTGTTCACAGCCACAGCGGTATACCCACCACCCCCGGGACTGTGTCGGATGACCTTCTGACACTCTCCAAGCTTCCTCCAGTCCCTGAGAGGGTGCTTCACCTGCAGGTGGAATTAGGACCAGGGGGTGGGGTCTAGGGAGGGGCCAACATACACCAAGTAGTATCCATTAACTCCACAATGTACACTACTAGTGCACTAACAGGGCCGTAGCACAAGGATAGAAACCAGTCTGGCCATGACATAACGTGCCCAACCTTCTAGGGGGGTCTGGAGGCATGCTTCCCCAGGAAATTCTTGAAGTCTGGATGCTCTAAGATCAATTCTGGGGCATTTCAAGACTATCAGTATCCCACTCACATGTGTTCAACAAGCTGAGCCTTAAAGCCTTTGTTGCAGCAAACCTGTCTATGGCCTTCTTGCATGCAACGAACAATATTGAATCGGTCTTGATTTAGCTGTCACAACAAGATCTTGCAATAGTCATGCTCACACTATGTAGCAACAGCTGTTGCATGTGACAGCTTGACTGTGTATATTGTAGGAGTATCACAATAGATCAGCAGGCACTTAAGCATAGATGTAGGATCCCCATGCTTACAGTATAGTAAGGGGTCTTATTACAACATCTACAGGATGAACGTTCTTATAATTTGGTGAGGCAAGTAATCGTGACGCGTTGTCGTCCCCCGTTTGTATGTATGTATGTATGTATACGTATATGTATATCTGTCCCAGTCAACCCGAGACACCTAGATTGCACATTAGCCCGGTGTTCTCCGCAGGGGCTCACGACAATAAAACGTTCTACCTGGCCACTATCGGCCACAAAACAGCTCAACACTCCACATCATCGCTGCACTCTGCGTTCAGATTGTTGTTAACGTCGCCCATTGCTTCAGCGAGGGCTACACACCTGTTGGCCATTCCGCCATATTGGCTGACATCATTTGCCCCGTGTGGCTGGGAACACTTCCCACTGTTCACTCAGGTGAAGCGATAACGAGCACTGTGTTAGCACAGCACGGACAGGCTTCCCTGCGCAGCTCCAAATATGTAAGTGTCGATTGCCCAGCTGCCATCCAGTGCTTGGTCTGGCTTGCTATCCCTTCTTTCTGATGGCCAGTGAAAGCAGATTGCAGTTCTATTATTGCCCAAAATGTACTTGCCCTGGTCGAGTTACGCTCATGCACTGTACTTTACTGAAATAGCTAGCTATATACATTCAAGCGAGGCTGGTTGCATTTTAATGCCCTAGTTGTAAGATGGCCGCCATGCAGCATGGAAAATGATAGTTCATTTAAGCGCTATCTTACTTAGTTACTAGGCAAAATTCAGCCGACCGCTCGCGATATAGAGACCAATCAGAAAGCAGAGCATTGCAAACTTTTGGTTAGTGCCCCCCCCCCCCCCCAAATCTGAAAGTCTTTTAAAATGCTTAGCTTTGATTTTTAGAAATCTTGTCTTTGAGGATATGGCCGGACGGGGTGCTACAGCCTTGGACTAAGGTATTGCTGTTCATGTTACCATGGTAATGGGAATTAGGATGCACAAAGCTGTTGTGGTGAACAGTCTGACTACGATGTCACGCAGGAAGGGCTGGCTACAACACAGTACAAGGAGACTAGTAAATGGGGAGCTGACACTGCCACCATGTACACACACACTCAAACGTTGTTTCAAACAACAGCTGACTAAACAGTCAACCTGCACAGCCATTTTGAAGCCACACCCTGCTGTTTCCGTGGACACTGGTTACTAAACTTATATTGGCCATGTAGGCGTACCAATCAATTATTGACCATACAAGCATCTATACATGTCTTCACTTTGCAGGAGCCCTGCAACCTGGGTTTGTCTATAGGTGCAGGTCTGCACAGGAAAGCAGGTATACCGTTCAAAAGTTACAATACATAAGATGGCAAGACACATACACCATCACTTTCGTACAGGTTTGCACAGCTACAGTTAATACATTCAAAGTCTCAAAGTAAAGCCGTCTACTAACACACAAAGTCACACACTGCCAGTATCATATGTACATGTGCATAGGTTTCCCTGCATGCCTATATGACTGTTTCTATTATGAGTATAGTAATATTAAAAATATCCAGCAAATCATCGGAAGTCCACAAGTGCACACAGATCATGAAATGGGTTTCTATCAAGCGAATGAATGTAGCATCGGAACAAAGTTGTAAAGAATGCATGCTGTCCAGTTACAAATTTGTTCAGTGCTACATTTACTTGCTCAATAGAAGCCTATTTTATGATCATCCTGTATGTAGCCATGAGTCTCTCTGACAAGAGCACATAGATCAGCTGACGGGACACACTCCAACAGGTGAGTGTTAGTGGGTAGAACTGGTCATTATATACAAGCAAACTCACCGCTTCTGCTTGCAAATCACTAACAACTTCTCCGCTACTTGGCCGTTTAGCAGGATCGTCCTGTAAGCATTGAAGTATTGGTGGCTTCAGGGGATGGTCGGCTGTTAGTTTAACCAGGTCAGCTGATCGACGCTCCACCTCTGGCTGTCCTTCTCGAATCACAAAACCAACTGAGGGACGCTCCTGGGTACAAACTTGCAACGCCACCACACCGAGGGAGAACACATCTCCTTTGTCTGTGAAGTGTGGACGATCCACCAAGCACTCTGGTGGCATGTATGGGATGCACCCCGGGGCCTTGGTGGTGAGGTACATGACGGAGGAGGGACGGAACTTGGCCTGGCCAAGGTCACTGATCTTCACGACACTGCCATCTTCGTTCATCAGCACGTTCTTTGCTGTCAAATCGCGGTGGAGGATTTGGGGGTCGTGGTGATGGAGGAACGACAACCCTAGCGCAATCTTGAGGATGATGCGAACTTGTTTCGACAGTAGTAATGTCCCTCGGTTCTTCTCAAGGAACTCCTCCAACGTCTGATGCATTAACTCCATAACTAACAGAGGGCTGCCGTCCTGGTCAAACACGCCGATGAATTCCACCACGTTTTCGTGCTTGGCCGCTTCCATTAGCTCGCACTCGTCACGAAACCTCTTCAGGATCCCCTCCAACTCCTCTCTCCTCTCCTTCGCGCAGTCCAGCAGTAGCTGATGTATCTTCTTGATGGCCACAGGCCTCGTATCAAGCGTACCTCGGTACACCGTCCCGTAAGCTCCTCGACTGATTTCACCGTCGACTGTGAGCGTGTCAGGACGAGGAGCGAAGAAGCGAGAGAAGAGCCCTCCCATTTTCCCACTGGTTTAATACAGTCACATGACACGGTCACGTGCACGGGGTGACACATGCTGCACACCATACACTACGCACACGACTACACCCGTGCACCGTTCATGAGCCATACATAGGGCAGCAGTAGCTAGGTGCTGGGTATAGCATTCAACTGTAAGTCACCTCTTGTCACTGTTCTCCTTGGCCATGTCCTCGTTGGTCCAGAGAGCAAAGTACATAGATCTGACAGTGCAGAGGAGAGAGACAACTAGCTAAGGCTGCATGTTAAGTTGTGGGCATTCCTTTGTTAAAGGGACCAAAGACATACTATATAGTGTGTGCATATAATTTGGAATATGCATTAAAATATTATCTAGAGTGCAAAATTACCTATTGCAACCTGTTTCAGATAGACTTCAGCTTTGTGTCTAAGTAGCTAGCTATGCACGTTGCGTGAATTGGATAGCATGCTGATGTTCATGGCCATGTTGGCATGGCTGCTGGAGCTCAAGGATCACTGTTGCACATGAGGTGTCAGTGAGTTCAATCAAGTGTATTGTATGAATTATGACAAACGTTAACGTTGTGTTGGGTTAACTGTCAATACATGAGGTTGAGATTGTGTGAGCAGTGCACATGTTTATTGTAGTAAGTGGGTGTGTCAGCCCCACCCACCCAGAGGGCATCGCAGTTCAACTCGGTCACTGAGGGGGAGGTGGAGAGGTTGGTGCAGTTTTTGGACCACTTCCAGAAGTCACACAAATGACAGCCGAGGGACAACCACACTACACCTGTAATAAATCTGATTAGCTTCTAATTACTGCCCACCCATCCTCCCACCCATCCTCCAAGAGTCAATCACTTGTACCATAGCCCACTCCAAAGCAGTAATGACTGTCCACACACTATGGGATGGTGTGGGGTAAATCACACAACCATCCATCGGCCAATGACACATTTCACAGAACTTTGCAAATTTCATTCATAAACAAAACAACTGGCAAATACAACATAACCCTTCAGTCAATGAATATCATTAAAAATCTACAAATTCATCACAAAATGATGTAAAATGAGTTGTACACATCACAGCAGTTGGAATAGGCCATAACACTTGAGGGATTTATAAGGTAATACAGATACAAACTACAAAACCAATTGCAAGTAAATAATAACAAGTATGTACACAGCTAGTTGTTGACAAAACACATTGTTAACAGTTAGAAAACTTGTATACACTTGTTATGTACATCAGCTATATACACCACACCATTGTCATCAACACATATCCCCCCAGGTCCATTAAACCTCCCTGGATGAGAACCTTCCCCTCCAAACTCATGAACCAGTTCGCCTTTCAATGTGTATACCATTACAGTGTTGGAGGAATATGAAGTGATCAACAAATGGTTGTCACTAGTAGTGGCAATGCAGGACGGGTCATACTTGGGCTGGAGATCTCTCTCAAAAGTGGCTACTTTAGAGTATACAGATACTCCCCTACTCCCACCATTAACATAAACGAGGCCATCTGAACCAAATGCTACATCAATTGCAAAAGATGGTATAAATCGTTGTGGGCCACTTCCTTCAGAGCCAAATGTATACAGAAACTTGCCCTCGTCTGTGTGAACAGTGATACGACAGTTGCCACTGTCACAGATGTAAATCAGACCATCTGTGCTAACAGATACACCACCCGGATTGCTGAAATAATCACCTTCACTACCTGCATGGTGTATGGTCTGAAGAAGTTCGCCATCTTGAGACAGCTTGACTACTCTATTGTTGGAATAGTCTGTCACCAAAACATTCCCTTTCAGATCAAATGCAACACCCGGCAAATAACAACCAAGGAAACAATTACCAAGCCATCCTTTCCCAATGGACCTCACCAATTTGCCATTAGTGGTGAGAAGGTGAACACAAACGTTCTGCACATCTGTGACAGCTAGGAGGCCTTGGCTGTTCACAGCCACAGCCTTATACCTACCACCCTCTGGACTGTGTTTGATGACCTTCTGACACTCTCCAAGCTTCCTCCAGTCCCTGAGAGGGTACTTCACCTGCAGGTGGAATTAGGACCAGGGGGTGGGGTCAAGGGAAGGGCCAACATACACCAAGTGGTATCCATTAACTCCCATGCAACAGTCTGTGACCAAGCACTTCTGCACTAGCCTCGTCCTCAGGCCCTTCGCGCTAATTGCGGGGGAGGAGAAAAGGGCCTGGGAGCCACTGTTCTGTGATGTCATACTTCCGTACCGAAATGGTGCATCGATGGCGGATTGCATTAGGTTCAATGGACAGCAATGAGTGCGGCCTTCGTACAGCTTTGCACATGCAGAGTTTGCTCGTCAGACGTGTCTCCAAATCCATCATCTTTGTTGTTCAGCCGAAATGGGCTGAAGGAATACCTTCCCGGGCGCCTTAGTCGGCTACTGTTGGTGCCAATTGAGGATGGTGATGGTTTGCCGCAGTACGTGTGCAAGAATTGCTCAGTCCATTGAAGAACAATGCTGCTGAACTTACTTCCAGCGAAGTCGAAAAGGAACGGCAACATCTCGTAGCAGACCGACTTCCCAAAACCAGTCGGTAGCCACAGAAATATGTCCTTCCATTGGTAGAGATAACAAATAGCAGTCAGCAGTTCTTGCTTGAGCGCGATACTAGAAAGTCCAATGCAAGAAAGAGCATACGACAGAGCGTCAGTGAATAGCCTGTCCTCTGTAACCTGCACAGTAGCCATTGCCGTAGTTGACTTTTACGGATAATATACGGGCGTGTCAGTTTCCCTTCCCCTACTTTTGAGGGAATATTTGCACATGTGCAAACAGTGTATACCAGGCCGTCTTTCCTGCCCACGCTAATTATCCCAGATGGCCTGGGGACGAGGCTACTTCTGTACATACCTAGCAAGGTAGCTATATACACACTCCTGACGTCACAGTATATTAATTAAGCTGGCTATGGGTTTGCTGATGTTTACATCCTCACTGTATATATCCACATGCATGGCTCATTTCTACATAAGTAGCATTTATTCACATTGTTTTCATGCATTGCAGAGTGGTGTAAAGATGTAAAAATAATTCACACCCTGATCAGCTGTTCTTGGGGTACATCCGTGAACCAATCAGGAAATCACACATGTATGTATAAGCTATAGCCCAGGGACGAGGACGGTAGCCAGAATATAATACAATGCCAAATCCAAATAATTATATTCTGGCAGAAGTCCGAGTCCATGTAGGGCTTGGATGAAGCTTCAAGCCTTGTGAATATTCGAAGCTTCATACAGATTGAAGTTATTTCACTATTTGAAGCTCTGTTTCTGCTTCTTGTTAAACAATTTTTCTTGTAGTAACACAAGTCAAGTACATTATCAGTGGAGGATCTAGAGGGGGTCCAGGGGTTCAAAGAACCCACTTTTGTAAGATATTGGGCAGTTTTTAAACCAGAAATAAGCCCATGGTGGCAATACTTTACGGGCATTGTGTGCACCTAACCACTTTATAGAACCCCCTTTCAGAAATCCTAGATCTGCCACTGATTATTGTTCTTGCTTCACTTTGCATGTTTATCATTCAGTTTCTAACCTTTCTCAATACCATTTGGAGCAAGTTTAAGTCTTTAAGCTTTACACGAGGCGGCCATTTTAGCTACAATAGTTGCAAGTTGTAGTATAGGTTTTCTTCTGCCCCCGCACGCGATGACAAAGTAGGGTCTAGCGGCTAGACTGAGGCTCCATACACCATCGAAGCTTTGCAGAGTACAATCAACGCTCAGCGCAGCCTAAGTCACATGGCCTAAATCCCAGACTGTGACATAATACTGTAACCATGACACTTCCAGGCTATATGTGACTGACTCTTTGACAATGCAGCCATGAAGTTAGTCTCGCATAGCCGACCGCTTTCTCCCCTCCATATTTAATTGATGACTGATAACATCATCAAATATAAATGGTGAGGAAGAAAGTGGTCTGCTACGCGAGACTACGATGAAGTACCCAATGGTGACAATCAAAGGGAGTGAAAAGATCTTAAAGGAGGTACAAGGACAACAAGTACTCATAATGCTGTCATCCCCCCACAGTCTCAGCTGATAGATGCAGATGTTGCAGGTTCAACACTGAGCGCTACAGTGCATGAGCAGAACTTGCCATCACTGGCAAACTCACCGCTTCCGGTCGCAATTCCCTAACAATATCTCTGCTGCTCGGTCGTTTAGCAGGATCGTCCTGCAAGCATTGAAGGATGGGTGGCTTCATGGGATGGTCGGAGGGTAGTCTAACCAGGTCAGCTGATCGGCGCTCCACCTCTTTCTGTCCTTCTTGAATCACGAAACCAACTGAGGGAGACTCCTGGGTAGAGACTTGCAATGCCACCACACCGAGGGAGAACACGTCTCCTTTGTCTGTGAAGTGTGGACGATCCACCAAGCACTCTGGTGGCATGTATGCGATGCACCCCGGGGCCTTGGTGGTGAGGTACATGACGGAGGAGGGACGGAACTTGGCCTGGCCAAGGTCACTGATCTTCACAACATTGCCCTCTTCATTCATCAGCACGTTCTTTGCTGTCAAGTCGCGGTGGAGGATTTGGGGGTCGTGTTGATGGAAGAACTGTAATCCCAGTGCAATCTTTAGGATGATGTGAACCTGTTTCGACAGTGGCAGTGTCCCTCGGTTCTTCTCAAGGAACTCCTCTAACGTCTGATGCATTAACTCCATAACTAACAGAGCGCTGCCGTCCTGGTCGAACACGCCGATGAATTCCACCACGTTTGCGTGCTTGGCCGCTTCCATTAGCTCGCACTCGTCACGAAACCTCTTCAGTGTCTCCTCCAACTCCTCTCTCCTCTCCTTCGCACAGTCCAGCAGGAGCTGATGTATCTTCTTGATGGCCACGGGCCTCGTACCAAGCGTACCTCGGTAAACCGTCCCGTAAGCTCCTCGACTGATTTCATCGCCGACTTTGAGCGTGTCAGGACGAGGAGCGAAGATACGTGAATAGAGCGCTCCCATTTTCCCACTGGTGTTTAAATACAGTCACATGACACGGTCACGTGCACTGGGTCACACATGCTGAACATGCACCATACAAGCACATGACTGCACCCGTGCACCGTTCGTGAGCCATAAAGCAGTATATAGCTAGTTAAGTGTCAGGAGCGTCACTGATCAAGGGGCTAGCGTATAGCTGGGTATAGCATTCAACTGTAAGTCACCTCTTGTCACTGTTGGATGTGTCCTTACTGGTCCAGAGAGCAAAGTAGATCTAAAGGCTGCCTGACAGTGCAGAGGAGAGAGACAACTAGCTAAGGCTGCATGTCATAATCAAGTAGTGATCTTCCTTTGTTAAAGGGACCAAAGACATATTTATATAGCGTGCATAGTGCATAGTTTGGAACATTAAAATATTATCTAGAGTGCAACTAGCTACCCACTACATACAACCTGTTTCAGATGGGCTTCGGCTTTGTGTCTAAGTAGCTAGCTATGCACATTGCGTGAATAGGATAGCATGCTGATGCTCATGGCCATGTTGGCATGGCTGCTGGAGCTCAAGAGTCAGTGTTGCACATTAGGTGTCAGAGAGTTCAGTCAAGCGTATTGTATGAATTATGACAAACGTTGTGTTGGGTTAGCTGTCAGTACATGAGGGTTGAGATTGTGTGAGCAGTGCACATGTTTACTGTAGTAAGTGGGTGTGTCAGCCACACCCACCCAGAGGGCATTGTTGTTCATGATCATTTCGGTCACTGAGGGGGAGGTGGAGAGGTTGGTGCAATTCATGGACCACTTCCAGAACTCACACAAATGACAGCCGAGGGGGCAACCACACCTCACCAGGGTTCAACACTGGTGTGTAGGTCACTGTGGTACATGTACTATAGGCCAGTAGTGATATAAGGCAATTGCAATTAAGACAACTTCCTGTCTACTTATCCTATAGCTAGTGCAAGTAAGATTGTCTGGAGTTACAAGTGATGGCATTTCAAATCAAATTCTATACCATATCAAATTCTATACCATAGCTATGACTACAAAATTTAGTGGGGTGCTTTATTTATATTCTTGCAAATGTGTGAGTTAGCATGCACACATTCTCAAAAATGACATAACAGTCCTCAGGCAAGGGCATCAGTTCAACCCTAAGTCCATTATTCCTGCTCTATAATAAGATTCATTACACCTAATAAGATTCATAACACCCAGCCCTAACTGTAATGAATCTGATTAGAATGTGGCCATGGAATTCACACTCCATGAAAGGCGGAGTTTCTAACAGAACTAATCCACCCAGAGTCAATCACTTATACCATAACCCACTTCAAAGCAGTAATGACTGTCCACACACTATGGGATGGTGTGGGGTAAATCACACAACCATCCATCAGCCAATGACACATTTCACAGAGTTTTGCAATTTTTATTCATAAACAAAACAACTGACAAATACAACACAACACGACAGTCAATGAATATCATTAACAATCTACAAATCAATCATAACACTATTATAGTGTTTGTAATTACCCTACTTGTGGTGTTTCAAAATAGCTAAAACACATGGTTCAGTCTAAGTCAGTTAAAGTGATGTAAAATGAGTTGTACACATCACAGTAGTTGGAATGGGACATAACACTTGAGGGATTTATAAGGTAATACAGATACAAACTACAAAACCAATTGCAAGTAAATAAAAACAAGTATATACATGGTTAGTTGACAAACACACTTTATATACAGTTAGCTATTGAATACCTGCACACGCCTGTTCTTGTTATCAACTACATACACGAGACCATTGTCATCAACACATATCCCCCAAGGTCCACTAAACCTTCCTGGATCAGAACCTTCCCCTCCAAACTCGTGAATCAGTTCACCTTCCGATGTGTACATCATTACGGTATGGGAGAGGTAAGAAGTGATTAACAAATGGTTGTCACTAGTAGCTGCAATGCAGGTTGGGACATACTTGGGCTCAAAATCTCTCTTAAAAGTGCCTTCCTTGGACCACACAGAAATTCTCCTATTCCCAGCATCAGTAACATACACAAGGCCATCTGAACCAAATGCTACGTCATGAGGGCCATCAAAACACCCTGGGCCATTTCCAAATGAGCCAAAAGCGAACAAAAACTGGCCGCCTTCATCATGAACTGTGACACGGTTGTTGTCACAGTCACAGATGAAAAGCAGACCTTCTGCACTAACAGACACACCACGAGGATTGTTCAAGCGATCCTTTTCACTATCTGCATGATGCACAGTAAGAAGGAATCGGCCATGGGACAGCTTGACTACTTGATGGTTTTCATAGTCTGCCACCCAAACATTCCCTTTCAGATCAAATGCTACACCATACAACGAACCACCAAGCATTCCTTTCCCAATGGACCACAGTGCGCCTTCTTTGGTGACATGATGAACACATTTGATGAACGCATCTGTCAGAGCTATGAGGCCCTCACTGTTCACCGCCACAGCCCTGTACCAACCACCCCCTGGACTGTGTTGGATTACCTTCTGACACTCTCCAAGATTCCTCCAGTCCCTGAGAGGGGGCTTCACCTGCAGGTGGAATTAGGGACAGAAAGATGAAACATTCGGGGCCAATTTACATGCACCAAGTGATATAACTACGTAACAGTGTCCAGTACAGCAGTGTGTTGCAATGGCAACGCACTGCTGCAAAGAGGTCCACTCTGTTGTAAAACTGCATGCAATAAAAGAACCTCTGCTATCACTGTACCAAACACAGAAGTGCTACGTTCTTATAATAAAGCTTATGGAAACCCATGCAAAGTCCAGCTTATTATAGAATTTATGCAGCCTCATGCTTGCGATGTCTACCTAGGATATGTGCTTGATAAAAATGGCTACTGCTGTCTTAATGCATTAGTATACTTTGGTGAAACTAGCCAAATGGCAGTGGCGAAGAATAATTGGAAGTTAGGGATAGGCTTCTTTCAATCGATTGTATTGAAGATGGCGGTGCACCCAAAGTTAGCCAGAGCATGCATGCATGGGGTAGTGCTCTCTATTCATGGATCGGTATACATCTGTATCTGCAATCTAATATAAACTGGGGAAACCTTTAGCCCGAAGATTACTTTTTGAGGTACCCATGCAGGAACAAGGATGGTGTGGGGTTAGTAAGGAACACTAACACTGTCAGACAGCAGCACTGTATGGTGGAGTAAGTTGAACATGCAATTCTGAGACAGTTAATTGATTGCATTCTCTTCCAGACAGGCTAGCAGAATAGCACCAACTACTACAGCACAATGAAACAGACTTGCCTACATGGCGGGCTACACTTTAGACCATCTCACTTGTAGTGATATTAGCCAGACAGATCACACAGACAGTATCTGCTGTCCCTTACATTACCATTACACATCCCATTAACAGTACTCACACACAGACTCACTACTGCTGCTTCTGGCTCAGGAACACTGAACGCAAGCAAAGGAGGAATCAATCTTCCGCAACTTGGCCTTTCAGCTGGATCGTCCTGCAAGCATTGAAGGATGGGTGGCTTCACGGGATGCTTGGCTGGTAGTTTAGCCAGGTCAGCTGATCGACGCTTCACCTCCTTCTGTGTACCGATGCCTCCTAGACCAACCGAGGGAGGCTCCTGGGTGGAGACTTGCAATGCCACCACACCGAGGGAGAACACATCTCCTTTGTCTGTGAAGTGTGGTCGATCCACCAAGCACTCTGGTGGCATGTATGGGATGCACCCCGGGGCCTTGGTGGTGAGGTACATGACGGAGGAGGGACGGAACTTGGCCTGGCCAAGGTCACTGATCTTCACAACGCTGCCGTCTTCATTCATCAGCACGTTCTTTGCCGTCAAATCGCGGTGGAGGATTTGGGGGTCGTAGTGATGGAGGAACGACAATCCCAGTGCAATCCTGACGATGATGCGAATTTGTTGCCGCAGTGCTAGTGTCCCTCGGTTCTTCTCAAGGAACTCCTCTAACGTCTGATGCATCAACTCCATAACTAACACAGCGCTGCCGTCCTGGTTGAACACGCCGATGAATTCCACCACGTTCGCGTGCTTGGCCGCCTCCATTAGTTCGCACTCGTCACGAAACCTCTTCAGGATCCCCTCCAACTGCTCGCTCCTCTCCTTCGCGCAGTCCAGCAGGAGCTGATGTATCTTCTTGATGGCCACGGGCCTCTTTCCCAGCGTACCTCGGAAGACCGTCCCGTAGGCTCCCCGACTGATTTCATCGCCGACTTTGAGCGCATCAGGACGAGGAGCGAAGTTGCGTGAAAAGAGTTCTCCCATTGCTACGAGGGGCGTGGTGAGGTCACGTGAGTGAACGGTTTATATACACCCATTGAACCACGCACTTGCCTGTATTTGTGAACACACTCCGCTTAAATTGTATCCTGCTTGTATGTAGCTACATACAGTGGATTTAGGGGTTCTAGCTTTAAAATTTTATGGGTACAAGTTACATTTGCTCGCCACATGATGCTCTCCAATGGTCCATCAGCAACATGCACTGGTGGTGGTGGCCTTCCAGCAATGTTCCCAACTAGCTACTCTACATGCACTGGTGGTGGTGACCCTGTGTAACTTGTACTCTAGGGCAGAACGAGTAACTTTTATGACTGGTTTCCAACACATAAAGGTATAGCTATAAGGAAGCATAGACATTATAAGACTGATACATGCAAATACTAGCCAGAGGTGATCTGACCAGTTTCTTGAAACCTTAAAAACACCCCTGGATCCGCCCTTGGTACTGGTGGTGTTTTTTCTAGTATGTTCTGCCACATATACTGGCTATTGCAATTGTAACCTGGGTTGTATGGTGGTGTGTGGTGGTGGCAGTGGTGCTGGTGG
This sequence comes from Ianthella basta, assembly GCA_964019415.1. NCBI lineage: Eukaryota > Metazoa > Porifera > Demospongiae > Verongiida > Ianthellidae > Ianthella > Ianthella basta. The sequence goes on from OZ025878.1 coordinate 1,063,831, forward strand.
TGGAGGTGGTGGTGGTGGCTGCACTGGTGGGTGTTGTCCTTGTAGCACTGGCACATATACTGGAGACTCATTTTATAACTTGTACTGTGTGGTGGTGGTGGTGGTGCGTGGATGTTTTGGTGGTGGTGATGCTGGTGGTGGTGGTGGTGGTGGCCAGTGCTGGTGGTGGAGGTGGTAGTGGGGCTGGTAGGGGCAAATAAAGTCAAGCAAAAAAGATCGAGGGGGGATTGGGTGAAGTAAGATTTCGACCCTGCACCATAGGGATTTCAGGCAACTGTGCTAAGGGCTGGGCTACTGCATAAGTGTTGATTCCTGGTAATTGGTGCTGATTGGTGCTATAATTAGATTACCTCCCTTTATTTCGGCCATCTTGAGGCGCATTAAGCAATCGTACCCATGCCATGGGTCAGCTGGACCACCTGGGCATGGCTGCCACAGTTCGTGACTGTATGCACCGGTGTTGTTTGGAATACTACACATGACCATGTCTCAATATAAATGCACAGTACATGCAACGTTCTGCTATGTACATTTATATGTGCACTTTCAGCACGCCGTACACAAGAACAAAGGCCTATATACTGCAAAACAATAAAGGCATGTATGTCGGCAAATGTCGCGCACTTTAATATTATTATAGAGTGACTTGCGTGGGCGGATCAAAGGAATTTTGAGTACTTTATATTGCGTAATCTTGCAGAGTGCTTTATGGCCGTTCTTTATGGAAGTTAAAGAACGCTAGGTGAGCCATAAAGAACTCTAGCAAGAAATGCAAGCACTCAAACTTCCTCCTTACGCTTTAAGGATGGATTCTGTCCAGTGTGGTCTGACTGAGATCGCGAATTACAAACGTTCCTTTTCATTTCTGCCGAGGTGTGACCTCGCCGCTCCGTAAGTTGAAGCCTAGCCTGCTACCTATCCTTCGCTTCTGAAAGGCGGCAACGAGTGCTCTAATGGCAGAGGAAGGGTGCTTCGCTAGTCCTTTTTGCGCCTCTTGAACTGGCAGTCCGAGCGGGCATCTGCGCACTAGCTAGCTAGCTAGCCAAACGGATAGTAATAACGGCAGCAAATAGTTGTTCTTCTGCGATAATAAAAAGAACATAGCGCAGCTCAGACTTGTTCTGTTAAGGCGCATTGAGAGTCTTCTTGCCAGCGAAGGACCGTTTTCGCCCATTATACTGCTACAGCTACTCGCTTCACTCTACGTTCCTTCTGACCAGAATGCGAGGTAAGTTTGAATGGAATCAACCAATCGGATTACAGATGACGTAATGGAATCAGCCAAATATGGCTTGCAGATGACGCAATCGGAAAACGGAAGATTGAAGGCCAGCCGTCCGCCCGCGCAAGTCACTCTATATCATTTAAAGTGGGCTAGGAGTGCTTTACGCGATTTATGGCACTCGGTGTGGGGGTCTCGTTGCGTGATAAAGCACTCGGCTTCGCCTCGTGCTTTATCAGCAACTCGACCCCACACCTCGAGCCATAAATCGCGTAAAGCACTCCTAGCCCACTTTAAGTAACATATAATAATTGCAGTGTGCACTTTACTGCCAGGCCTTAAGCTTCCCAGATACTCAAATAGGAAGGCAGTATTTCTCTGTTTGCCTGTCTATAGTGTGGGCCGCATGAGCCACGTTACACAATCATGCCCATGGCACAAGTCAGATGGACCGCCTGGCCATGGCTGCTACAGTTCATGACTGTATGTGGCACTTTTTTCCAATAGTAGGCGTCACTACGTATCAGTATAAATGCACAGTACATTCAGCATTCTCCTATGGGCATTTATATGTGATCTTTCAGCCCCTCTCCCACAAAAACAAGGCCTAATTAAAAAAAATGATTATTTGTTATGTGCCAAATGATGAGAGCTTTAAAATTGTGGCAAGCACATTTCCGCCAGGCCATCCCTCGCTGCTGCCCCCATATGCATTTTGGGTGTATTCCTTGTACAGCTTCACCCTAGTATATTGTAACTTGTATTGCATGTATAATTATGTTATATATCAATCAATCAATCATTATTTAAGTGCACCATGCCCATTGGCACTAGGGCACAGATTGGCCCCATGCAGCACTTACACATAACAGGCAAAATGAATACTGAGTCATGAACCTGCAGTAGTGTTACCCAAACCTTGCATGCCCCATACATACAATGATAGATAACAGTTCATAGTTGCAGCATGCAGCAGGGACGCAATTCTTCTCCATTTGTATATATTATAGTTTCTGGATATTAAGCAAACCATCCATGTTGTGGATGAGTACAGCAATGCACACTGGTTCTGACACATATACATGTAATAGGTACATACATTACAAATGTATCTATATTATAGCATTTAGAAACAAGAGCACTAAAAGTGCAGAAACCTCGGCACTGTGTCATTTAAAACTAGGGCATACAATCAAAATGCAAGCAGCCTTGCTGTACCATAGATACTTGTTTCGCTGACTCATTCCCAGTGGAACTGCCTATAGGCCGCCCAGGCCATAGCCTGACCAGATTTTTAGGTCTGGCTATGTTTCCCTATATGGCTATATATATAAGGTACTTCCTGCCCTGTGCAAGTGGCGGTCTGGGTAGTATTGATTTGACTTGACCTGACCACCTTTAAAGTGCTTCCTCAGGCCCTGTGCATGTACTGCACACTTTTGGACACCACATGGACTATAGCCAACCTCACACTTCATGCGCATGCACCTTCCTCGCTGTCTAACTAATATAACTCTCTGCTACATGCTCGCCCATTAACACTTTACAGTGCTGTTGATTATGCAGCCCTTCAGGTGTCGGCCAATCATTTGCCATTGCACAATTTGGCCATATAGCTATATCACCCTGTGCATCTACTATACTAATCACACAGGTATACATTGCACAATACGGTTCTTCTCCATTTGGCCTAGTCCAGCCAGCTTTGAACCCACGTACGGCAAAAGCACTGAAGCGCTAGGGGTGGTAATGAAAAACATGGGTCCAGCAACAGTCGTTTGGATTGTGCAATGTTTGACCAATGAGATTTTTTGACCAAAATCTTGGTCAATGGTATTCATAGCGTTTGGTTTGCAATATATATACTAGTACACTTAACCCTTTGTCCTTAGGAAAACAGCATTTAACGGAGCCAAACTCTCTTCTACAATCCGCTTGTCACTGCATGAGATTGAGATGTCTAATGAAATTCATGACAACTTAACTGTAATGAATCTCATTAGAATTATGGGCTGATGCAGACTGCCCACTGCACCCAAAGCAGTAATGACTGTCCGCACACTATGGGATGGTGTGGGGCAAATCACACAACCATCCATCGGCCAATGACACATTTCACAGAACTTTGTAATTTCATTTATAAACAAACAACTGACAAATGCAACACAACACTTCAGTCAATGAATATCATTAACAATCTACAAATCAATCATAACATTTTTTAATTTAGTGCTTCAAATTACAATACTTGGTTCAGTCTAAGTCAGTTAAAGTGATGTAAAATGAGTTGTACACATAGCAGCAGTTGGAATGGGCAATAACACTTGAGGGATTTATAAGGTAATACAGATACAAACTACAAAACCAACTGCAAGTATCTAAAACAAGGAAGTAAACGGCTAGTTGTTGATAAGCACACATTGCATACAGTTAGAAAACTTGCACCCGCTTGTTCACACTATCAACTACACACACCACACCATTGTCATCAACACATATCCCTTCAGGTCCACTAAACCTCCCTGTATCAGAACCTTTCCCTCCAAACTCTTGAACCAGTTCACCTTCCAATGTGTATACCATGACAATATTGGAGTATGAAGTGATCAACAAATGGTTGTCACTAGTAGCAGCAATGCAGGTTGGGTCATACTTTGGCTGGAAATGTCTCCTAAAAGTGCCTTCTTTCGACCACACACAAACTCTCCTATTCCCTTTATCAGTAACATACACGAGGCCATCTGAACCAAATGCTACGTCACAAAGTCTATCAAAGCGCCCTATGCCAACTCCTTTTGAGCCAAATGCAAACAGAAACTTGCCGTCTTCATCATGAACAGTGACACGATGGTTGCCACAGTCACAAATGTAAATCAGACCTTCTGTGCTAACGGACATACCATAAGGACTGCTGAAACAATCACGTTCACTTTCTGCATGGAGTATGGTCTGAAGGAGTCGGCCATCTTGGGACAGCTTGACTACTTTATTGCTGCCAAAGTCTGTCACCCAAATATTTCCTTTCAGATCAAATGCTACACCACACAATGACAAACCACCAAGCACACCTTTCTTAATAGACCTCACCAATGCACCCTCTTTGGTGAGCAGATGAACACACTTGTTCCTCCCATCTGTCACAGCTATGAAGCCTTCACTGTTTACTGCCACTGCCCTATACCTACCACCCTCTGGACTGTGTTTGATGACCTTCTGACACTTTCCCAGCTTCTTCCAGTCCCTGAGAGGGTGCATCACCTGCAGGTGGAATTAGGACCAGGGGGTGGGGTCAGGGGAGGGGCCATGCAAGTAACACCAAATGGTATCCATTAATTAATATATATGACATTAATTTTTAAATACTGTAAAGATAGCAGCGACCTCCTGCATACAAGATAAGCTGTGGTGATTGATTGATTTGATTGATTGGTATCCATTAAATATAACTCCCCCAATGTACATACACTAACTAGTACACTAAGTTACTTTGTATAATATACAGTTTGGTCAGGAGGTCCTGAGGCTTATACATGTTTGCCGAGGTGCGAATTAAGCGCCAAGGTAAATATGAGTGCTGAGGTCACATATAGAGGCTATGGCCCGACCTACCGTACTACATATAATATATTGTATATAATATAGTGAGTGCTTAATGGACGAACGTTTTAGGAAGCATGAAGCCTGCACACGGCAAGTAACAAGCTTGCATAAGGCGGCACCATTTGTCTCCTAAAAACGCCTCCTTCCACCCAATTGCACGCACCAAGAGACCAATAATTGGAATCAGTTATGGCGTCACTCACTCACAATGCAATGAGATCGAAATCTGTTGTGGCGTCAACTAACTGACCATGCAATGAGATCACAGTAAATTCATGGTCAATTCTGCTGGAGGAGAGATGAGTGTAGAGAGTGAGGTTCCTTTGAAGAAGAGGGCACTTTCTTTGTCCCCCAAGAAACCAGAGAAAAGGCAGCATGTTCAATGTTGCTAATGCTGAGGCCATAGAAGCACAAAAGAGCATCATACGTACTTGAAAACACGAGAAAGCCCACAGATTATGCTGTTTGTCTGTTCCACACTTGGTTGACTGAACGAAACAAGGCTTTTCCCTCCAATCAATGTCCGGAAGACATGCTACTGAGTGATTCTCCTGATGTCCTTATTTATGGTTGTGTATCTTTAGTAAAGAAGTGAGGATGGTAAACAGTGAGGCGTACATGCCACGTACAATTCTGCAGATTTTTGCAGGGCTGTTAAAGGCACACACAGGAGACTTTGAACATCATGGACAACAAAACCTTTTCCAGAGCTCCACAAGTTGTTGGATTCCTCAATCAGAGAGCTGCGTGCGCACTCCCAAGGCGTGCGAGCCACAAGGAAGCAAGCTGGCTGGTGTTGTTACCTTTCAGGAAGAAGAGCAGCTATTTGTGATTTGTAATGTTTGCTCTTATAGTGGCTGCAATGTCACTGTTAATGTACACTTTTAGATGCTGACTGCTGTTTTTCACTCTAGTTTGCAATCTTTTATTAACCCTCAGCGCATGCACTGTAGGGTTACAGTAGTTGTGTGTATGTGTGTTCATTTTGGTTTTTCCAAATAGTAACGAATCGGATAAAAGACCTACAGATTGCCTCATTGCTGCGAAACATTGAATTAAGATTAGTGTTTTTGTGAAACAGCCTCTTTGCAAAGCTATAGAATTTGCTTTGAAGCTATTAGCGCACTGGACAGCCATTTAGGTTAATTTCCAAGCTAAAACATGAAGGTACAGGGCCGTAGCACCCAGTCCGGCCGGTCCGGCCATGGCCGGACCGGTTTTTGCTGCTGGAACAAAAATTCTAAATATTGAAGATATGCACTTTAAACACACTTTCAAATTGGGAGGGAGGGGGTACTGGCCTAAGGTTAAACAACGTTCTAAAAGCAGAGTGATCTTGTTACAGACTTTGTTTGAACAAGGAATAGCCAGATACTTAGTCCTCTAACCAACCTTAACGGCGGCAGCCATTTTACGGATGGACGCATGATGTTTTATGACGTTTTATGACGTGCTAAAATGGTGTGTTAATCGATCGCCGCGCAAAATTGCGTTGATGGTGTCTTCTTTAGTCAAGAGAAGGAGAGATTTGTGCTGCCTAGCATCGAAGAGACAGCTAACAAACCACTAGATTTTGATTTTTAATGCGGTATCTTCTTATTTCAATGCATTGTATTACCTGTTTCATATGGCACTTGATCGCCTTTCCTGCTGTAAGTGCTTGTTGGTCTATGTTACATTTTATCATACTCATTGGAGTGCTGATTGCCTAGAATTGCTCTAAAGGTACTCACAGAACATCTAGATTTCAAAAAGTTTCCTGGGGGGCATGCCCCCAGACCACCCTAGTTTGCGGCACGTCATCTATGGCCTGACCAGTTTTTATGTTGGTGCTACGGCCCTGAGGTATCAGTATAGTCCATAGTGGCATGTCTCGCAAGAGTCCACCTAGTTAAGAAGGAAAGCCATAGCAGAACTGAATTCGCACAGCGATCTAGCGAGATACACGGCAATTTCAAGACTTGGTATTTTCTAGGAAATGGGCACATGACCAGAATGAAGGTCGGTGCCAAGCTAAAACACGAAGGCACTCACATCAATTCAGAAAGGTATAAATTTACTGCACTGCCACTGCAGTGTCTAAATGACTGGTTACCCAATTTCTCTTAAGACGACTCACCCCGTTGAAGTCACTACCATGTCGTCCCAATTTTGGTCACATACCCATTTTCCGGAATTTACATACCATGCCATACCTCTTGGCTTTTTCAACCAAATCGGCCATGGAAGATCTGGCAATGACCGCTCTAATGTTGCTGCCCTCCCTGCTGCTTCAGAAGCCACTTGGCAAGTCTAAGTCCTCTACACATTCCAAATGTTTGAAAGACCGGCTATCAGCCTGAAAAGAAGGGGATATAGAGAAGCTGATGGATGATGGGAGGGCCATCCAGATCAGATTACATCGATCAAAACAGACGATCGAGGAGTGGAGACAGCTGTGCCAAACAGCTCAGGCGCATTAAGGACAGGCACACAAAATGGCATGATGATTTATGCATACAATGTAATGCGCTTTCTTCCCCCTTGTACAACCTAGCTGAAGCTTCTGTTGTTTTCTTGGAATGGAATAATGGCTTAGACGTGAAGCGCAACTCACAGCTGAGGGCTAGGCGAAACAATTGCTCTGAAAAGCGTACCCGAACTGAAGCCTTTTACAATACAAAAACAGAAAATACGGCGATCAAATCCTGGACAAATGGGAAGAAATTTTGGAATCTTCGTATTACTACATTGTGTTCTCTAATGTGACGTAGGTGCTTCACTGTAGGACTCACCAGCACCGAGAACGGGTCAAAAGGATGCTGAACGGAAGCATTCTGCAGCGCAAAATATGCCTCTCCAAAAGCTACCATAGCCTCTACAAACAAGCACCTTGGCCAAAACTCATAATTCGTAGTGCAGAATAGTGTGATGGTTGCGAAAGGAGCAAAGAACTACTCCTTCTTCGTATGTGAGTCATTTCCAATTCACTTAGCCATCAGCTTGGTGTCTGCCATTTTGAACTAATTTGGTCCCAATGCTCTATCCTTTATGTACATATACAGGAAGTCGTGGTCATCATAGTTTATATAAACAGTATAGTTATCCACTGCATAAACAATGGGGCGGAACCCTTACAGGAAGGCCCCACAGCTGCATGGCCAGTCCCAAGAGTAGATAAGAGATGATCTCTTATCTACTCTTGCCAGTCCTTAATGGGCCTGAGAGTGTACCACTTTAGTAGAAGGGAGACAGTTGAAAGCAGCTGTAAGGTTACTGTCCGACAACAACAGCAAGGGCACACTACCCCTGAATGCAACACTAGACAGTGGAATAAGTGTGAAGGAGCGGCTACAGCAACTGCATCCACCATCCCAAACCATCGCTGATGAGGTGATCACAACCAGAGCACACACATGTGATACCCATCCTGTAATTTATGAAGGGATTGACGGTAATGTCGTCAAGCCAATGGCCATGCATGAAAGTGAATGGAGCAGCAGGACCATCTGGAATAGACTCTGCAGCATGGAAGCATGCCTGCTGCTCATTTGGGAGATCATCGGGGGATTTTTGTGATGCCATAAGTGAGGTGGCAAGAAAAGTAAGCTCCATTGCTATTGATCTAGCTAGCATTGGTGCTCTGTTAGCATGTCGGTTAATCGTCCTGGACAAGGCCCCTGGGGTTAGACCCATTGGAGTGGGTGAGGTGCTTAGGCGGATTATCAGCAAGGCAGTTGTCCAGGTTGTAGCACCAGATGTGCATGCAGCATGCAATTGGGGGTGTTCAGTTATGTGTAGGTCAAGCCAATGGATGTGAAGCTGGAGTCCACCTAATGCAATGACTGTACAGTGATGAAGGTGTGGAAGGTATCTTGCTAGTTGATGCCAGCAATGCATTTAACAACTTGAACCACCAAGTGGCCTTTCACAATATCCAAGCTATTTGCCCATCCCTAGCAACCATTCCGATAAACGCATACAGAATGGATTCTAGTCTATTTATCAATGGAGAAACCATCTTTCATGTGAAGGAACCATTCAAGGGGACCCGCTGGCTATGTATATGTAAAACAGTATGCTCTGGCTACCCTACCCTTGATTGAATCTCTTCCCAATGAGGTTCAACAAATCTGGTTTGCTGATGATGCTGGGAGTGGAGGCTCACTGACTGATCTCAAGGTACGGTGGGATTCCTTGCTTGAGAAGCGACCAAAATTTGGTTACTACCCAAGTCCAATGAAAAGCTATCTACTGGTCAAAAGCAACTGTTTGGAAGAAGCAAGAACAATGTTTGGAGATTATGAAATAAACATCACAGATGAGGGGAGAAACTATCTTGGAGCCACAATTGGCACTAGGGAATACACTGAAGATTACTGTAGATCAAAGGTAGCAGAGTGGATGGATGAAATTGAGGTTTTGTCAGAGATAGCAAAATCACAGCCCCAGGCTGCACTAACACTACTGACCAAAGGAGTAACATCCAAATGGCCGTACCTTCTAAAGACAGTTGGCGATGTTGACCACATACCTACTCCAACCACTGGAGTAGGCTATCAGACATAAGCTCATTCTCAACATCACTGGTAGAAGCCATCTAAGTAACCTGGAATGCAGACTCCTTACCCTTCCCCCTAGGAGTGGTGGATTCAGAATACCTGACATTACAACTACAGCTAGTAATTCCTACAGAAACTCAGTCAGCATCACCTCTGCGCTCACTGAAAGTGACCAGCACTGTTATGATGAAAGCACGAAGGATGCTCAATGGCAGGCAAAGAGACAAGTTCATGTAGAATTGCAGCAGGCCCTAAGGACAAGAGAGAGAGCACTCAAAGATAAGCTTCCTGAGAGTCTGGTGGAAGCATTGACTTTCAGTAGTCAGAAAGGAGCATCTTCATGGCTCACTGCTCTATATACCACTCAGAGAATCTGGCTTTGACCTGATAAAAGGAGCATTCCAAGATGCCATACACCTTAGGTATGGATGGCAGCTGAAGTACCTACCATCAAACTGTGTATGTGGAAGCAGCAACAGTGTATGAGACTTGACGTGAAGGTGGAGGGCTTCTGGGGAGATCGGACACAGGACGCATTTTTTGATGCACGGGTGTTCACCCTTTTGCGCCAAGCAACTAATCATCCCTTATGTCTGCCTATGAGAAGCACGAGAAAGAGAAACGCAGAGCATATGAGGAGCGAGTCATCCAGATTGAACATGGATCCTTCACCACCCACTTGCATTCTCAGCTTGCGGAGGCATGGGACCAGCAGCATAAGTTGTGTACAACATCCTGGCAGCCAAGCTCGCTGAGAAAAGAGGAGTCCCCTATCAGAGAACCGTGTCTTAATTGGATGAGATGTGTGCTCAGCTTTCTCTGCTGAGATCATGCAGCTGTCAGATGCATAAGAGGCTCACAATCCACCCACAAGAGGCCAAGAGTTGACACTAGCTGCATCCAATTGCCAGTTTGATTGAACCTGAAAAGCATGCATGATTGGCCAGCAGCTAACTATTAACAACCCATGTTGTTGTACTAATAATAATAATCATTGTCCCTTCACAAAATTTTCCGGAATTTACTGCTTCTCAAAATCGTTGCGTATCTTGCTAGATTGCTGTGCAAATTCAGTTCTGCTAAGATTTTCCTTCCTAAGTAAGTGGACTCTTGTGAGATACGTCTCTTTGAAATCCACTCTGTTACCTTCATATTTCAGTTTGGTAGATACTTCTGAATCATTACAAATACACATTGCTACACTTCAGACCACCTCACTTGCAGCATTGTTAGCCTACACAGATCACACAGACACAGTGTCTGCTGTCCCTTACAATTCCACTACACATCCCATTCACAGCACTCACACACAAACTCACGGCTGCTGCTCTTGGCTCAGAAGCACTAAATGCAAGCAAAGGGCGAATCATTTCTCCACTACTCGGCCGTTCAGCAGGATCGTCCTGCAAGCATTGTAGGATGGTTGGCTTCATGGGATGGTCGGCTGGTAGTCTAGCCAGGTCAGCTGATCGGCGCTCCACCTCCTTCTGCATACCAATGCCTCCTAGACCGACTGTAGGAGGCTCCTGGGTACACACTTGCAATGCCACCACACCGAGGGAGAACACATCTCCTTTGTCTGTAAAGTGTGGCCGATCCACCAAACACTCTGGTGGCATGTATGCGATGCACCCTGGGGCCCTGGTGGTGAGGTACATGATGGAGGAGGGACGGAACTTGGCCTGTCCAAGGTCACTGATCTTCACAACGCTGCCATCTTCATTCATCAGCACGTTATTTGCAGTCAAATCGCGGTGGAGGATTTGGGGGTCGTGGTGATGGAGGTACAGTAAACCTCGTGCAATTTGGTAGCAGATGTTACCTTGTTTCAAGATTGTCATTGTCCCTCTGTTCTTCTTAAGAAACTCCTTCAACGTCTGATGCATTAACTCCATAACTAACAGAGCGCTGCCGTCCTGGTTGAACACCCCGATGAATTCCACCACGTTTTCGTGCTGGACGGCTTCCATTAGCTCACGCTCTTCACGAAACCTCTCCGGGATCCCCTCCAACTCCTCTCTCCTTTCATTCCCGTAGTCCGGCAAGAGCTGATGTATTTTCTTGATGGCGACGGGCTTCTTTCTCAGCGTACCTAGGTACACCACCCCGTAAGCTCCCTGACTGATTTCATCGCCGACTTTGAGCGCGTCGGGACGAGGAGCCAGCATGCGTGAAAAGAAGTCTCCCATTGCTATTAAACCATGGGCGTGGCAGTTATTGTCTCGTCCGAGGTCTCGTCCCCAGACCCACTTCCTAAACCAAAAATGGCGACCAAACGCGGGCTAGATATTTGGCAGTTGTCCCCTTGAACCTAAATTCCCGGTGTTTCTTTCCCCTTGATTTACGAGTCTCTGTCTACATGTGAAGGGTGGTGGACCTTTTCCCAGATGACGTCATTACCTCCACAGAAAGTTTGCAGCCCATCACTGATTCAGTCTGGTGTGTAGCTAGCTACTATCCCCAATTTACTGCATGGGATCGAGTGTCCTCCACAGGTCGCAACCACCTGTCTTAGCTAGCTACTGTTGTCAGGGAGTTAGCTAGCTATCCGTTGACTTGCAGTTTTCATTCACTGCCACTTATATTACTGTTCAATTTGTCCTCCAGTTTTGGCGAACTCCATTCACTTTCGTCCAACGATTGAATTTAAACGCCCCTTATAATGTTACGCACCACCTAGCTACCACCGAGTGGAGGCTAAGTCTCCAACCCTGCATGTGTCTTTGCGCCTGTCTGAAGACCGAACTACCTATATATATATATATATATATATATATATATATATACAGAGAAACCACTCTCACGAGTAGGAGCCTTTGCTTGCCTTTATTTTTAAAGGGGGAACCACCCCCCTATGTACCACTGTGCATAGCGCCTCTTGTGGAAGCAAGAGTGTGATGTCATAGACGTTTCTAGTAACGGAAGTGACATCATACCCACTTCCTGTGATAGAGAGGGTTATTGACTTCCTGTGGAGGAAAGGACATACGTCACATTTTTAGCTAGCACAGAGAGTACACCTGGGGAAATGGCCCACCACCCTTATTACGCCTTAAAAGCCAGAGAAAAACAAAAATTAAGAAAAGCAGAAGGATAAAAATCTGACCAGGATTCTTGGCTCTTTCCCTGAACAGTCAGCCAACAGTTGTCAGGAACGCTAGATATTCGTTCACTGGATTCGTTCGTATACAGACGAGCCTATCACAGGAGGCTTAGCTGTGCTGCAACCACGGCATCATATGTATAGTTTGACATTACCTCACCCCCTGCAAAGTTGCGGAAGTGTTCATAGACAGTGCTCACATTAACTACGTTCAATGAGTTAAAGTACATATCATCCTAGCAGCTAATTCTGAAATAGCCGGCATGTCACTGTTGCAGGTAAACGTAAACCCACTGAAGGTAGGTACAATAATTAACATAGCTAGATGTACTTGAAGCCTATAGAAAATTAATATAATTATAAAGATGAGATCTACATGTGCACCAAATTTAACCATTATCAGCAATCAAATGCTGCACATGATTTCTCTATAATTATAGAAAACTGGAAGGAATGATAGCCATTACATTATACATGACCAGCATATAGCTATACAGGGAGATGAACACCATTTATATATTAGTTGCACTAAACAGGATTAGCTACATAAATAGTAGCATAGATAGAATGAGATAGCTATATCTGTGGTCACTCACCATATGCATGGTGTGCATGGGGTGTATGTAGCATACAACCATCATCCAATCAATGATACATTTCACAGAATGTTGTAATTTTCATTCATATAAACAAAATAACTGACAAATACAACACACTTTGGTCAATGAATATCATTAACAATCTATACAAACCAATCATAACACTATTAATATTTCAAATTACACTACATGGTTCAGTCTAAGTCAGTTCAAGTGATGTAAAATGAGTTGTACACATCACAGTAGTTGGAATGGGCCATAACACTTGAGGGATTTATAAGGTAATACAGATACAAACTACAAAACCAATTGCAAATAACTAAAAACAAGTATGTACACAGCTAGTTGTTGACAAACACACATTGTATACAGTTAGAAACTTGCACACGTCTGTTCGCACTATCAGCTACATACACCACATCACTATCATCAACCTATCCCCCTAAGTCCATGAAACGTCCCTGTATGAGAACCTTCCCATTCAACCTCATGAACTAATTCACCTTCCAATGCGTATACCATTACAGTGTTGGAGAGGTATGAAGAGATCAACAAATGGTTGTCACTAGTAGCAGTAATGCAGGTTAGGGAATACTTGGGACTAAAATCTCTTTAAAAGTGCCTACTTTAGATGACACACTAGCTATAACATTCCAATCCTTACAATCACTAGTAACATACGTACAATACGTGCATGAGGCCATCTGAACCAAATGTTGCGTCACGATGTACGTATATATACATACATCCAAACACCCTGGATCAGTTTGCCTTGAGCCAAAAGCAAACAGATACTTGCCCTTTTCATCAAAAACAGTGTCATTGTCGTTGCCATGGTTACAGATATAAATCTGACCGTCTGCACTAACATGCAGACACACTGCAAGGACTGCTCAAACAATCACTTTCACTACCAGCATGGCATATGGTCTGAAGGAGTCGGCCATTTTGGGATAGCCCAACTACTTTATTGTTGTTATAATTATTCTAGATCTGTCACCATTCAGATCAAATGCAACACCAGGCAACGTATACCACTAAGCACTCCTTTCACAGCGTGAAAAGGTCTCCTTGCTGGAGTGAGTGTAGCAAGGTCACATGACCCACACCATTATCGCATCATGCATGCAGTGGTTCATACACTCACCAACATTATTGCACCTTGCTCGCTTGAGCTAAAATATTGTTGCAATTGTCGACCGTATATGCTTATGGGATGCTTGAATTATTCATGTTGATCGAATGTAGCTATGTTACCATGGTTTTAGCATTCAAACCTGCTGGTCCTGATTGACTTGCTTGCAAATTGCCCATGTGAATAAAGTAGCTAGCTAGCTGTTGCATGGAAAAGTAGAGCACACGTGCTGAGTCAATATTGAATCATGTGTGAACGAATCTTTCCCAAAGTTTATTCATGTGAGTGAGCGAAGTGCAACAGTCAATCAGGACTAGAAACCCTAAAACCACTGAATCTAAAATAACAATCACGTGTGTGAGCATAGGGTCTAGATATGGCGTATGTGTATGTGCATATGATTTATAGCTATCACACTGACACACAACACATGATTATATACCCATACACTGTATGTATATGTGTCTACTGTTTTATAAATAACCTGAATAGGCCTAGGGGGCGCATGCAATGGTTGTATTAATTCACACCAGTGGGTGTGTCAGCCCCACCCCCATTCACTCCTCCCCCTCTACTGTACAGTGCATGAGGACCTGGTGGGCAGGGCAGCCAAGATCTGTCCAGTGGTGCTGGACTATATACGCAAAGATAGACAAACAAAACTCCCCCTACAACACTCCTTGTACCATTGCTGTGTTTGCGCTGGAGAGATCCCTTGGTATTGTTCATGGATGAATGTACTATATATTCTGTATTGGTGGTCCAGAGGGCAACGCGGAACTGGAGGCTGCCTTTGTATAACAGTCCTCAGAGAGTGGCATGAATAGTCTGAAGAGTCACCACTCAGTGGAGGGCCTCGCTGTTCGACTCAGTCACGGAGGAAGAGGTGGAGAGGTTGGCACAGTTCACGGGCTACTTTCACAAGTCACACAAATGACAACCGAGGGGACAACTGCACCACACCTCACAGAGGAGGGGTGGAGGGCAGCTGGTGCATGTGTAGCTCACTGCTGTATGCATCACTGAGTTCATGACATAAGGCTACATACTATATAAGATATTGTATGCACTCAGTAGTTTTCTGGAACTTCTCCTAGTGAACAATATGTGAGTGCATGTCTGTAGAGGTTACGATCGCAAGTGTTAGCATTTCAAGTCAAATCGAAAGTGGGGCTTTTAATTAAAATGCATTACAATAATCCTGGTACTATAATGAGATTCAGTATGCCTAATGAGTTGCATCACAACACAACTTGAACCTGAAATGAATCTCATTAGAATATGGAATTAAATTAGAAGCTCCTAATTACTGCCCACCCATCCTCCCACAGCCAATCACTTGTACCATAGCCCACTCCAAAAGCAGTAATGACTGTCCACACACTATGGGATGCACAGAGAAAACCGCATTAATACAGGTCCACACATAACCCGTGTCATGTGAGGTACACAGTATTCTCACGTAATGGTAATGGACGGTTCCGCCTACCTCATGCTACACAGGTTACACAGGTACCGTTGTCTATATAGCAGTGTTGGAGGCCTATGACTATGGCTAGAATATACATGTCTTCCTATACCTCAGATTTGAGCCTTTCAAGCGGCGAGATGATGCCATTTATATGATGTGCATCATTTATACAGTGTACTCTGTCTCTTTGTATCAGCTGTACATGTGAAACATCATTATGAGACCGAGCACATCGTTCTATACCAAAGCCTAAGAAAGAGTGAGCATTGATGAACATCTGTGCAAATTAGTAGTGGACGAGTTGCTATGCATGATGAAACTGTATTAGGCAAGGAAACTCAGCTGTTTCTTCTTTTTTCTTTTCTTTCTCTCTTGTAACAGCTTATTAATCGCCACTGATGGTGAGTTGAATGTCTGAGCTACGATTTCAAACTAGAAAAGTCCAAAGGAAGAGCGTTCCACGGGAGAGGCTTCCTCGTCTACATCGAGGAATGGAAAAATTCACAGGCGTATGTAAGGTATCTTCTGTTTACCTGTGCCCAGGAGGGTTCACGGTTTAGTGGACGGCGAGATCCACGGACTCCCGTTGAACAATGTGCTATTATGGCGGTACACGTAACCCGTCCGCTAGTTGCGCAGGATAACGTGTACTTACCATTCACTACATGTACACAGGCACTGTTTCATGGCGGAACGGTACCCATCCACACCTGCTGTTTTCGCTGTGATGGTGTGGGATAAATCACACAACCATCCATCGGCCAATGACACATTTCACAGAACATTGCAAGTTTCATTCATAAACAAAACAACTGACAAATACAACACAACACTAAAGTCAATGAATATCATTATCAATCTACAAACCAATCATAACATTATTATAGTGTTTCAAATTACACTACATGGTTCAGTCTAAGTCAGTTCAAGTGATGTAAAATGAGTTGTACACATCACAGTAGTTGGAATGGGCCATAACACTTGAGGGATTTATAAGGTAATACAGATACAAACTACAAAACCAATTGCAAGTAACTAAAAATAAGTACGTACACGGCTAGTTGTTGACAAACACACATTGTATACAGTTAGAAAACTTGGACACAACAGTTCCCCCAATCAGCTACATACACCACACCATTGTCATCAACACATATCCCCACAGGTCCACTAAACCTCCCTGGATCAGAACCTTTCTCTCCAAACTCATGAACCAGTTCACCTTTCAATGTGTAAATCATTACGGTGTGGGAGTCATCTGAAGTAATTAACAAGTGATTGTCACTAGTAGCAGCAATGCAGGTTGGGGCATACTTGGGCTTGAACTCTCTCCTAAAACTGCCTCCTTTAGACCACACAGAAACTGTTTTGTTCCCAGTATCAGTAACGTACACGAGGCCATCTGAATCAACTGCTATGTCACAAGGCTGCACAAATTGTCGTGGGCCTTCGGAGCCAAAAGAATACAGATAGTTGCCCCCTTCGACATGAATTGTAACACGGCGGTTGCCACTGTCACAAATGTAAATGAGACCATCTGGACTAACGGACACATCTAAAGGATGGACGAAATGATCACTTTCACTACTTGCATGGCGTATGGTCTGAAGGAGTCGGCCATCTTGGGACAGCTTGACTACTATATTGTTGCGATAGTCTGTCACCAAAACATTCCCTTTCAGATCAAATGAAACACCACACAACAAACCACTAAGTACTCCTTTCCCAATGGACCTCACCAATGCACCCTCCTTTGTGAGAAGATGAACACACTTGTTCCCCCCATCTGTCACAGCTAGGAGGCCCTGACTATTCGCTCTAACGTCTCCATACCCACCACCTTCTGGACCGTGTTGGATGAACTTCTGACACTCTCCAAGCTTCCTCCAGTCCCTGAGAGGGTGCTTCACCTGCAGGTGCATGGAATTAGGACCAGAGGGTGGAGTCAAGGGAGGGACCAACACATATGCAGTGCGTAGTACTATAACTCCCATGCAATCCACACTAATGTAACATAGACTCCATGGTCATGGTAACAGCCATCAATGATTGAGGGGCCACACATGGGGCACTTCTGGCAGTGGGTCCACATGCTGCAAAGGCTAGGCAGGTTCTCCTCCACTCATGCAGACTGTGTGGTATTCATAATTCAGCCGGAATTAATGATAGATCAGCCACATACGAAGTGGGCTGCCTCTATTTACCAACCCATATTTGCAAGCACCACAGTGTGACAATCACACACTCCAAACCAATATGCTGTTGTGGGTATAGGGCAAGAATGAGACTTAATACTGACGCTGGCAAACCTGCAAACAAACTGCATTGTTCTGGATGGGCTAACCTCTCAAAAGAAGTAGCCCTGGCTATCTTTGTCTCAGGGCCTGTTTAGTTAGATTCTACCAATCACCATGTGTGCCAAGTTCAAAGTCAGACTACACCTGGCTGTGAAGAACGGGTGGCCAAGCTAGCATGCCAGCTAAATTTATAATGCCACACAGAATGGACAAAAATTGTACATCTTTCCACATCTTTAGATACGTAGTACACCTACTAGCCTGCTACATCAATATTGGTAGAACTGGTCATCACACGACAGCAAACTCACCACTTCCACTTGCAATTTACTAACAATTTCTCTGCTACTCGGCCGTTCAGCAGAATCGTCCTGCAAGCATTGAAGGATGGTTGGTTTCATGGGATGGTTGGCGGGTAGTCTAGCCAGGTCAGCTGATCGACGCTCCACCTCCTTCTGTGTACCGATGCCTCCTAGACCAACTGAGGGAGGGTCTTGGATACAAACTTGCAATGCCACCACACCGAGGGAGAACACATCTCCTTTGTCTGTAAAGTGCGGTTGATCCACCAAGCACTCTGGTGGCATGTATGGGATGCACCCCGGGGCCTTGGTGGTGAGGTACATGACGGAGGAGGGACGGAACTTGGCCTGGCCAAGATCAGTGATCTTGACAATGTTGCCTTCTTTGTTCATCAGCACATTCTTTGCTGTCAAGTCGCGGTGGAGGATTTGGGGGTCGTGGTGATGGAGGAACGCCAACCCCAGCGCAATCTTGAGGCAAATGCGAACTTGTTGCCACAGTGGTAGTGTCCCTCTGTTCTTCTCAAGGAACTCCTCCAACGTCTGATGCATTAACTCCATAACTAACAGAGCGCTGCCGTCCTGGTTGAACACGCCGATGAATTCTACCACGTTTGCGTGCTTGGCCGCCTCCATTAGCTCGCACTCGTCACGAAACTTCTTCAGAGTCCCCTCCAACTCCTCTCTCCTCTCCTTCGCGCAGTCCAGCAGGAGCTGATGTATCTCCTTGATGGCCACAGCCTTCGAACCAAGTGTACCGCGATATACCGTTCCATATGCTCCTCGACTGATTTCCTCGTCGACTTTCAGCGCATCAGGACGAGGAGCGAAGACGCGAGAAAAGAGAGCTCCCATTGTAATGCAAAAGTGGGCGTGGCGCCCATCATCGCCCCTGGCGCTTAGACAGTACAATGTTTTATATAATAATTATAGCTAGCAAGAGCGCTAACATTTAATAGAGGACGATTAGCAAGCTAGACTGTAACGCGTGCATGGGGCGTTTCAAATTTAAAGCTAACTTGCACTGAAGGCAGCTGCAGAAACACATAGCATGTTTCTATGCAGAAGTTCGGTACAAATTCATGTTGGTACAACCCAGCTATCTAGAGCTAGGTCAACCCTTCCTTTCCAAACATAGCAAGCATAGCTAACTCTGCTAGCCATTGCATGTATAGTAGTCACAGCCACATGCAACAGAAGGGAGCTCAGTGCATCTGATAGCATACACACATGCATTCTCAAGTGACAATCAATGTGGTTGTCAGCATTAATATCACCTTGTCGCAACAATGTAAGCTACAAATCAATCATAACACTATTAATGTTTCAAATTACACTACATTGTTCAGTCAAAGTCAGTTCAAGTGATGTAAAATGAGTTGTACACATCACAGTAGTTGGAATGGGCCATAACACTTGAGGGATTTATAAGGTAATACAGATACAAACTACAAAACCAATTGCAAGTAACTAAAAACAAGTACGTACACGGCTAGTTGTTGACAAACACACATTGTTTACAGTTAGAAAACTTGTATACACTTGTTATATACATCAGCTACATACACCACACCATTATCATCAACACATATCCCAAAATCAGTCAATACTAAATGAGAATGTCCCAATCCAAACTCATGAACCAGTTCACCTTCCAATGTGTATACCATTGCAGTGCGAGAGTATGAAGTGATCAACAAATGGTTGTCACTAGTAGTGGCAATGTAGGATGGGACGTACTTGGGCTTGAGGTCTCTCTCAAAACTGGCTACTTTAGAGTATACACATACTCCCTTATCCCCACCATTAACATAAACCAGGCCATCTGAACCAAATGCTACATCAAAAGACTTTATAAATCGTTGCGGACCACTTCCTTCGGAGACAAATGTATACAGAAACTTGCCCTCGTCTATGTGAACAGTGACACGGCGGTTGTCACTGTCACAGATGTAAATCAGACCGTCTGTGCTAACAGACACACCCATAGGACGGCTAAAACAATCACTTTCACTACCTGCATGGCGTATGGTCTGAAGGAGTTGGTCATCTTGGGACAGCTTGACTACTCTATTGTTGGAATAGTCTGTCACCAAAACATTCCCTTTCAGATCAAATGCAACACCAGGCAATATATTACCAAGCTTTCCTTTCCCGATGGACCTCATCAATTTGCCATTACTGGTGAGAAGATGAACACAATTATTCATCCCATCTGTCACAGCTAGGAGGCCTTGGCTGTTCACAGCCAAGGCCTTATACCTACCACCCTCTGGACTGTGTTTGATGACCTTCTGACACTTTCTGAGCTTCCTCCAGTCCCTGAGAGGGTGCTTCATCTGCAGGTGGAAATAAGACCAGGGGGTGGGGTCAAGGGAGGGGCCAACACACGCCTTGCAAGTGGTATCTATTAACTCCACAACTGTCTGTGACCGAGCATGCACTTCTGCACACAGCTAGCAAGGTATAGCTACACATTCCTCCTGTCACAGTGTAACACTGTAGTAAACTATAGCTACTGTTTTCAGACATGCATTAAGGAACACATTCACTATTGCTCTCTGCTAATTAAGATTATATTGTACACGCACGCACACACACACACATGCACACATGCAATATAGAAAATACAATTCCAAAACTAATGTTTACTCAACTGATGCAGGTGTCTGGATATGAGTGCCTTAAAACACACAACCCAAGGAATCACACATGTATGTATAAGCTATAGCCCAGGGACGAGGACGGTAGCCAGAATACAATACAAGGCCAAGTCCGAATAATTATATTCTGGCAGACGTCTGAGTCCATGTAGGGATTGGATGAAGCAATCAGTGAATATTCGAAGCTTCCTAAAGATTAAAGCTTTCTCTATTTGAAACAATGTTTTTGCCTTTTGCTAAACAAACTGTCTTGTTGCTGTAGTAACACAAGTCAAGTACGTTTATGTTCTTGCTTCACTTTGTTTAGCATCAATTTCTAACCCTTCTCAATACCATTTGGAGCAAGTTTAAGTCTTTAACCTTGGCACGAGGCGGCCATTTTAGCTATAATAGTTGCAAATAAAATTGTACTATAGGTTTCCATACACCATCGAAGCTCTGAAGAGTACAATCAACGCTCAGCACAGCCTAAGTCACATGGCCTAAATCCCAGATTGTGACATAATACTGTAACCATGAGACTTCCAGGTTACATGTGACTGACTCTAGATCTATGACAATGGCAGTGGCGGACCTAAAGGGGGATCCAGGGGTGCAAAGGAACTCCCCTTTTGCTAGTCTTATGTAGGATATTGGGCAGTTTTTGACCAGAAAGAGGCATGGTGGCCATTTATCAGGGCACTGTGTGTGCACCTAACTACTTTAGAACCCCCCTTTCAGAAATCCTAGATCCGCCACTGAATGGCATGAAGTACCTAGTGGTGACAATCAAAGGGAGTGAAAGGAATTAAAGGAGGTACAAGGAGTACTCATAATGCCATCATCCCCGCAATCACAGTTAACGGATACAGATGTTAGATATTAGTTGCAGCTTCAACACTGAGTGCTATAGTGCATGAGCAGAACTAGCCATCACAGGCATACTCACCAATTCTGCTGTCGGCAATTCCCTAACAATTTCTCTGCTACTCGGCCGTTTAGCAGGATCGTCCTGCAAGCATTGTAGGATGGTTGGCTCCAGGGGATGGTTGGCTGGTAGTCTAGCCAGGTCAACTGATCGACGCTCCACCTCCTTCTGTCCTTCTCGAATCACAAAACCAACTGAGGGAGGCTCCTGGGTGGAGACTTGCAATGCCACCACACCGAGGGAGAACACATCTCCTTTGTCTGTAAAGTGTGGTCGATCTTCCAAGCACTCTGGTGGCATGTATGGGATGCACCCTGGGGCCTTGGTGGTGAGGTACATGACAGAGGAGGGACGGAACTTGGCCTGGCCAAGGTCACTGATCTTCACAATGTTGCCCTCTTCATTCATCAGCACGTTCTTTGCGGTCAAGTCGCGGTGGAGGATTTGAGGGTCGTGGTGATGGAGATACATTAATCCCAGTGAAATTTTGAGGCAGATGCGAACTTGTTTCCACAGTGGTAGTGTCCCTCTGTTCTTCTCAAGGAACTCCTCCAACGTCTGATGCATTAACTCCATAACTAACAGAGCGCTGCCGTCCCGGTCGAACGCGCCGATGAATTCCACCACGTTTGCGTGCTTGGCCGCCTCCAACAGCTCGCACTCGTCACGAAACCTCTTCAGGATCCCCTCCAACTCCTCTCTCCTTTCCTTCGCGCAGTCCAGCAGGAGCTGATGTATCTTCTTGATGGCCACAGCCTTCGAACCAAGTGTACCGCGATATACCGTCCCGTAAGCTCCTCGACTGATTTCATCGCCGACTGTGAGCGCGTCAGGATCGAAGACGCGTGAGAGGAAATCTCCCATCCTGCTGACAGTTAGTCTCGTTCCCAGCCCCCCAAAAGGTGGTCTGGCACATTTGCTCGATGTTCTGATTAATTAAAAACTTTCGGTAAGTTGCGTCAGCTGCATGCAAGAAGCACAAGGATTGGGGCGCTTGCTAGAATCGCCTCAAGGGGCGGTAACGGACATTGAGAAACTGTACCAGGCCACCCTTCAAAATTGTGAAAGCGGTAAAATTGGGTACAGTTTGATCTCATTTGATAGAATACCTAAATATGACTCACGTAGGTGAGCGAATGAAGCTGCTAAATTGCGTATCACAACACATGGAGGCGCTTGCCAAAATTTTGGCAAGCGCCCAAAGGGCGGTATCAAAATATCGAGCAAATGTGCCAGACCACCTTTCGGGCCATTGCAAAATGGCGGCCGGAAGTGGGCTGGGGACGAGACTAGCTGACAGTGCGCGAAGGGAGTCACGTGAGATAGTAGCAACGCCCTCCCATTTCTCTGGTGCTTAGATAGGATGGTCTAGCAAGCCAGACTAACGTATGCAGGTGATCGACCAGTCAAGTTCACTTGCATACAGTATATAGCAGTTAGCATGATTCTATGCAGCTAAGAAGCTCTGTATATAAACTTATGCTCAACCCAAACTAGGCCAGCCCTTCCAAATATAGCAGCGTTAACGTCAACTCTGCTTAGCCTAGCTGTTGCACCATAGCAAACACCACTGTCACTGTCACTGTAGTCACCGCCAAGTACAATAGCAGAGAGTTTAATGTGTCATACACCCCCAAATGTGTTTGTCAGCAATAACATGATTTGTAGCTATAGATGCAGCTACCATATGGTCACAAATCAATTCACGCATTTACATGCATGCATCCATGTATTCATAGCTGTGTTGTGCATATAATACTGTATACTGTATACATACTGTATAAATCACATGGCATAGGCAAAATTGTGATACAGTGCTGGTAAAGTAACACTGCATGTCGTTAAGTTACATCATTGCCCCTTATACCAAGACAAAATAGCTAACACTCTGTCCACTCCCATTTCAAGCGAAATTGTAAATTTCCTCCAGCGAAGATCTGTCTGAAATGCACAATTATTTTACAAAATACACTTTATTGGCAGAAAAGTACTCAACATACAGAAACAGGAACAGATGGAAGATATTTGGCTATTACATTGTCACTAACGTAATTGGCTTTTGAAAACAATGACGAATACAGTTTCGAACACAGACATGCATGCACAATCCCACAAGAATGCATATAATTATAAATGATTGTCCATCGGCCAATTCACAGAACTGAGCAATTTTTATTCACAAGCAAAACAACTGAGAAATACAACACAACGCTTCAGTCAATGAATATCATTAACCTGCAATCTATAAATCAATCATAACTGTATTAGAGTTTCAAATTACACTACATGGTTGAGTCTAAGTCAGTTCAAGTGACGTAAAATGAGTTGTACACATCACAGTAGTTGGAATGGGACATAACACTTGAGGGATTTATAAGGTAATACAGATACAAAGTACCGAACAACTGAATTAAAGGTGACTGAAACCAGTATACACACATGACAAGTTGTTGGACAAATTATAAAACAGTTAGAAAACCTGCACACAATTGTTCACCCAATCAGCTACATACACCACACCACTGTCATCAACACATATTCCCCAAGGTCCACTAAACCTCTCTGGATGAGAATGTCTTACTCCAAATTGATGAACTGGTTCACCTTCCAATGTGTATACCATGACAAAGTCAGAGTGATACGAAGTGATCAACAAATGGTTGTCACTAGTAGCAGCAATGCAGGATGGATAAAATGTAGTTGGGAAATTTCTTCTAAAAGTGCCTTCTTTAGACCACACGGAAAGTTGTTTGCTCCCAACATCAGTAACATATACAAGGCCATCTGAACCAAATGCTATGTCATGAGGCCATTTAAAGTGCCCTGGGCAACGTTTGTTGGAGCCAAAAGCAAACAGAAACTTGCCGTCTTCATCATGTACAGTGACACGGCAGTTGTCACTGTCACAAATGTAAATCAGACCTTCCGTGCTAACAGATATACCATAAGGAAAGCTCAAACAATCCCTTTCACTACCTGCATGGTGTATGGTCTGAAGGAGTCGGCCATCTTGGGACAGCTTGATTACCTTATTGTTGTTATGGTCTGTCACCCAAACATTCCCTTTTGGATCAAATGCAATTCCGTACAAAAAGTTACCAAGCACTCCTTCCCCAATGGACCTCACCGCTTTACCATCTTTGGTAAGAAGATGAATACACTTGCTTAACTCATCTGTTACAGCCAGGAGGCCTTCGTTGCTCATCGCCACTGCATGATACCAACCCCCCTCCTGGCTGAATACTCTCCGCTGCTCTCCAAGCTTCCTCCAGTCCCTGAGAGGGTCCATCAGCTGCAGGTGGAATTAGGACCAGGGGGTGGGGTCAAAGGAGGGGCCAGTGGTATTAATTATGTCTACACACAGACACAGGATATTGTGCCAATGACACCTCTCCCATACACAAACATATGGAGGCCAACAGCATTCATGGACACCGTGTAAAAGTGCCAAAACATTGTACATGGACATACAGATAGGTTCCCATGAATGCATGAAATGTCACTTAAAAGCAGGGACATCAGAATGGAGTGCAATCTCTCTCCTGTCAGGGCAGTGGCACTAAATAACACTGCAAACATCTCTAAAGTGGTCAGGATTCATGGCACAAGGTGGCCATTGAGATGACCTTTAGTCCTGTTCATATATCATGAATATCATTATGTGAAACACTATGAATATGATTACACTTGTGACTGCTATATACATTACAAGCAGATAACATGTTTGCTTGATATATCTGCTAAGGCGAACATTTGGACAGCATCCCTGAACATGTGGGTATGTTCCGATGAAAGGTAGATGCACTAATCTGTGTATCATTTATTGGATCACTATTGGTTACACTTACAAGTGAAGAAGTACTGGGATCGTCATTTCGGCTAAGTGTAGGTGCTCTAAGTGGCACTCTCAAGACTCTATTCCTTAGTGAATACACATCCTTACACATTATGTGAGTGTAAGCCTTGACATACTGTAGTGAGTCATTGTCAATTTCCAGTTTTCCGCATACAATTAGAAATAGAAATAGGAAAGGGATACATTGTCACGTTGAACTGCGGCAATAATTGTATGACAATATATTTCATGTTGATAAGCTTCCAATGTTTCATATAAGACATCTTGCCTTCTGTCTTGTCATCATAACTGCCAATAAACAGCATGCTACTTAGACTGGTGGGAATTTAAGGAGCAGTTTCTGAACACGCCAAAATGTGTATTTTAACATACGTAGATCCCACAAGTAATAATCCAGATATAATCCAAATATTTGGATAAAACACTGTGAAAAATGTGGTGTGACGATCACACCAGTCAGTGCTCACGCCAAGAGTGTGATCAGTCACACCATTACTTTAGTGTGACATTTACACTGACTCTAGTATCCACAACGTCATGTCATTTCTAATAGATTAAGAGGCTTTGAAGTAATTAATAAACAAAATTAATGATCCCAAGAGTTAATTTGGAATCCTATACAAGCTATCTAAGTACATAGCTACCCAGGACACAGCTAAGCCTAATGGTAGATATGTTGTGTACAGTGGGAGGACCTCCTCAAACTAAGTATGCCATTTGTGCCAATGTTTGCAGGGGATGCAGTATTCCCCGGTGAAGTTCACTGGGGTATCAAATGCCCAATGTTTGCAGGGGATGCGGTATTCCCCGGTGAAGTTCACTGGGGCACCAGATGCCCAATGTTTGCAGGGGATGCCGTATTCCCCGGTGAAGTTCACTGGGGCATCAAATGCCCAATGTTTGCAGGGGATGCAGTATTCCCCGCTGAAGTTCATTGTGGCACCAGATGCCCAATGTTTGCAGGGGATGCGGTATTCCCTGGTGAAGTTCACTGGGGCACCAGATGCCCAATGTTTGCAGGGGATGCGGTATTCCCCGGTGAAGTTCACTGGGGCACCAGATGCCCAATGTTTGCAGGGGATGCCGTATTCCCCGGTGAAGTTCACTGGGGCATCAAATGCCCAATGTTTGCAGGGGATGCAGTATTCCCCGCTGAAGTTCATTGTGGCACCAGATGCCCAATGTTTGCAGGGGATGCGGTATTCCCCGGTGAAGTTCACTGGGGCACCAGATGCCCAATGTTTGCAGGGGATGCAGTATTCCCCGCTGAAGTTCATTGTGGCACCAGATGCCCAATGTTTGCAGGGGATGCAGTATTCCCCGCTGAAGTTCATTGTGGCACCAGATGCCCAATGTTTGCAGGAGATGCGGTATTCCCTGGTGAAGTTCACTGGGGCACCAGATGCCCAATGTTTGCAGGGGATGCAGTATTCCCCGCTGAAGTTCATTGTGGCACCAGATGCCCAATGTTTGCAGGGGATGCGGTATTCCCCGGTGAAGTTCACTGGGGCACCAGATGCCCAATGTTTGCAGGGGATGCCGTATTCCCCGGTGAAGTTCACTGGGGCACCAGATGCCCAATGTTTGCAGGGGATGCGGTATTCCCCGGTGAAGTTCACTGGGGCACCAGATGCCCAATGTTTGCAGGGAATTCTGTATTCCCCGGTGAAGTTCACTGGGGCACCAGATGCCCAATGTGCATGCTGTGCAGTGCCGTGTTAATGCGTAGCTATGTACAAGACAGGCAAGCTTTTACAGTATCCTACTATAATTCACGGGATCTAGAATTTGGATGTATGTTTGTTCAGCCATAAAATCTGCGCCTTCCCGGGAATCGGCTCGAGACGCTCCGTGCCAGTTGATAAACTCGGGGGACATGTTCTTAGCGGGGTGCCGTTCACCTAGCTGCCTTGCGGCCGAAAAGCGAGACGTCCTTTGTCAATTCTCCGCGGGCCGATACGCCATTTTAAACATTATCGACCGGCCCTTCCACTACCGGTCATTGGCGTACTTGATACAAGCCATGCCAGTTAAGGGAGTGGGGGGACATGAGCTTAGAGGGGTGTCGTTCACCTAGCTTCCCTGCAGCCGAAGAAAGCGCTTCCTTTTTTCCCGCGGGCCGAGACGCCATTTTTAATTATTGGTTTCTGGGACTTCCGGTTACGGAAAATCTTATTCGTTATCGCAAACATTCGAATTAAACGCTACCGTCGTTATAGCAGCCAGCCTCCGTTGCTACCTGTGCAGATAGTTCAAAACTGGCAAGGTACCGACTCACTGGCTTGAGATAAGCTGGAACCTGCCCGTAGGGCGGGCATTCAGCTCGTCATGTACAAGATACGAACAAATGTGAAATGTTTGCAAATTATATATTCGCGAAGGTGACGTCAGTTGCAGAATTTGCAAAAATTTCATCTCGTGAATATTTCCAAATACACGGTAGGCACTTAATGGTACATTTCTCTACAGATATGGTACACTACTTTAAGGATTTGAGTATACGTAATACACAGCATACCAACTGGCAGGATAGTTTGTGGGTGATGCCATCTAGATCCCCTGCAAAAATTGGGCATCTGGTGCCCCAGTGAACTTCATCGGGGAATACGGCATCCCCTGCAAACCCTTAGCTACCTCGTACCAAGTTTGGGAGACGCTTAGCTACCTCGTATCGTGTCCTACAATTTCCCCGCTCTTCATCACAGCCACGGCAAATGATCCTCTCTGCCATGCTTCTCCCTACTACATAACAATGTTTCTCCCTCCGTCGCCGTCCATATCTCTTGATATAAGTGATATCCGTGCACACAGCTTGCAAACCGTACGATGCCGCCATCTTCTTTGAATTCAAATTAATACAAATGCATTGGATATATAACTAATATAAATAGTCAGGACCCCATTTGCAAAAATAAAAACGTGGAATTTTAGTTCAGCTGGCAATTCTCAAAAATTTCCTCTCACAAAAATTTCCAGGTACACGGTACTCTCTTACAAACTGTTCCCATAATGGTATGTTGTGTGCTGCATGGTTGGAGTGAACATCACACTGCAAAAGGGTGTGCTCACTGTGGCAACCAATTTACACCAATTTTGGGTGTGATTGTCGCACTCTATATATTTTTAACAGTGAAGCATCAAATAACTGTTTAACAATGGACATTGAACAAATGTGAGCCATGCCACTTGTGCTAGTGGTGACTTGCAGTGTCCGTAAGTGTAAACACCAACTAAGCTTCATTGCATATCACTTTATCCTACTAGGAAGAGTTCACCAATGTCAATTCATATATTCTTATACACTTTACAGTTAGCGCAATGTGCCTGAAATTTGGCACAAAACTTAGTCTCTTCATCAATGGCAGAGGTGATGAAAAGCTTGATTTACAAGGCAGTCCAGTTACTACATGAAGAGACACCAAGCTAGTGGTATAGTAGTTGGCATGGTGAATTAGCAAAGCAGAACAGCGCCACTCCATTACATGGATAGTATTGGTGAATTGTACAAGCTTCTGGAAAATAAAACCTCAATTTAAAAATCCTCCATCCGTGAAAGATTACAAATATTTTAACACAACTATAATATGGTACTCTACACTGGGTTATATAATATAAATCATGAGACCATTTTTCTTACATCTATGAGCACAGTCATGCATAGTTTGCAATAGCTATTGGTGCTTCCTACAAAAAGCATATATTAAACATGCAGGGCTGAAATTCTTCACCGAGTTAAATAGCAGCAGAACATGAAATTCAATAAAACAATAAGCAAACAATGCGAATGTGAACAGTGAATACAACATTGACTCACGGCTGCTGCTGCTGCTCCTGTCTCAGGACTACTTAATAAAGCGAGCAAATTACGAACCATTTCTTGGCTACCCGGCCGTTTAGCAGGTTTGTTCTGCAAGCATTGAAGGATGGGTGGCTTAATGGGATGGTCGGCTGGTAGTTTAGCCAGGTCAGCTGATCGGCGCTCCTCCTCTGTCATACCTTTGACAATCACAAAACCAACTGAGGGACGCTCTTGGGTACACACTTGCAATGCCACCACACCAAGGGAGAACACATCTCCTTTGTCTGTGAAGTGTGGCCGATCCACCAAGCACTCTGGTGGCATGTATGCGATGCACCCCAGGGCCTTGGTGGTGAGGTACATGACGGAGGAGGGACGAAACTTGGCCTGTCCAAGGTCACTGATCTTCACAACGCTGCCGTCTTCGTTCATGAGGACGTTCTTTGCTGTCAAGTCACGATGGAGGATTTGGGGGTCGTGGTGATGAAGGAAAGCCAACCCCAATGCAATCTTGAGGACGATGTCAAATTGTTGCCACAGTGGTAGTGTCCCTCGGTTCGTCTCAAGGAATTCGTCCAGAGCCTGATGCATTAACTCCATAACTAACAGAGCACTGCCGTCCTGGTTGAACACGCCGATGAATTCCACCACGTTTGCGTGCTTTGCCATCTCCAATAGCTCGCATTCGTCACGAAATCCCTTCAGAATGGACTCCAACTCCTCTCTCCTTTCCTTCGCGCAGTCCACTAGTAGCTGATGTATCTTCTTGATGGCCACGGGCCTCTTTTTCAGCGTACCTCGGTATATAGTCCCGTAGGCTCCGCGACTGATTTCATCTCCAACTTCGAGCGCGCTAGGACGATGAGTGAAGATGCGTGAAAAGAGGTCTCCCATCCCTAGCCTTGTACCCAGGACTTCGATCAAAAATGATGGCCTGGTGACAGGGGGGGGGGGGTCGGACAAGTCCTGGGATTGCGCAATACCAGCACCTCAATAATTGCATTCCTGACATTCTAATCGCGTTTCCATATGTTAGCTGACTGTGCTCCAAGGCCGAATGTGCATACCCTGAGCCATGGCAGGGCCTTGTACTGCATTCGCGCCCCTAGTATGACCCGTACGTACGTAGCCAAGGAGCCATACGGTGGATTGGGCTTAATTGTCTGACCGCTTTCACCATTTAGTTTTGCAAGCTATCGCAGCGTTTCTTGAGGATTGCCAGCACGTTTAAGCCATTTCTAGCATCCCTGCTATTGAATGTGACAAATCATGTACAGAACCAAGACGATTGCAAGGACGTGGCTGCCGATTACACTCCCATTGCAGAAGCAGTCAACCTATCAGTCTTGCAGTCCTGAAATGATCAATGCTGACTCGCTACCAGCTTCTAAGGAGTCACTTCCACAGGAGCACTTGCTCAGTACTCCAGATTAGGCCCCATCTGCCTCGTAGCCAGCATCAGAGAACACTCGTATACCGGTGTTGGAAAATGCTCGCAAAACCTACCTAGATGCTGGGGAAGGGCGGGGAAGGGTCCATTTTCTGATAGCCCTTGTCCAACTGTGTGCTCAGAAGCAAAGAAACAAGCGATGCGACGTATTTCTCGAAATATGTCTGCTCTTAGCTAGTATAGGTAAAATACACAGGAAAGAGCAGCAGCGTCGGCCATTTTGCGGACACACGTGACCTTGACCGACCCCCCCTGGCCTGGTGAGGCCTGGTACCGGTATACAGTGACACTGTTTGCGCGCATGGCGTAACGCGAATGAGGAAACGAGCCGCAACGCCCCTTTTACCGATTTCTTCTGGCCGTGACCACATAATAATACATAAACATAGGAAAATGGACATTAACCTCGATTGAGATTCTCCGGATCTCAAGACCGTGGGGAGGCTAAAATCAATGTCTAATAGAAGGTTCACTTAGTCGGTGAACGAAATAGCGAATTGGACAGGAACGGCGCCAACTTTCTGGTGGTTTAATCCAAGCAGGCACTGGAGTTAGGCGTTGCTGCGCTCTCAATCCGAGGCGTAGCATGTCGCTGCCCTTCGACTGCGAACCGAGCATTATGTCGAAGCCCTTGCGCAGCTACGAGGCCATCCCACCCCTTACAGAGAATGATACATAGTAGCTCGGAGGGAGTCACGTGAGATATACGGAAACGCCCTCCAACTCATCGCCCCCGGCGTTTAATTGGGTATAGCGCATGCTGTACCATTCAAGACACCTTGAAGGCGTCTACAGTACTACATTTAGCATGATTCCACGCAGACAAGAGGTTCTGCAATAATTATGTACGGTACATGCATGCACAAACCAGCTAGGTGAGTGAGCCCTTCCAAATGTGCACATAAAAGTTAACTTGATCTGCTTATTAGTAGCTATAGCTAATTGTTGCAACCTAGCTTGCTGCTAGCTAGCACTATATGTATAGTATAAGGGAGTTTAGTGCACCTGCTGACATCCACTTCCCCAATTGCAACATGTCTGTCTACAATAATGTCACATCTTCATGGATATGCAGCCATTGTTGTACGGTCGCAAATTAATTCACACATGAAGTAATTCAAAATAGCTACAATATATGGTTCAGTCTAAGTCAGTTCAAATGATGTAAAATGAGTTGTACACATCACAGTATTTGGAATGGGCCATAACACTTGAGGGATTTATAAGGTAATACAGATACAAACTACAAAACCAATTGCAAGTAACTGAAAACAAGTACGTACACGGCTAGTTGTTGACAAACACACATTGTACACAGTTAGAAAACCTGCACACGCTTGTTCATACTATCAGCTACATACACCACACCATTGTCATCAACACAAATCCCCCGAGGTCCATCAAGCTTCCCTTCACTAGTACCGTACCCTCCAAACTCATGAACTAGTTTACCCTTCAGCGTGTAAACCATTACAAAATGGGAAGAGTACGGAGTGATCAACAAATGGTTGTCAGCAGTAGCGGCAACGTAGTATGGGTCATAGTTGGTGTTGAAGTCTCTTTCGAAAGTGCCTTCCTTAGACCAGACACGTACTCTCACATTACCCTGACCTGTAGCATACACATGACCATTTGGACCAAAAACCATGTCACATGGTCCATTGAAACTCCCCGGACCACTTCCTTCGGAAGCAAAAGTAGACAGAAACTTGCCATCTTCATCGTGAACAGTGATTCGATGGTTGCCACAGTCACAGATGTAAAGGAGACCTTCTGCACTGACCGACACACCACTAGGATTCCTTAAACTATCACCTTCACTACCTGCATGGTGTATGGTCTGAAGGAGTCGGCCATCTTGGGACAGCTTGACTACTTTATGGTTGGAATAGTCTGACACCCAAACATTCCCTTTCAGGTCAAACGCAGTGCCAAACATTTCACTACCAAGCATTCCCTTTCCAATGGACCTCACCAATGCACCCTCTTTCTTGAGAAGATGAACACACTTGTTCCCCCCATCTGTCACCGCTAGGAGCCCTTCATTGTTCACCGCAACTGCTTCATATGAGCCACCTCCTGGTTTATGTTGGATGACCTTCTGACACTTTCCAAGTCTCTTCCAGTCTCTGGGAGGGTGATTCACCTGCAGATGGAATTAGCGCTCTATGAAATGACTCTGTAAACTTACAACTAGGGAAAGAAATGTGTGTTCACTGATCAAGCACGCATAGCTAGCTACAAAGGGAGCATGCAAAGCTAGCTACAAAAGGAGCATGCATGGCTAGCTACAAAGGACAAAGTTCAGTCATGGATACACTAAATCGTCCCATCAAGCACAGAGAAGTTCATTAACAGCAGAACTAATGGCCGTTATTCCTAATAGTAATAATATAGTCATTATAATATCCATTAGTGGTACTCAGTCTGGTAAACATTACTGCTGGGAAGCTATAAAACTGGCTGTGGAACATTTTTGAACACTATGAATATCATTACACTTAGAATGAATATGATTACAAGTGCTCACTACCCTATTGAAGTGGTATAATAATGGTATCAAACTAAGTGGGTGACAGTTTCAAGCTCAAAACAACTTTTCCACAATACAGTGGTTTCAGGGTTTCTAGCCCCAATTGACTTTTGCGTTCTGCACTCAACCACGTGAATAAAGTATTGGAAAGATACTTTTGCACATGTTCCAAATGAAGATCGGAGCATGTGCAAACCTATCTTTCCAATACTTTATTCACATGATCGAGTGCAGAACGCAATGTCAATCGAGACCAGAAACACTGAAACGACTGTATCTAGGGCTGACCTATCCTGAACAATTTGGCAACAATACATGTGGTAAGTTCCAGAAGGTTGTGCTGACAAGGACAAGTCTATGCATATTATCATCACTCAGTAACGGTTGATGGTCACACACCAAAGAATAATAAGCAGAATTTAGTGAGTAGAATCAAGCAGTACAAGCAGGTAAACTCACTGCTTCCACTTGCAAGTCACAAACAACCCCTCTGCTCCTTGGTCGTTTAGCAGGATCATCATGCAAGCACTGAAGGATAA
This sequence comes from Ianthella basta, assembly GCA_964019415.1. Lineage (NCBI taxonomy): Eukaryota > Metazoa > Porifera > Demospongiae > Verongiida > Ianthellidae > Ianthella > Ianthella basta. The sequence goes on from OZ025878.1 coordinate 1,097,848, forward strand.
TCGGTTCCATAGGGTGCTCTGCCATTAGCCGTCCCAGGTCAGCTGAGCGACGCTCCACCTCCTTCTGTACACCAATGGCTCCTAGACCACATGACGGAGGTTTCTGGGTGGAGATCTGCAATGCCACCACACCGAAGGAGAACACGTCTCCTTTGTCTGTGAAGTGTGGTCGATCCACCAAGCACTCTGGTGGCATGTACATGACGCACCCCGGGGCCTTGGTGGTGAGGTACATGACGGAGGAGGGACGGAACTTGGCCTGGCCAAGGTCACTGATCTTTACAACGCTTCCTTCTTTGTTCATCAGCACGTTCTTTGCCGTCAAGTCGCGATGGAGGATTTGGGGGTCGTGGTGATGGAGGAACATTAATCCCAGTGCAATCTTGAGGCAAATGCGAACTTGTTTCCACAGTGGTAGTGTCCCTCGGTTCTTCTCAAGGAACTCCTCCAACGTTTGATGCATTAACTCCATAACCAACACAGTGCTGCCATCCTGTTTGAACACGCCAATGAATTCCACCACGTTCGCGTGCTTGATCGCCTCCATTAGCTCGCACTCACTATTAAAACTCTCTTCAGTCGCAGCCAACTCCTCGCTCCTCTCCTTCGCGCAGTCCAGCAGGAGCTGATGTATCTTCTTGATTGCCACGGGCCTCGTACCAAGCGTACCTCGGTACACCACCCCGTAGGCTCCCCGACTGATTTCATCCCCGAGTTTGAGCGCGTCAGGAGCAGTACGCGGCGTGCGAGAAAAGAAAGCTCCCATAGCATTTAGGCCTACTGCATGGGGTGTGGTCTCAGTCACGTGAGCTGATGTTACGTATATATTGGTGTGCGTACAACAAACTATATTATACAGTACATAAACCATTCCATAGGAATATAATAGTAATTGTACAACCAAACGAGGTGGCATCATAAAATTTAATGATACAAGTGCTATACAATATTAGAATAAATGACAATAACAATATTATATTATGTTCCAGTGCTTGTTTGCGGAATGCACAATTCTCAGCGGCTGGTGATGTTTGCTTGTGAGTATATAGCTTGTCAGTGGTGGCTCTCGCCCTTCTCCCCTGCAATCTACAAGCACACACACACACAGGACAAGAGGACAGGCACAGAGAGCCAAAGAACAATCAGTGACCTCGCAGAGGAGAATGATGTCTGTTAGTGTGAGGAGCATGGGTCTGTTATGTATCACATAAGCAAGTTAGTGGGGTGACATTTGATGGCTGTATGGGGGGGGGGGGGGGGGTTGGTGATGTGCGACTCACTCGTTTGAACTCCTTCATGTTGGTAACATCCAGAGGAGACCCATAGAGGCCAAGGTATTCTAACACTGTGCACTCTCCTCCACCTTGGTTGTCCTTGATGAACACCTGAACACCGACACACAACGAGATGAAAGCATTTAAAAGTGTGCATGTATTTAAAATGTCTTCTATCTATCCCAAGTGTGTGTGCTCCTCTTCTACTCACTACTCACGTTTACCCCTCAGTCCTCGGCACTCATCCTCACTCCACCACACTCCCTCCCTCATTCCTCACTCTCCCCTCACTCCTCACTCTCCCCTCACTCCTCACTCTCCCCTCACTCCACCACACTCCCTCACTCCACCACACTCCCTCCCTCACTTCACCACGCTCCCTCACTCCTCCACACTCGTTCCCTCACTCCACCACGCTCCCTCACTCCTCCACACTCGCTCCCTCACTCCACCACACTCCCTCCCTCACTCCCCCACACTCCCTCCCTCACTCCTCACCCCTCACCCCTACATGCTTCTTCACCTTTCATTCCCTCACCCCTCACCCTACCACTCCACCATGCTCACACCCTCACTCCTCACCCCATCACTCCCACTTACAGTAATGCTCTCGACTCGTTGGAACTTCACATACACCAGTGGGACAACAGTATCACCAGACACATCGTCTGACGCCAACCTTAATAAGGTAACAAAGAGTTGCATGGGAGACTACGCCCCGTTGTATGGGCGCCGTTTGTACCAGAACACATGAAAACAGGAATCAGTGTTGAACTGCCCCAATTCACTAAATCGAGCTCACAATTTCCTATATTGTGACCACGATTAATTTTGTTAATGTACAATTTACGAAATCATGCCGACGATTTACTATATCGTATGGGTGATATACTATATCGCGATTTGTTAACCTACAATTTACTAAATAACCTGTGAGATTATTGACTCACACATCCATCATCGAACTTATTGACATGACATAAGTGGTGATCACTCCCCCCTCAACCTTAATTTTCTTTTGTTACTGAAAGTTAATTTTATCGGGCAGTGCGCATGTGTGCCTTTATTAAATATCAAGTTTTAAAATAAGTCATCGGCAGGATATAATAAATCGTCCACACTCTATAGTAAATCGTCAGCACAAGTATTAGTTATACCACGGCGCTGAGGTGTATATGGATTTTAGGCGCACGATGCCCGAGGGCGCGAAGCGCCCGAGGGCGAGTGCGTCTAAAATCCATATACACCGAAGCGCTGTGGTATAAGTGATATATACCCCGCCTAGCGCGTCTAGACTCTTATTCGAAGGGCGGGCTTCTTCCAGGGCGGCAGATCTGAACAGCGGCTGCCAAGTTTTGTTGAATTCACAAGTGCTGTGAAGTTTTTGCCTGAATTTAAGCCATTGGAGCAACACTTTAAGGGGCCAGTGAAGTGATTGAGGCCTCTGCGACGTTCTCGGCCTTCGTGTGCTTCGAGGGTTCTTTACGCTTGTTGCTCGACTTTCTGTTCCCCTTGAAACAGTGCGTTCCCACTGCTGCAGTGAGTTTGAGTGCCCTTGCGTACGAATTGACGCACGAGCTTGGTGTTTCTCGTGTGTGCACTGTGCGGATCGCGTACATGGTTTATCCAGCACGGCTACGGAACACTTTACGTTGTTGGCTTGCATGCATTGGTTGCAGCGTGATGGAGGGAGGTATTCTCCTTTTCAATGCTTTGCCGACTCTTCCAAAGCCACGCAAAGTTGAAGCTGACTGCAAGTTGCTGCATTTGTGCTTTGGTGGATTTGACACCTTCGTTGTTATCAATAACAATTCTTTGTTATCTTTCACACCTTCCATATTTGGGCTGGGATATAACAGGATTTAAGCGCCCCTGTGCATATATATGCTTCTTAGATCCTGTTATATCCCGGCTGGCTTGTTTACGTGATATATTTTCGCGCGGTTGCCATGGCAACGGGGTATATTAATTATTGTAAATCGTGAGCTGAATATAGTAAATCGTGGCAGTTCAACAACGGTTCATATTTCCATGTGTTTTGGTACAAACGGTGCCCCATACCATTGGGGTGTTCTTCAACACCAAATGTGCTCGGTGTGTGTTGTTGAGTCAGTTTGCAATGCAGCAAGCAGTGAGACTGAATGACATGGCCAATATTGACCAGACTGGCGGCTAGACACTCTACACACCAGACTGGTGGTAGACACTCTACACACCAGACTGGCGGCTAGACACTCTACACACCAGACTGGCGGCTAGACACTCACCACACCAGACTGACGGCTAGACACTCACCACACCAGACTGGCGGCTAGACACTCACCACACCAGACTGGCGGCTAGACACTCACCACACCAGACTGGTGGCTAGACGCTCTACACACCAGACTGGCGGATAGACACTCACCGCACTAGACTGGCGGCTAGACACTCTACACAGCAGACTGGCGGCTAGACACTCTACACAGCAGACTGGTGGCTAGACACTCTACACACCAGACTGTCAGCTAGACACTCACCGCACCAGACTGGCGGCTAGACGCTCTACACACCAGACTGGCGGCTAGACACTCACCGCACTAGACTGGCGGCTAGACACTCTACACAGCAGACTGGCGGCTAGACACTCTACACACCAGATTGTCGGCTAGACACTCTACACATCAGACTGGTGTCTAGACAGTGATATCATTCCATAACATAGTAATGTCTACACTGAAGACACATCCAAGCTACAAGACCACCTGGTGCAGTGGTTGACACACAGAGGGCACTTACTCAAACTCTTGGACTGCTTTCATCCTCTCGGCATCATCGAATGAGGGAGCACCAATTTGATTAAGAAAGATTCTAACAGTTTTGGGTGCTTCGTCTTAGCGGGGAGAAAGGGAGACGAGGGAGGGAGGAGGAAGGAGGGAGGAGGGAGGGAGAAGGGAGGAAGGAAGAGAGGGAGTGAGAGGAGATAAGAATTCACACAACAGACCACTACCCTAGTCATTACATTACAACCTTACCAGTCTTGCCCTGCACTGCCTTGAAGAGAAGAGAGTGGAGCTTGACTGATTGGCCGAATGAGAGATAGAGAATCAACTGTTCATCACAGTCTGACTGAAGAAACTGTGGACCTGTAACTAGGGCATCACTGAAGGGGTGGTCGTCCGCTTCATTCAAACACTCCGTCTTGGTCTTGTCGACTAGGGAATTCAGGATGTGCTGGAGAGAATGGAGAGAAAAGGTGAAAACAACATTATTGGAAATGTGTAAGCCTGCGTTAAAGGGTACAATGAGGAATGATTTGTATCAAAGTGCTGTGTTAGTGTTGTGTGGTAGGGGGAGATTTGGTGAGGGTGATCCATGATGTTGGAGCAATCAGATGTGGTGGGGGGTATGTTTGGGCAATGAAGTCTGAAGATACTGTGTGTGTAGCTAATGTGTGTAAATGTGGAGTATTGGTGTGTGTGTGTGTGTGTGTGTGTGTGTGTGTGAGTGTGTGTGTGTGTGTGTGTGTGTGTGTGTGTGTGTGTGTGTGTGTGTGTGTGTGTGTGTGTGTGTGCGCATTGTGTATGTGTGTATGTGTGCGTGTGTGTTGTGTATGTGTGCGTGTGTATTGTGCATGCATGTGTGCGTATATATATATATGCGTGTGTGTGTGTGTGTGTGTGTGTGTGTGTGTGTGTGTGTGTGTGTGTGTGTGTGTGTGTATGTGTGTGTTGTGCGTGTGTGTATGTATGTGTGTGTGTGTGTGCATGTGTGTATATCTAGGTGTGTGCTATGAACTCTTACACCACTTTCCTCCTTCCCCCTATGTGCACAAAACCTCACCTGTCCTGGAACACTGACAGCTCCCTTCACACTCACACCTCCCTTTTCTGGCAAACTAGCCTCCCCAGTGGTCACATGTTGCGCAATCACAGCCTCAACAGCTCCAATGTCCGCTCCCTTCACCTTATGCAACACCTCACGACTGCGAAACACGATAAACGTGGGTATGGAGTGCACTTCATAGCGAGAAGCAGTGTTCTGTCAAGAAAGGAGAACATTCCAGTAATCTTTACGCTTGTAGTAAGGGCAGTAACTACTTACAACTAGGCCTGAACACACAGTTAGACCATACGCGTTCATATTCTTCATACAAGCGCGTATAGTGCCCGCATCTCCTCTAGAAAGACGTAACCATGCACCTACTACACTCAAACTACCCCTTTGCCGAACATCTCACACTGCATCTATCCACATCCAGTTTCCAGAAGCAGACGGACGCGAACTTGGCGCTCAGTTCCTCAAATTTTGGCGCCACCACTTTGCAGGGTTGACACCACGTCGCAAAGAAGTCCACTACGACCAGCTGCTGTCCAACCAGCGACAGTTCCTTCTGAAACTCGGAATCGGAGCTAATGAGTTTCACTCGACTTGGAGAGGCGGCCATTTTCTGCTTGGTGTACAATGCGGTTCTTATACAGCCGTTCTTTCCCGTGTGCAAATTTTCACTTGCGTTTTTGAAATTTAGCCGATACAAACACAATTATACAATACCATTTATTTATAATAATACAACACATCTGACTGTGGTCAAATTAGTGGAAAAGTGTGCGTCAGTTAACAGGCTAAAGTTGTGGAAGAAACTGAGGATTTCCAACAAATTCTCATGGTGTGAAACTAGCAATTTATAGCTACAGCTAAGCGCTATAAATTATAACTATAAATTATTAATTCACTTGTGAAATAACAGCACATGCAAATGCCTGTATAATTGGCCTACGCAAATCTCGACATTCTGTCTATCCATATGCAATAATAATAATTAAGATCTAGTATTTTACCCATATAATATTATACAGTATATATTAATGCAGTGAAATATATAATAATTATTGGTATTGATATAACTGCATGCGGTTCTGGGGACCGTGGACGGAGTCCTTGTCTAGGCCCTTAAGCAGCGAGGGCACTCAGGTACCGATTAGCCATTATTTTTATTAAATTTATTTTAGGATTAGTTTGCTGTGATGAATAGATTAATATACTTTAAACTATTTCTTCTTAGATGCGTAATTATCCTTTCTTTATTCTTATTGTGTTATATTAATATGTGTAATAATTAGTAATCTTCTTTTTCTTCCTAACCAATTATAATTATTCTAATGATACATCATTAATTTTGCATTAATTTATGTTTACTAGAGATTACATTATAGATTATATGACGTGTGTACTGTATCATATATCATATATTGAAAGGGTAGATTGAAAGGATAATTACTGGGTATTATGCCTAACCTACGTACCAACTACACCAGTATTGGTGCCTCATGATCAGTTGGCAATATATTAATTGTTGCATGATAACTACTGTCGTTTGATCACCGCATGTTATACCTAGTGAACCCGGCCCACTTCCAGCCACCATGCAAGATTGTGATACATCATTATATAATTAAATGGACATGCACTTTATAATGGTTTCACATCATTAAACAGGCAGTGCTGTGATTCTATAATCTTGTGAAACGTGTACAGACTATATACAGCGCAGACACCCTTCTTGACTCCATTATAAAATTACATCATCGGCCAGAAAGGTCAATATGATGTATATACGTAATCTTAAGAAATAGAGGCAATTAAGGTAGTGGTCTGGCCAATTGAGACAAATGTGAATCCATCATATTGTATGCTGCAAACATTGCCTTTATATGCCAATTTGAATTAATTTATAATTATACGATACAAACAAATTTAGTAGTATATAAAATGGCAAAATTCATATATAAATGCTACCGTAGGAGAAATCCACTAATCAAAGTATATTATATATTTATATGCTATGCTTGTAATTATTGTCCGTGCCATTAATGAAGTCACATAACAAACAGAAATAAATAAGTACACACCAAACACTCAGCAGTTTGCGCCCGAGGGGGGAGTGATTATAAATCAGCGACATGTGCAGGACTTCTCTTTTTTATGGTTGTCCGAGAGCCGAAAGGACTTGTCCTGCTGGTAGTCTACCGAGTCTGTTTCAGTGTAGCTGTGAATTCTGCTGTTGGTTCGGTCCAATCCCAAATTGTGAGCCAGTATTGCTCCCTGGTGGGGGAAGGATGACATGCACACAGAGAGAACATCAGAACCGAATGATTGAAGGAGTGGCATAACGAGCAATAGTACAAACACTAACAATGTTTCAGTATGCATACAAGGTCGTGTGCCTGTTTCCGTGGTAACTTTACAACCCGTAGCACACTGCAGTCACACTCACCCTTCTCTGTGGGTTGTACAGTCCATTGGAGTATGCCACCAACTGACCCACACGATTGAACATCTGTGAGTGAAGGTGTAGAATTGCTCATGCAATTGTCATGTGACAGTCACGGGAAAAGTCATGTGATTGTCATGCATGTGACATACATGACGGAGAAGTCATGCCGTGTAAGCTCTAATTTTTGCAGGACTTTATTTTTGCAAATTTCGCGAAGCAGTTGGCATTCGTGAAATTATATTCTCATGAATATTTCGTGTTTTACAGTTCCAGTATTAATACATTGCAAATACTACCAATACAAATAACCAGATGATCATTTGCAAAAATAAAATCATGAATTACTCTTCCAAGCAGTGATTTGCAAAATTTTCATCCCGCGAAAATTAGGGCTTACACTGTGTGTCATGTGACGGTGCAGCAAAGACGTCATGTGACAGTCATGTGACACCATCCTTAGAAATGTATTTGAAGTGGGAAATAGAATATGGGCACCATGTGTGAAGAGAAAAAGGGGGTCAGTACACACGACACGCTTGTGAAACACCAACACTGCCATACGTATGACATATGGTGGACAAAGGATCGGGACTGAGCGATCAAATGGACGCTCTCGGGCCACTCTCAGATCATCAGAACTGGTCCGGTTCTTGCTGAAGGCACACTAGTACAGTGAAGCCTGTATGTCAAAGATGGTCACTGTATAAGGCAGCCGCCTCTCTACAACAGCCAGTCTCCCTAGCCCCCAATAGCACTAACATAGCACTAAAACATTGCAGTCTACCTCTGTAACACAGCCACTGTCTATAAAAGTCCACTATAACTACCCCACAGGTGGCTATCTTAGACAGGTTCCACTGCACTCGAACGCTCCCAATGATAAAAACAACCAAGAAGCCTGTAATTTTCAGACACTGAACACGAGGGATATATACATAATGTCACGTCCATACACAAAAATTATGATAGCGTGTAACATGACATCATAGAGACTCATGACTACATGCAGGAATACTGATGGATGCGTATGCCGTCTTACGAGCGAGTAACGCAGCCGCCCGTCAATACACCTTAATAGGGTTACTGTTGTAGTCTAACTGCTGTCAAGTGCGCGCATTCTGTAGCAGCCATCATCACATTAAAGGATATGCTTTGCCTGTACGTAGCATGCCCAGTCATGTTTGTGCGCTAAGGGTCAAAGTCCATTGCCTTCAATTAAGGACACTGTTAAAGCTTCCAGGATATCCATCATACCCCTAGGCTACACACTGTCTCTAGGGAATTGCAAGCCTGAAAAAAGTCACCAGTACAGCCGGTGATTAAATAAGTAAGAGGAAAAGTTCCACTTCTGTGGCTTGTACAGACACGTGCAGGAAACAGTCCTACTGTGAAGCCCTTCATCCCATTAGCTTCGGGACAGCTCCAGTTGCTGTCACGTACAGCATGCCCTTGGGACCACCCACACTGTCGTACTGAAGGATTCTGAATTATTGTGTAGGAAAACGCTCGTCAACAGCTGGTGTCCTTTGTGTGCTTCTTGTAGCCACTAAACCTTTTTCCATTTCTTTGATCCTTCCATGCATTTCCTTTACATTGAAGCTCTTCAAAAAAGGGCACACATGTCTGGCAACAGGTGTTCTTTGCATGGTCTGGTTTCCTGCGACTGCTAACCTTTTTTCTTTAGATTATGGTGTGCATACAACTTCCATGAATCTAGGTAGTTTTGTACATACACAACCATTGGCATAAAGGCTGTCATTCTGACTACTGCCAATTTTTATCACAGACAGCATGGGACAAGGCTAGGTCATGTGACTATCACATGACCAGCACAAGTTACAATGAGATATGTTCATACCTCTTCCACATTTTCACCAGTTAAAGCGCTTGTTTCAAAATAGAAAAATTGCTTGTTGCACAGTTCCTGCAGCAATAAAAGGTACACACATACGTACTGTACGTACACTAAGAGGTAGACCAGCTGCGTGGTGCATACACACGTACATACACACATACACATGTGCGACTTGCTAGCATTTGCTGTCACTCTCCCAAAGAAAAAAAAATTGGTGAACTGTTCAATGAACTCGTACACCGCCCAACAACTAGCAGATGACGGCATAAACAAAGATACCAAATTACTACAGTAGTTAGATCCCGTCAAGGAGAATATCACTATTGCATCACACTTACTGTATAGCATAGATCACTTTTTGAAGAAAAAGCCTTCAACTGGGTGAAATTGCAGGTTTTTATTTGGTTACCATAGCAATGGGATCTACGTATTTAATATAGTTATTGAACTTCGGTCAATGACATACAAAATTCTTATAGTCCAACTCATAATCACATGGGAGTGTGCATGTGTACGTGTGCATGTGTGTGTGTGTGTGTGTGTGTGTGTGTGTGTGTGTGTGTGTGTGTGTGTGTGTGTGTGTGTGTGTGTGTGTGTGTGTGTGTATGTGTGTGTGTGTGTGTGTGTGTGTGTGTGTGTGTGTGTGTGTGTGGAGGAGCAGTTGCACCAAAAGCGGCTACAGTGGTTTGGTCAGAATGCCTGACAATTGGCCACAAAAACAGGTTCTGAGATGCCGGCCATGTGGGAAGAAGCAGAAACCTGGAGGGACCTCACAACGCTGGGTAGACATCATCCACAAGGAGCTATCCAAGACCCACAACTGGAAGGTGCTTGTGAAGGACAGATCTCAATGGCGCTAAACTATCCACCAGTGTCACTTGCCGACCAGCACTGTAGCTACAGACGAGCGAATGCCTATGATCTCGCCAACCATGGACAAGGAGTTCAGAGGAGGAGGAGGAGGTGTGTGTGTGTGTGTGTGTGTGTGTGTGTGTGTGTGTGTGTGTGTGTGTGTGTGTGTGTGTGTGTGTGTGTGTGTGTGTGTGTGTGTGTGTGTGTGTGTGTGTGTGTGTGTGTGTGTGTGTGTGTGTGTGTGTGTGTGTGTGTGTGTGTGTGTGTGTGTGTGTGTGTATGTGCATGCGTGTGTGTGTGTGTGCATGTGTGAGTGCACGTGTGAGTGCAACTGTACGTGTGTACATGTACTGTGTGAGTACTTGCACACACATCCTTACCACTTTGTCCTTGTCTTTTATTTCCAAATTTACACATCTCTTCGCCATCAGGTCACTCTTGTTGCCCACAATAACTATAGGCACCTCATCTTCCATGACCTACATGATGAGGCAGACAGACAGACAGACATATGGGCAGACAAACAGACAGACAGACAGACAGACAGACAGGTAGACAATGATACAAGCTGGTCATGTATCATTGTACAGTATAGCAAAGGAGGATTTTTGAGCAAATCACAATCCTCAGATTGAAAAACAGTGAAAACATTTTCAATGCGAAGGTCTTTGTCAACTTAAGAGTATGCACCTTTTGTTAGATAGTGGACAAAGACCTTTGGGTTGAAATGTTCTGCACTGTTTTTCAACCTAACCTGTGTGATTTGCTCACACCACCTTGCTGCTGTACACTGATGCAGGCATGAGTCCTGACCAGATCGTGCAACACTGTAGTACAAGACATCTAGAGGAGAATAAGCGTGTTCACACTGCAGTATTAGGTAGACTACTACTACCACAGTGCAAGCCTACTTCAATCATTCAAACACAATTGGCAACATAACACAACGTTGCTAGATTAAAGGATAATTGCTAAGTAGAAATGGTTGAGAAGGAAAAGGTTTCGACAGGTTGCCTTTAAGGTCTTCGGGCGTAGCTCCTTCCATCGGGCTTGTCTTCAGACGTAGCTCCTCTCATTGGGCTTGTCTTCGGACGTAGCTCCTTCCATCGGGCTTGTCTTCAGATGCAGCTCCTTCCATCAGGCTTGTCTTCGGACATAGCTCCTTCCATCGGGCTTGTCTTCGGACGTAGCTCCTTCCATCGGGCTTGTCTTCGGGCGTAGCTCCTTCCATCGGGCTTGTCTTCAGATGCAGCTCCTTCCATTGGGCTTGTCTTCGGGCGTAGCTCCTTCCATCGGGCTTGTCTTCGGACGTAGCTCCTTCCATCGGGCTTGTCTTCAGATGCAGCTCCTTCCATCGGGCTTGTCTTCAGATGCAGCTCCTTCCATTGGGCTTGTCTTCAGGCGTAGCTCCTTCCATTGGGCTTGTCTTCGGACGTAGCTCCTTCCATCGGGCTTGTCTTCGGACGTAGCTCCTTCCATCGGGCTTGTCTTCAGACGTAGCTCCTCCCATTGGGCTTGTCTTCGGGCGTAGCTCCTTCCATCGGGCTTGTCTTCAGATGCAGCTCCTTCCACTGGGCTTGTCTTCGGGCGTAGCTCCTTCCATTGGGCTTGTCTTCAGACGTAGCTCCTTCCATTGGGCTTGTCTTCGGACGTAGCTCTTTCCATTGGGCTTGTCTTCAGACGTAGCTCCTTCCATTGGGCTTGTCTTCGGACGTAGCTCTTTCCATTGGGCTTGTCTTCGGACGTAGCTTGCTGTGCTTATGCTTATAATCCTTTCCTTCTCATAACACAACATATGTATATTGTAACGTGCAAGTCATATGCGGTAAATGTGAAGACGTAAAGTAAAAAGTGAAAATAAAAGCCATTATTGAACCTCCGATGAGGCTACGGAGCGCTAGACAGCTTTGTACACAGCTTACGAAGGTCTACAAGACCAAAACATCTTGCAGTCAGTTGAATCGACTGATACTTCTGCGTATGTATGTTTCCGCTTATGATCAATTCATCTCTATCGCTACTGTAAGTCTTCCTCAGCACGGCAAACTAAAACTGGAGCGCCAGAAAAGGTGAAGCAGGAAAGACATACATGCTGTCTGTAATAGAATCACAACAAGATGCCAGCCATCTTGGCTCACTCCCAGCTAATTATAGCTTATGTAAATGCCAATGGTTTTGGGATGAGACGGAATGGCTGGCATGAAGGAAACCGGTGCATGATATTACATTAACAGTCACCACACCTTCAAAGCGACGAATCAAAAGGGTCACACGACCAGTGTACTGTAACAGAACCTTCAAAGAACAAGGCTCCAATTAGTCATGGCACCAGTACAAGACTGTATTAGCATGCAGCCAGTACAGGAATGTACCTGCATGTAACTAATACAAGACTGTACTTGCATGCAAGATAGTATTTGTACCTTACACACTACAATGGAATAATACTCTTCAATTACTCGGTTAAATATGGAACAAAACTACGTATGCTGGGCTCAATATCTGATTAGTGTGCCATGTGTATAAAGTGATACAAATCCACAAATATCATGCAAGACACTACTAATGTATGTACAAGCCCCATATAATCTCTTGGGGTGCTCTTTTCTTACCGACGTAATGCTTTGTAGCCAAAATTCAGCCTTTTTCACTGACTCCTGCCTCGTCAGGTCAAAAACGATGACAATGCCTTCTGCTCCACGTAGATACTGCATCGTGATGGTTTCAAACCTCTCCTGTCCTGCAGTGTCCCTAGTTCAAATAACAGGAATGGAACAGGTTAAACAGCAAATGGGAGTGGGAAAGGAACAAAGGATGATGAGTGTAGCAAAAACAGGGAACTATTGTAGGTACCAGGGAAAGCATTGCAAGTAACCATAGAAACTACTGCAACTATTCAAAACAGTAAATTAGACGTTTTGCTGACACAGCTTCACACACACAGAAACTCACTCAGTTCTGTATCATGTGACATACGTAGGTTTAGAGCTGTCTTTGTTCACGCGACATTCTGTAAAGTCCTCTTTAATGATAATTAAAATGTTCTTGATACAAATATAGAAGCAGTTTATTACCACATGTCTCGTACACCTGGGCTAACGCATTAGAGAGGTGCCTATAGTTCAGGTTTCCTATACAGTACGGGTCCCGTATCCGTTTTGGGGGAGAGTGTATTATGTGGGCGCTGTGCCTGATTAGTTTAAGAACAAAGTCACCACTAATTCAATAATATCCTGCTTCTGAACTACTGAAATTAGCCTCTAATGAAGGTACCTACTGAGACATCTTAACACACAGTGAGCTTGAAGTAGGGGAAGAACTTGAGAGTTCATGTGGTTCAATTATCGAGAAATGCAAGATGTTTCAGCCTCAAATGGTCTTCTTCAGTTGCAATAAAATATACAAACCATTCAATGGGGCCAAACTACTTGCATTTCTTGAAAATTGCACCATGTGATTCACGCTCAAGAACCTCTTCCTTACTTCTTGCCTACTTCTTATCCAGGCAGAATAATGAATCTCCACCCAATCACATATGAACTGATAGCCTTTTCTGTATACAATGTCACATCCGATTCACCTTGGTCTTACGTACATCTAGTCCCTATTCCTCGGTGAGCATATTATTGTGCAATCAAAGAGAAATTCTATGTGTGATTGTGCAATAGTCAGCTCCCGGAAGGGGCTGGACATGACACCAGATTCACCTAGCCACACAATCTGACCTCTAGCGCAAATTGAGTAGCATAAACTCACCATATCTTCAACTGAACCGGCAGATCGTCCACCATAATGACCCTGGATCGATAGTCAATACCTACAAGCATACAGAATACACATAAAATCCATCAGTACAGCATCTGTAACGTCCCAACTGTGTGTCAGTGACCCTACACATATGTACAGTGAGACCTCTCTACTCCGGACTTCTGTCTGTGGAACAACTTGGGATAGGTGTAATGTCTTGACTAGAAAGGTGTCCATTTCAGAGGTAGTTTTGTATTCATCTCTATGTAGCCGGGACAGTAGGCACTGTCCTCATTAGAGAGGTGTCCTTATTTCAGAGGTAGTTTTATATTCCTCTCTATGTAGCCGGGACAGTAGGCACTGTCTGCATTAGAGAGGTGTCCATATTTCAGAGGTAGTTTTGTATTCATCTCTATGTACCTGGGACAGTAGGGTTGTCTGCATTAGAGAGGTGTCCTTATTTCAGAGGTAGTTTTGTATTCATCTCTATGTAGCCGGGACAGCAGGCACTGTCTGCATTAGAGAGGTGTCCTTATTTCAGAGGTAGTTTTGTATTCATCTCTATGTAGCTGGTACAGTAGGCACTGTCCTCATTAGAGAGGTGTCCTTATTTCAGAGGTAGTTTTGTATTCATCTCTATGTAGCTGGTACAGTAGGCACTGTCCTCATTAGAGAGATGTTCTTATTTCAAAGGTCTTTGACAGGTACGTAGGAAACACCTATTAGAATTTCTGCTTCCACAATGCAGAAAAGGAACTATTCCCAAATTTTCAAAAAACAAACGTGAAAGGGTACGCTGAGCACAATCCTCATAACTACTAAAGAGTGGTCGAATAACTGGCAGATTCTGTATCTACCACTACCGAGTGCAGACACTTGTGGTTCCAAGTGAAGCAGATAAGAGCACAAGACAATGCTGGGACTCGTCTTCGGGTTAGAAGCCAGACTGAGTGCAAATCTTACACCTGTTTTTACACGTTCGCTGCACACATGATTAAGGGCTACAAGTGGGAAACTTTATCACTGCTTCTCCCCCTTCTCATGAGAGTGAAGCACCACTTGTATTGGAGGGAGGCCATAAGCAGCCGAGAACGAGTGTGCACATACCACCAATCAATTAACACCTTACAAGTGGTCACTTCCTATTACCTATTATGGTAACCATGCCACTATGCATAGAGAGACTAAGATTCTTAGAGAAGCACACTTGTTTACGGAAGGAGCCTCAAGGGATTAGGAGATAGGTGGGTATTCTGCAAGGCACAAGTGCAGCAGACCATGCATCCTAATGTATTAGGAAACAATGTGTGTGTGTGTGTGTGTGTGTGTGTGTGTGTGTGTGTGTGTGTGTGTGTGGTGTGTGTGTATGTGTGTGTGTGTGTGTGTGTGTGTGTGTGTGTGTGTGTGTGTGTGTGGTGTGTGTGTGTGTGTGTGTGTGTGGTGTGTGTGTATGTGTGTGTGTGTGTGTGTGTGTGTGGGGGGGGGCGCGTGTGTGTATGTGTGTGTGTGTGTGTGTGTGTACGTGTGTGTGTGCGCGCGCATGTGTGTACGTGTATGTGTGTGTGTGTGTGTGTTTGTGTGTGCACGTGTGTGTGTGTGCATGCGTGCGTGCGCGCACATGTACGTGTGTGTGCATGTGTGTGTGTGTGTGCATTTCTCCAGTAAATTCTAATCTAGCTTTCATGCCAACAGCCACAGACATACGTACCAACAGTAGCTGTGAGGCTGTACTGGAATCGACCAGAAGCGAACTTTGACAGGAGACTAGTCTTGCCAACAGTGGACTCCCCGAGGAGGATGACCTTGTATGTGGCAGCCACCTCACTGCTCTTAACTACTGAGTTAACAGCCATTGCCTCCTTGGACATGCTGCTAGAGGGGAAGAGTGTAGGGCGACGCTGACACACACACACACACACACACACACACACACACACACACACACACACACACACACACACACACACACACACACACACACACACACACACACACACACACACACACACACACACAAGAGCAATCAAGCGCTCAAACCGAACGCACACACACACACACACACACACACACACACACACACACACACACACACAGAGGTCATCTGAGGGCATCCAAACCCTACATAACCCAAACAAACAGTTATCTAATCACTTGTACGGCTTTCCCGAGCTACCGAACTCGCATGCGCGGCAGTACTGTTCCAGTTAGCGTGTCTGGTGACAACGGGAGAAGGGTACAACGGGACACGGACTGAAACTTGAAACAGAACTAGAAGGGGAAAAGTGTGACGAATTGAGCGAAGGGGACTTTCCCCAAAGAAGGGGGTGTTGCGTATATGCATGTCATGGTAACATGTGCAATAAAATTTAATTAGCAGGGCAGTCCCGCGTAAGTATATAGGTGTGCGATGTTGGTCAGTTGTTTGTTTTACAGTTATATGGAACATCTATAAAGTAAAATGTTGTATTGAATGAATTGAAAAATCATTAAATTTGAATGTTATATAAATTATATGTAGCTAGTTTCATCATTTGAGGTCGCCATGGCTAATACATCTATATACAAACATGCTTGTATGCAAATACATACCTTGAGTGCATGGCTTGCTACAATACATAGCTAAAGGCGTTCATTCACACCATGTGCATTAATATAGAATGCCTAAATTCACATTTATTCATAATTATATTTCATAATTTATATGCTTCAACAGCATTCCATCAGGTATATATACAGCTGAATGCTTCCACGCGATGCCTGCAGGCATAATATATTCTCTTAGACCTACAGCTACCTGTTTGATTTGATATTACAAAACCATGCATGCATACATGCAGTAAGATGTTAGTTATTTATAACCCGGCAACCTCGAGCTCTATAGTCCAACATTCATTCACTATATATAATGCGATTGACCCTTATAATAAAGCTTGCTGTTGCAAATTGGCTATAGCTAAGTATATACAATAATATGTGTAGTGCATGAATGATCGAACTAAAACAACTTTACAATCATCATGCAATTGTGATGCACTGGTCGATCGAAGCAACTTCTGCAATATTAACTGTTACATTAACTGTGTACAAAGTGTATGGGTCACATTAAAAATCCATGAATAGTCTGGACTGTGTATCATGTATATAAAACTAATACAAGAATACAAATTTCTTCCATGGATTGGTGGGTGTACATACGTTACTGAACATTCAGACACAGGAACTGAAAACGCAAAATGTCATCATGTCATTATTGTCATGTCACCATTGTCAAGTTTGTTGGCGTTGTGTCAGTCCTTCACTGTGTCATTGTCACGGCTAGCATGTCAAGGCGTGGTAGCATCAGTTGTCACATAGCTGGGTTGAATTGTCAAGGAAACCAATGTTATCTGAATAAATGAGGTCCCGCCCCTTCTGCTGTGTCAGGGATGGACTCATTCTCCCCGCAAGGCTACTTGCTGATCTACGTTTCATGGGTGGGTCTGCCTTCCGAGGGATCTTATCTGCAACAGGCATGAGTGGGGAAGATCGTCCACGGCTTTCACTCTTCACAGCTGTTACTGTATGGTTAGAGGGAAGATCCTCCACATTTCCAGTTGATAAAGGGGGCGTGTCCACAGCTCTAGAGTGGGGGCTGGCGTGCGCATACAATATGGAGTCTTCTGCCATTGTAGCCGCTGATGTAGGCATCGACATGTTCGGCGTTACCATGACACCCATTCCAGGTGCCATAGCAACTGCAGTTGAAGCCCCAGATGAGGTGCCTAGACCCAAAGCACAGGAAACCATACTACTGATAAGAGGGTTTCCCCCCTCAGAAGTGAAAGGAGTAGAACCGGTACTGAAAGCTGTTTCTTCTTCATGTTTCTTCAGGCAAACAGCTTTGGGGTTTAGGTTTCTCTCTGGGAAGGAAATAAGAGGATGACTGAAAGTAAAGGGGCTCTAAATTGAGAGTGAACAATAGTGGAAGTGCCCAGATTTCTATTCATGCCTAGCTTCCCAACAGTGTGTCCTCCCCGCGACATTTTCTGACTATCAATAGCCTCAGAGGTTTATCTGATTCACAAGAAGTGGTTAGTGAAGTAGTAACACCAACCACCCCTTCCTTCCCCCCCTACAGCAGGTTTTAATGACTCTTGGCTTGGTGTTCGCCGTGCATCCTCTTTCTCTTCTCCCCTCCCTCGTCTCCTCTCCCTTACCTCCTAGCTCCCTCTCCTTCCTCTCCTCCCCTCCCTCATACCTTCTGAGGCTCCCTCCCTCCCTCCCTCCCTTACTGCCTCCCTCCCTCCCTCCCTCCCTCCCACCCTCCCACCCTCCCTCCCTCCCTCCCTCCCTCCCTCCCTCCCTCCCTCCCTTACTGCCTCACTCCCTCCCACCCTCACTCCCTCCCTCCCTTACTGCCTCCCCTCCCCTCTCCTCACCCTTGAGTTGCTGCTCCAGCATGGTGATGACTGTAACAGCTTGGTGAAGGATGTTCAGCTTGGTTTGTGACTTGTCCGTTTGCAGGTGTTGCATGCACATCCCACTTAGTTCCTTAAACGCCTCATTCAGATCTCGTACTCTCACTCTACACCACAGTACAGGGGAGGGGAGGGGAGCAATGAGAGAGGTGTAGTAGGAGCAGGAAGTGACAGTCAGTTTGATCATCTTTTAGTGTCATGGTTAGAATATTGACATCATCACTACATATTACATGTCTACACACATGCATAATACACAGTGACACACATGTGCACACAAGCACATACATGTGTGCATACACACACACACACACACACACACACACACACACACACACACACACACACACACACACACACACACACACACACACACACACACACACACACACACACGCACACGCACACACACACACACACACACACACACCGTTCTCTGGCATTATTAGCACTCCTCCTCTCTGTCTCCCTTTTCACCCTGTCTCCATCACCAGTCTTACGCCGAACACTATCCTTTCGCTTTCCCTTCTCCTCCGGAGACCCTTCCTGTGTATCCAAGGACTCGTTCAAGGTACTAGGACCGGCCACAGCAGCAGGCTCTTCACTGTCGTGTGACATCATTGAAGCTACATCTGTGGCAACAAGAATGGAAGTGGGGTTCAGCACAACCCAAACCTCAAGCACCCTTATGAATGGAACATCAGGTGCACAAGCGACACAACCTTAACCACAAGTGATGTGTGAGAAAGGAGATCTTTGGTAGCTTCTGTTTACCACACTGAACATGTCTGAGGCATGACACTTGGAAGTTTATTTAGCTGTCCCATGACCTAACGACAATGTGACCGTCGTCTAGGACCTAACAACTCTAAAAATCATATTATTACCAAAACAATGCCCTTGGGCAATATCAACTGCTTCACTTCAGAGCATCAAACGTTTGCTACTAAATGATTCATCCCAGATCGATGTGGGTCTCATCTCTTAGTCAGTGGAATACGTACGTTCGTACATGAACAAAGGTGAATGATTCTGGAGCAAAACATTAGTAAAACACAACAACGCCCACTGTACAATGCTTCAACCACAGGGGTCTTCACCTGCTACTTTATCGAATCATCAGTTCTACCACTGTACCAATGAGCCTCTGATGGCATTACATGGAGGAATACCCCACTGATTTGAAAACGGTAACTGAAACATGTGTTATGTCATTCCATTAGTACGGCGAAACCTGTCAAAAATGGTCACTGTGTTAGGTAGTCACCTCTCTATAACAGCCAGCCTCCCTGGCACCAAATGGCCCGGCACTAACATAGCACTAAAACATTGCAGACTACCTCTGTAATGAAGCCACCTCTCTATAAAAGTCAATACATATAACTGGCCCACAGGTGGCTGTCTTAGACAGGATCCACTGTATTACAAATGGGAGCTAGGGATTTGAATGCAGGATGGTACGTAAATGTTCCTTAGGATCTGACACTACAGACACAATGTCTACAAACGTAAGCCCCGTAATCGAGGTGACGCAAACAGGGAGTCACTGTAGGAGGTGCACTCACTGTTGTACGTCGGCTCCTGCTTCACCACTGCACTGGCTGCCGTGGTCACCAGCCCGGGGGCAAACTCGTCAGTCTTGCTACCCATGTTGCTGTCTGTAGTGGTCCCACTGGTGACTGGGATGAGGCCTTGTTTGTACAGGCTGTCTTCTTCCTGTGGTAACCCATAGATGATGGAGACGAGGGGGAGTATAGAGGAAGTGAAGGAGGAAAGGGGGAGGAGAGGGAGGCGGAATATGTGGGAGTAGGTTAAAGTAGGATGTGAGGAGGTAGACAGGGAGGGGAGAAGGAGGTGGAAGGAGAGAAAGAGGGAGGAGGTGGAGGGGAAGGGCAAAGGGGGAAGGGGAAGAGTATGACACAATGACACAAGTCTTGTTAATTAGCAGAACACGTTATCTGAAACCCTTTCTCTCATCAACACTTTCAAAACAAAATCTAATTTCAACCAATTATTGTTGGAGGACTAATTCCCCAATTCCATGAAGTGCCAATTTGCAGTGTAGAAAGGTCATTTTGAACACAAAAGCAACCCACCAATGGCATTCCTTGTTGAAGGTCATGTGACACTTGATGTGGTTCCCATGACACTGTACTGTGCACTTTACAGTCCTCTAGAGCAGAGGGGTTTGCAACTATTCGTGGTCCACCAGGCTGGGTAACACTGTAAAGGAAACTAGGAGGGGGGCTGCTGAAGTCATCGTGGTGAACTGGTCCAAACTAGTTGATGCGAGAGGCCGGAAAGGTGGGAAGGAGGGGAGAACAACAGAGAGAGAGGATCGGAGGGAAGGGAGGGTGGAGGGAGGAGGGAGGGTTGGACTCAGGATGACGTGGGTATGTGTGCACCATACCATATACGTGCACAAATGCATAATGAGTATACAATGAGTGACTGTGCACTCCTTAGTAGGCATCATTAATCAAGTCTAACGAGCATAAATAGACAATCATACAAGTGGCTACCAAGGCAGCCATACCAATGCGCACTCCTTATAAGGCAATAAACTGTTGCACTTAATCTCGCCACTTTTGACGTTTGATTTACTATTGATAGGCGCTTATCTGTCCCAATGCTTTAACAGTGATTCTGAAGACCACAAGGGTAGATGATTAATTGCAGGTGTCAGCCGTTGACTCACCACTTGATCTTGTGTGGGCGGAGTCTGGCTCATCTCCATTCCCTGGTGTGCTCCCACTGTTACTGGGTAAACAGGAGGTGGGGGGTAGGAGGGCGTGGTCAAGTACCTGGGCACCAATGGTGGTGGAGGGGGCAGCATCGGGTCCATTTCTGCTGGGAGTGAAAGAATGGAGAGAAGAAGGAAGTGACCAAACATGAAAAGGGAGAGAAAAGAAGTGACCAAACAAGAAAAGGGAGAAAAGAAGGAAATGATCAAACAAGAAAAGGGAGAGAAGAAGGAAGTGGTCAAACAAGAAGTCCAGCCACTATGTCCACAGTAGGCTTGAAGTAAGTTGTGCATCAGCAATGTACACTGTTAGGCAGCCTTAGTGATTCTCCATAATTCACATTCAATTCATATTCATCTACTGCAGTAGTGCACACTGTTCAATAACAATACTAGGACATGCATATGTACGTGTTTGCGGCTTGCAGCTGGTGCCTGCAGGTGGTGTCTGCACAGTTCACTGCAGCTGGCGTTCCACTGTACACATCCACTCTCAATATGCATGTAGTGGAGCTGCAGCTGGTATCTCACTGCATAGTAGCTATCTCAACTCTGTTTATATAAGAATAAGCTTCTAACACACCTGGCCTGTTCAGGACAGGCCTACAATTTCAACCTCTTGAAACCATTTGCTAACTGTGTCTGAGTTAACTGTGGTTGCCGTGGTAACATTATTAGGACCACCCAACAGATGAAAAACAAGAAGCTATGAATCTAATTATAAAGCATTTGCCTGTCAATCAAAGAGACAGCTGGCCATCTCTTTTACAGGGAAAGGTTGAGTTAACCATATTCATAGCCACTCTGCCACACAATATAGCCCAACACTGTTTACTTCAGTTGACACCTTTATACAGCTACCTGGTAAACAGGGCTATGAATGTCATTATACAATGGCATACAGTCATGAATGCAATTAATAGCGCCACTGGCCAAGATACACCTGCACAAACTTAAGGGCAGTCTTGCATTTGCAAGCAGACAGACAGACTAGAATGAGCTGAATATGCGAGGAAGGTGAGTCTCCCGAGTCTACCAGAAGCCAACCACATACAAACCATCATTGCTAGCTGCATTGAGCAATGAAGGACTTCCTGCTTTGGTCTAATCACAC
This sequence comes from Ianthella basta, assembly GCA_964019415.1. Taxonomy (NCBI): domain Eukaryota; kingdom Metazoa; phylum Porifera; class Demospongiae; order Verongiida; family Ianthellidae; genus Ianthella; species Ianthella basta. The sequence goes on from OZ025878.1 coordinate 1,120,146, forward strand.
TCTATAGGATTGATTGGGTTTAAGTGATGAAGTGTAATATTCGTGATACAGATACTGTTGAGGTATGATACATCTGGATCCAGCACAATACAGTCACTTCAATGGTAATACACACATACACACAGACACACACACACACACACACACACACACACACACACACAACACACAACCCCCCTACACACACTGCACACACACACACACACACACACACACACACACACACACACACACACACACACACACACACACACACACAACCCCCTACACATACTCACACCCAACCCCCTACACACATGCACACACACGTATGCACACACACACACACACACACTTACCTCCACCATACTCTCGTGGATAGGAGTGCGTGAAGCACGGCTGTGATATGTGAGTTATGGGGAGGGTGGGGTCAGAGGGGGAATAAACAATCCCAGCAGGGTTATACCCCGGCATCTGCATCAAAGAAAACACGCACATGAAAATTTCCAATCGAGGCACACAAACAGTCAAACACTTACAAATGCTTCCATTACAGGTTAGTGTGTCAACACTGAGATAATACCCAAACTGTTGCCAATTAGCACGCCATTTCTGTGCTTGCCTGTCACACCTTCCCTTCAGCGGTATGCCACACCTGTAACTGTGCCGACTATCTGTCTGCCTAATGCTACCATGCGATGCCCAAAAGAATGCATGAGAAAACATTGTGTAGGCCTAATACAGTATGTTAATGACAGAAGTCTCTGAAGTGAGCTGTAATCCCATTCACTGGGCCAAGCCCATGCAATCAAAATGATAAAGAATGGCAATCCCATGAACCGAAATGGAATCACCCCATCACTACAGCCAAACAAGACATTCAGGACCCAAACGGAAAACATGAAAGCCAGCTTCGGTCCCAAGTCTTCTTCCTATCCATTCTGTACAGTCACAATGCATATATATTTCAAGGTGATATGGCACCTGTCAATACTACAGTTGTACAGCCTTAGTGAACGAAACTTTCTTAATTTTAACACAATTTTCTGATGCAACGATGTCTATACTTCCACACATTACTGGTGTAACTTAAGATTACAGGAGTGTGTGCGTGTGTGTGTGTGTGTGTGTGTGTGTGTGTGTGTGTGTGTGTGTGTGTGTGTGCGTGTGTGTGTGTGTATGTGTGTGTGTGTGTATGTGTGTGTGTGTGTGTGCGTGTGTGCGTGCGTGTGTGTGTGTGTATGTGTGTGTGTGTGTGTGTGTGTGTGTGTGTGTGTGTATGGCTTGAAACATACATCAGCACATTTGGAGGAAGGTGCAAATATACAATTGACCCATTCCTAGACCAGTTAGCACCCATATATGCATAGAAACCATTTCAAGGAGTTGTGGGAGTCTGGTTGCCAGAAAGTCATGCACCACGGACGGATACCACAAGGGAAACACAGTGGGTCACCATAGGTGACATGCAATCACGAACTACGGTGGCTCCTGTCAAAAGCTAGTTACAGCAGTCTTCCTGTGAGGCTTGTCTTTAGTTTGTGGACGACAAACATTATAACTATTTGGTTAGAATGAAGATCCATCATCTGGAAACACAATGCAGAAGCACAAAACACACACTGAATTGCACACGAGGCAACTTTACTGTATGTATTTTGCAGATAAGTACTTGACGAAAGTGATTCTCTATTGATTCACACAATTAAGGTTCTCCTGATATTCGCACCCACCAACATGTATTGCTTGGGCACAAGGCATTAGTCAAAGTGATGTAAGTAACTCATCAGTCAATGCCTGTCAGTACATACGTCTTTCTGGAATGACAGTTAATGCATAATTCGAGACAAGCAGAAGTTGTGTGTGTACAAATGACTGATCAAAACAAGCAGGTACCACAACACTTGACAACATTTGACTTTAAACCTTCTTTTCAACATTGCCAAGGTATGTGGTTTGAGATGAAATTTAGTCTCGCTGGTACACAGCTCAGCAAGTAGGACTTTGCATGGACACACACAACAGTTATGTTGCGGTAGGATGCAATGTACACTTGGGCAAGACCCACCGTCACAGAGAGGAAATGCTGAGCATAGCTCACATTCCTGGTGTTTCGTTAGGATTAACCACAACACCAAACACAACATCGTGTACTGTACTGTGCATGCTAGTTGGGGCGTGTCCTCACTGGGTAGGTGTGTCCAGGTTGGGACTCTCCACCTGTTGACCCTGCAGAGGAATGCCTTGATAACCCTATTGGAAAAAACAAGGATTCCATTGGTCAAGATCCAGTCAAAACACAAGTAGGCTTGCATAGCTCCCTAATGATAGAAACTCTCCCTTCTCTTCTGGAATGAGCATTGAAATGTACTCTAGTTCCAATGAACACTAAGTTCTAAGTGTCTGTAATACAAGAATGCTTTAAGATCACACCACTTACACACACACACACACACACACACACACACACACACACACACACACACACACACACACATGCATACACAGACACACACGCACACACACGAGCACACACGCACATGCATGCACAAGCACACACACGCACACGCATATGCACACACACACACACACTGTGACACACACACACAAGCAGTCATGTGCAGACAGCACTAATCACCACACATTCACCTATACATACTGTACATACTCTACATACTCTACTTACAGTACACAGTATCTGTCTCACCCTTTGGGGAGGGACGACTCTCAACAGATGGCTTTCTCTTTGCTTGCTCCTCATTCACAGAATATTGACAGCTGAGAGGAAGCCCTGTCTGGCTCATTTCTGCTGCCACATCAGCGGTCCCTGTTGGCATGACAACATGAGCCCCAGCAAAGACATCAGCCGTCTGTGCAGGGGCATACGTACAGTTTGTGAAGGCACTTTTATATACATACAGTGAGTATGTAATGTGTTATAATACAGTACAAGGCACCCTTCTTACAGTGTGACTTGTATGCCATGCAAGTACATGACATAATGAACCCACTCTTACAAGTGTGTGTGTGCAATAACACTATCACACAGGTACAAGGGAAACGTAGGGAATTTGCTATTGTCTTTCTATGGGATGGGCAGAAAATCCTATGGGATGCCGCAAAGGGAGTTACGAACACTTCCTTTACATTTCGCAGCTGTTACAAGTGGCTTCGCTCCACAGTCTATGCATACCCCACAACTTGGCTGAACCTCCATCCATTAGCCACGCCCACACTATCCAACGGCTTTCCATATATGGTAAGGAATGCACAAAAAGCACCATTTGAGCTTTTACACCAGATTGATTCCACAACCAATGCTTCCATGTATTCATCTCAATATCGTACTTTCACCCGAACCTGGACACATGAGACTTTCATTGGCGACACTAGCTGTTTCCGAATACATCAGATCACCTCGATAGCAATACCAATAACACATTCATGAGGAGGTGCCCCATTGACAGTGAAGACGTGATCTATACAAAATCGCATTGTCAACATGGCAGCAAAAGCACAACAATTTGTACAGTAACAAATGGAAGCATATGTTGGATCTGTCTAAGGTAGCATGGAAGCCTTACTTGCACCAAATTTGCATGAGGGTGGTATAAAGGGGGAGACGTTTAAGGTACTAAGTACCTACCAAACCCAGCTCCTAACATGACAATAGGTCGGTTTATAGGGATTCATCAGAGAAGGGCTTACAGAGCCCTTCTCTTTCTACTTGAGCGCACAACAGAGAAATACCCTCCTGGCTTCATAGTCCACACAGCGCAATAAGCCTTAGAACATGTAACAACCACTTCCTCACCATCACTGGTTGCACGATGCTCTGTGCAGAGCTCCTTGCTCCCACGAAACGTCCATCTCCAACCATAGCACCAGGGATGCCTGTACAACGCAAAGAGGCAAATGATGTAATCCTACAGTGGTACTAAAATAGTAACACGATTTGGAATCAATCCAATAGAGGGTACCCAACTAATGAAATGATAAGTATGGAGTGATTTGATTGGTGTTTATGAAACCACATGCTTTGATCGGCAGTAGATGACCGTGACCCATCACTCAGGACTTGTCATTGCCCCATATCTAGTTAAGAAAGAACATGTCCGTGAAAACCTGATATTCTAAGTCCCGATAGAGTGTAAAACATTGGTCACACTCTGAATTCGATTGATCCTTATTGCGTTTGTCTCACAAGTACAAAGACTGTGACCATAGCAGACCGCAACAGACAAAAAGCCCTAGCATGACTAATTGGAGCGTAACGATCTAAAGTAATTACATTCATATCCGCACAGCTTGTTTCCGGAAGTGGCAAGGTTGACCAGAATGTTATCCACTTGCAGAGGCATTCAGTGAATTACATGCACTAGTAACTGACATGATAGAAGCTCACCTTGTTGTGACGGCATCATTTCGTCCTTGTCACTGAATAGAGGCTGCTAGGGGAGGGGGGGGGGGGGGAGGAGAGGAGAAGGGACAGACGGATAGTAATAAATGTGGGTGCATGTGTGTGTGTATGTGTGTGTGTGCGTGTGAGTGTGCGTGAGTGCGTGTGTGTGTGCGTGTGTGTGTGCGCGTGTGTGCGTGAGTGTGTGCGTGTGCATGTGTGTACATGTGTGTGTGTGTGTGTGCGCGTGAGTGTGCGTGTGTGCGTGTGCATGAGTGTGTGTGCATGTGAGTGAGTGGGCGTGCGTGTGTGTGCATGTGTGCATGCGTGCGTGCATGTGTGTGTGCATGTGCGCGCGTGTGTGTGCATGTGAGTGAGTGCGCGTGCGCATGTGAGTATGTGTGCGTGAGTGTGTGCGCTCGTGCGTGTGTGTGCATGTGTGTGTGTGTGCGCGCGAGTGCGTGTGCATGTGTGCGCATGTGTGTGTGTGTGTGTGTGTGTGTGTGTGTGTGTGTGTGTGTGTGTGTGTGTGTGTGTGTGTGTGTGCATATGCATTTGTATGGGTGTGTGTGGCATGGGAAGGTACTCATTTGGTATGCCTGACACATATGTGGAGGCCATGCAAGTGTTCATAAGAAAGTCATCCCATCAGCTGATGAAATCACGTTGCACTATCCTATCACTACAAAGCATGCATCTCACTTCAGGGCTGCTGATAACATTTGACAATGTAGACCAACTTTTAAATTCCCACAGATGCATTCATATAGCCACAAAGCCCATCGTAAAGTTTGCTGCCAACAACTTCCGAGTTCAAATGTCTTAAGGAATTTATGGCATACGACATTCACACGGTAGTGACATGATACTCGAACTAGAACAATGACATCACAGTACTGCAGTGCACCACTCTTGTCTGAGTTTCTTAGGAACAGCAGAGGACTTCAGTGATGTGAACAGCTCCAAAGAGAACGGAAAACGCAGCTTGAGACTAAGACTTATAGCAGCGGCTAGCTTACGTACTTGTGATCTTTGTGATAATGTGTGGGTGTCCCCTCACCTTACTGTTAACCTCAACTTTCTCATTTCAGCGGAAGAGAAATTGAAACATGCGCCCCCACACACCAGATGAGAGAGTTGGGACTGGTGGCTAAGACCAGGGAAACCCCACAATCCCAAATACAGGAAATTGAATGTTCACTTCTAGGAATTGAGTACAGTCAAGCACAGCCACCACACAATGGTATCATCTGTCTCTATCACCATTTGCATAGAAAACAGAAAGCTTGAAACTGATCACAGTGGAAACTTGCACATGCTAAAATCTTAGAATCCATTTCCCATAATTTTTTACACAGTACCAAAAAACATTCTTTTCACCTATACTCCTTTCTCCCTCCCCTCCATGTCCTGTTGGGCAACGAAGAGGCCATAGAATGATTCCTACTTTATGTCTTTACCCCATCTCCACCTCTAACTTGGAAGGCTACAGGTCAAACCAAAAGACTTAGCGACCCATTTATGTACATATATAGGTCCCACAAATTGTATAATACGATATGCACACACCAAAAGACACACCATACATAATGTGGAAACTATGTTATATCGCAAAACCACATAATATAAAATTGTATTCATTGGTAACTATGAATGTACTTAATACTACAACACCCCAGGTTCACACAGTATAATATAGTAGGAGTGTAGTGAGGGAGTGAACCAATGAATATCATTGTCAATATTAGCCCACATTGCATAATAATTATCATAGTTTCAACCAGAGACATAATATATAGTCTATCCAGCTAGACCCTCCCTGTCACGATTTGCCAGTAACTGGAAACAACGCCTAGGAGGCCTCTTCAACTCCATTGTCCCCTATACCTGCTTACGCTAAATGTTAAAGTGGTTTAGCTCAACGTAGACTAGCCGAGACGATACCGTGGATACACAGACGTGTAGTAATGGCAAAGTATGAATATGCTCTTCAACACATCCTTAAATTTAAGATAGCAACTAAACACTGTCAGAAAAAAGATATTCCATTTGCCCATGTACCAAGCTATACCATGTCATGATATAGCTTGTTCCGTGCAATCTCGGAGTCAACACTTTCCCGGCAATACTGGGACATCCACCCAACAGCTGGTACCTTAGAACGACTGGAGTTAGCGTTGAGGTGCATGCTAGCCTAAAGAGTACTGCTGCCATTCATATATAATTTGCAACTTGCACTAGCTGTGCAAGTTGCATCGTGGTGTATGCAGGGCAAATCTGTAGCAGAAGGAATGAACTCTGCATGATCACAGGAAGCTTGGTCGTGCAGTCCTTCACCAATACCCTTAACTTGTAACAGTTACTGTTGTTTGTAAGCAACTAGTGGACAAAGGCCTATAAGACTGAAACTTCCTGCAATCTGTGTCTACTCATTCGCCTTGATACTAAACAACATAGCACGCTAAACATCTATGTATTGTAGTTGACTATTATGTACATGACGATGACAATGACAAAGATGATGACGACGATCATGACAATGATGATGATGATGATGGTGATGATAATGATGATCACCATCTGCATACAGGCTTCGTGTGTGAAGAACATGAGCCATACCACATCTCATGTAAAACACCATGTAGAGCACCAAATACATTGTACTGCATGGACAACATACAAAGGGAGAAGACATGGCTTGAATGGTGACATCATGTGCAATTACGGATAAGACCACTAGTCGCTGCAACACGAACGATTCACTGAGGTCACGAGCCATTCTTCCTCCACTGTCGTTGCAGGAAAGAGATTAGCTAGCATGCAGGGGCGATAGCTAAGAAGCAGTTGAAAGCAGAAGTAGTATTATACAGTGAAGCTTCGCACGGACTGTGCTAAGGTTGATCACTGCAGCGCCCTTCCAAACAGTCCGCAAACTCCCGCCGCTATCAGATCTGAACGTTATACACTACGACCACCCGCGTTAGCTTTTCAGTGTCGCGTAGACGCGATCTACAACTGCACTATCCTCACTGAGCATCGCTACTCGAGCACGTCTTATGGGGGAATGAAAGCAGAACCGCCAAAACCCGGTAAATGCATAACCCCCACTGAATGCAGGATTGAAGGGTGCCCCACCGTGTGCCGTGCAGGGGGTTCGTGCGTCTCAACTCACTTCAGAGGAAGCCTGGTTAGTTAGTCCCAGTGTCGCAGGTCCAAATCTCATGACCAAGCACCGCCCTTGCTTCTTCTTAACGAACTATCTCCTCCACCACCTAGCACGCCCGTTTTTATATATCCAAGCACACGGGCAGGGGAAGGTCGGGCTTCAATTACTTCCGGTTGCTATTAAATCATATTCATTTCGCCAGCACTGTTTACAATGACCAAAAAAGGGCATACGCGCGATAAACTTACGCAAGGCCACACAAGCTTAATGATATTCATGATGAAATCTCGCATAAACAGCACGCTCTGAACGATGGCACACAACCTGCTGCTCTTGATAGCAGCTTTCACAATCTTCGATTCACAGGATAAGTATTAATTGTCACAGCTATGTCTAACTGTAGCTTCCCAATTGGCCCCTTCATCAATGTTGTGTGTTGCACAATACCTCTTGCTGATGATGAAGAGTAAGTCGCACACGTACAGGAAGCTACTTGTAGCCGCAATGAGCGTAACTGCTTCCAACAACTTAGTCCGTGGTGTGTGAAGAGAGGATATGTGTGCGGAATAGGGGCGTGCAGGAAGCTGTCTTCATTCATGTTTTCCCTAATGGTACAAAGCCATACTACTTACATGCAGTGCCCACAGTGTGTATAAATGTGTTTAGCTATGAATCTTTATAAAACACATAATAGCATGCAATATATGTAACAGTATGCATATATGTGCATACAATCATGTATACACACACACACACACACACACACACACACACACACACACACACACACACACACACACATACACACACACACACACACACACACACACACACACACCTTACAACCACCTGGCTACTTCAGATCAAGAGTCAAGTGCCGTTTAGTAAGAACCCCTACCAGATCGTCGTACAGCTTGAGAGGGTTAGCACAATGACTAAAACATCCTATTCACTGCTCAGTTACCAACATTCCATCAACACAGAAGAACCGCCACTCGGGTGTCCACTGTATACATACCTTGGATAGTTTCACATCAAAAAGGGCGAAATGCGTGAAAATGAGTAGGCGCAAACAGTAGCTCGAATGTGTAAAGAATGTGAACTAGCCACCAGTTGACATAGCTATCAGAGGAACGAACTGGAGGAATGTGCTGACATGCTTGAGGTGGAATGCCCTGCTGGTGCCAGTCAGTGAAACACTGCGATCATACCATAACAATAACACATCACCAACACACACACTAGTATACCAGACACATTATTGCAGTCTGTCCATATGTGATAGGATGCAGATACACCTTACACAGATGTGTACACACAAAAACACGCGTGTGCGCGCACGCACATACACTTCTTCTTCTTCTTCTTCTAATCTCTTTGTCCGCTGTGGGACGTAGGGCAGGTTACGGGCGTAAGCCTGGGACCTGTCTTTGTAGCCAACTTCCTTTCCTTTCACAGGTGAGTGGGCTAGTCTCACGCTGGACTACCCTGGGCTGAAGGGGCTGCAGGGCGCCTACACACACACACACACACACACACTCACACACATACCTTTCTTCTGACTTGCTGCCGTTATGTGGCCATGCGACCCCACAAGGAGGAGCGGATTGTAGAGCTACAATAGTTTGGTACTTTAGGATGTTACTGCGATGTTGATGTACATCTGTGGACAGACATATTCCTCACACACACACACACACACACACACACACACACACACACACACACACACACACACACACACACACACACACACACACACACACACACACACACACACACACACACACACACACACACACACACACACACACACACACACACACACAACCATTCAGGTATTACGGATGCCTCACCAGCAGTGAGGCTAAGGTCAGACCTAGAGGTGTGAGCGGAGTGTCAAATGACATTCATTACAACCAGTCTGTAAATTGTCATGGGGATGAACCCTAACTGTAACCACTGTGGTTTGAGATTGAGATGACGTCATTGTAATTCTTTCACCATATAATTCCAAAGGAAATAAAAACTGATATAATCAACTTCATACACAATGGGATTAATACAGTACATCCTTGATTAGATCTGGTATATTAGTACCTTTATTTATATAGTAATTATACACATTTCACTAGTGTAGTAACATGTATAATATACAATATACACTTCTCTACTCTAGTCACATTTAGGACAGTTTGGAACCAACCTAAGAGTTTGATTAGAGGGGCATCCTCATTTCAGAGGTAGTTTTGTACACATCTCTACGTAGCTGGGACAGTAGGCACTGTCCTTATTAGAGAGGTGCCCTTATTTCAGGATGTCCTTTATAAGTGGGTCCACGTGTCTCTGTTTAGGGGAGGTAGTTGTGACAACGACAATGACGACAACTCTACTAGCATGATGACACTGACAATGACAATGACAATGACGACAACTCTACTAGCATGATGACACTGACAATGACAATGACAATGACGACAACTCTACTAGCATGATGACACTGACAATGACGACAACTCTACTAGCATGAAGACACTGACAATATAGCATGGCTGTGCAGACAATAATGCTGCTGAAAGATTATAAATTCAGAGAATGGAAGCAGCTAAGCTTAGACGTACTGAAGGAGGGACTACTTGTGTGAAGAACTGATGCACACTCGTACACACACCAATTGCAAGTTTTTCTTACTGGGCGCCTGGGAGAATAGCCTATATGGCTAAAGGCTCCCCAGGCTACAATAATGACCCCTGACTCTGATTCTCCAAACAAAACGCAAGATCCCAAAGGCCTGAGTGAGAGCCACGATGGCATTCTAGATCTCACGGTATTTTGGAGGCAGCTAGCGCAAGGGCCACCACAGGCTTCCTCATGCAGCTGCTGGTGACGGGATACATAGGTATGTTTGGGTTCTTATGATCTTTTCATTCTGCTATCCTGCCACTGCTTTGTTATCAGAGAAGTGAACTGAAGCACATCACCTGATTCAGAGAAGGAGCTGTATGATCACATACATGCATGACTTCGGGGAGCCTGATGTTGACTTAAAGGCTTTGTCTACTTGTGTTACCTCATTGCGAACCCTTACAGTGCTGTGTGACTATGATTTAATTGGTTTTAACCAAAAAATATTTTAATGACTTACTTGGACTAGCAGGCTATACCACCACTTATGAATTCATTCATCTGATTTGAACAGTTCGGGCTAACAGTTTGTTCTATCTGCTGCATACATAATAACTATGTACTATATGAGGGAGATCGATGTGCGTGTGGTGCAACAGTTAAATGTACGTACCTACCTACCTGCAGCTTCCTGACTTGGAGACGAAGACATACAAGCTCACACATGCAGACACTGTACGTGTACGTGACTGCGCACATCTATAATCATGTGACACTGCTTATGACCCAGAAAACTTAAAAAACTTAAGCATCTGGTTGGGGTTGCACATGAAAGTCATCCTAAGTGAGGAAAAGTAATAAAGGAGCCAGGCAAGAATATCCCTTCCCTCCCTCTAAACCCACATCAAAGTTTCTCAAAAGGGCTTCAATGCTTCATGCAAATTACTTAGCAAATCGCTTTAATCAAACCACTCAGAAGCAGCGATTTAACCATGCAGCACTTTTTCACCTGAATTAAATAATAAGTAGTTCACCTTTAGCAAGTCAGCTAGTCCCGACAGGACTCGATAGCTTACAGTGTAATGTAATGCAGCCACCTATATATGTACGTATAATATAAGTATGACATAATGTATGTATGTATGTATGTATGTATGTATGTATGTATGTATGTATGTATGTATGTATGTATGTATGTATGTATGTATGTACATATGTATGTATGTATGTATGTATGTATGTATGTATGTATGTATGTACATATGTATGTATGTATGTATGTATGTATGTATGTATGTATGTATGTACATATGTATGTATGTATGTATGTATGTATGTATGTACATATGTATGTATGTATGTACATATGTATGTATGTATGTATGTATGTATGTATGTATGCATGTGTGTATGTATGTATGTATGTATGTATGTATGTATGAATCATGCACATCTTCAGCCGGAAGAGACTGGACCTCACAACAGTGACATAATGACAGCTAGCTGCAATTGATGTTTGTGCAGATACATATACATACACTTTCCCACCACTGATAAGTGAGGAACAACACCATGCAGTGCATGTGCAGAACAGCTGTAACATCACAAGTGAGAAGACGATGCTGTAAGCAGCTGATAAGCTTTCTTGAACCAAAAAGTCCTGCCCACCCAGTTTAATCTGCTCTATTGCTTGGCGAATTCCTACTTGATAAGACAATGCCATCTGTGGCTGGTGGGTAGTTGTTCGAGCACTTGCATAGCAGAAATTCACGGTAACTCGGTTTATCATGCGCAGCTGATGAAGGCCTACGTGGCCGAAACGTCCTGAGTTACGTACAGTGAATTTCTGCTACGCAAGTGCTCGAAAAACTACCCACTAGCTACAATATGTCCCATGTACATAGCAGTGAGTCTCTACGCTATCACAATGCTATCTACAACAAATCCTACTGCAGTTCCTACCATGTATACACTTGTTGCATATGGCTATAAATGGGGAGTTAGAAACAGCTGGCCTATATATGTCATATATATATGTCATGCACATACACATGATTGACTGCTGGTAACTAGGCAACTAGGAAACTATAGGAAATCACTTCATTCAAATCACAGCAACTGAACTCCAAAATGACCATTAGTCATAATAATCACCATAAAAAGATATCCGTAGTAGTCACAACGATATTGCTATATAGGAAGTCCAGGTTGCACTGTCAGCTTATACCTTCGAGTAACGTAGAGATTCTTCATATCGTGATATACCTATATAATCACTCACATACACACAGAGAGAGACCAATTAAACACACATACACACAGATGTACATGTCATGCATATTCACATGCACATACATACACACATAGGTATACTGTATGCATACACACACAAGTGCACACACACACACACACACACACACACACACACACACACACACACACACACACACACACACACACACACGTACACACATACACACACACACGCACACACACACACATGCACACCACACCTTTACATAAACCCTTGCAAAAGGGAGCATGAAGGGGAAACGGCTTCCTTAATTTAACTATTCCACACAGCTGGCTGTAGGGCCTAGACTGTCAGGCTTGGAAGCTCTCAGCAAAAAGCATAGTTTCCATTCAGCTGTACGTGTAGCTACAAATTGTTCTCTTGTCCCAGGTGGGAAGTCTTACCCACTCTCCAGTAGAATGCACACAGGATGTGGGTGTCTATGGTATCCCATCCAGTGCACGGAGGAGTGTATATACCAATCATTTCCTTCTTTTCCTGGTTGCTTGACGACTGCATGCATGAAACTGCTTGAAGGGAAGGGCACGTTGCTAGGTGATTGCTACTGGAAGGATGTGATAAATTGTACTAACGTAAATTATCCTGACACCGTGTGTCATAGCCTGGGAGATGTCCTGGTCTGAGGCAGCATCAGAGTTCTGCTTCCACTTCCTTCAGACCTGCACCAGTCTAAGTCCAACTGCACAAAAGTGTGCATTTACTGTGTTTACATGTGCCAAAGGAAATGGAGAGACTTCTCACCACTTGTACATATATAATTAGCTTAATTGATTACTTCAAGCTTATAAATTCTCTGTTCAAGCAACGTTTGGTACTAGTCAAATATAAAAAGATTTCCCATTTCTCAGAAATTGCTGAATATCAGATGATGTACAAGCAATCTGTATAATATAATGTATGCTTCAGAGGTTGATTGGCGAAATGATGGGCTGAGGGCGCTTACACATATCAAGTGTAACGAAGCCACAGTTAATACACAGCCATCATATGAGGACCACGTTTCGACAGTCAAATGACGGCACCATATGTTGTGCATTACATTGAGCAGCAAGGAGATTAACCTTAGCCCTTTATGTCAAACCTTGCGAAGGTCGACTCGCCCGACACCGCCGTTACAATTTGCAACGATCATGAGACGACCAATGTGTCATATGTCATACTTTTGAGCCCAATACTTACCAGTATTTACAGGATAGCACACTCACAACACACGTATGCAATATATATAACAATAAGATAGCGTAGATACTCATTGCTACGTGGGACATATTGTAGCTACTGTAGTGAGTAGTTGTTCGAGCACTTGCGTAGTAGCAGAAATTCATGGTATATACGTAACTCGGTTTATCAGCTGATGAAGGCCTACGTGGATGTAACTTCCTGAGTTACCGTGAATTTCTGCTGCACAAGTGTCCAAACAACTACACACTAGCTACATATAATGATAACTATGCGACTAGCATATTATGGCTTGTTATTTAATATCAGGTACACACATGCATACTATTACATAAGTCAATGGTGTTCTAATTTTAGATCAAAGCTCTTTAATCAGCATACATCAAAGGGCTTAAGCACAGATCAAAGCCACACTCACCAGCTGCTCGACACCTATCACCAGACAGCCCACATGAAATATAATCTCATTTTCACACGGCCATGCGGTCAAATCGGTACTGTAAGGAGATTCCGAGTATAAAAATGTTTTTACAGCATTCCTTCGGCATGACGATAAGAAGTGGTGCACGGGGAATGGACTCTCTCACATGCAACCCTTGACTGATGCAATCGAATATTGCAACAATCAAGAGATATCACCAAGAAAGAATTCTATGAATCCGGTCACACTTAGACACGCACCAGTTCCTCGTGTACAAATACATGCAGTTGTTGAGTGTGTTTCCACCAGAGGGGCATGCATGTACCTGTGCTTACAATTGTTTACAATCCCACACTACAGTTCCTAATTTCCTTTTTACAGATATGCCATGCAATTCACCTCCCCATCTAGGTCACCTCAGCTCAACGCACTTCTGCCTGGTCTTCTTGGTAGCTGTCACCTTACTGGTAATGCCATTCCTCGCATGCATTGGTTCATTGACCAACAAACGAACTGTTTCCCTACGGGATCAGCGACGCATTCCACACTTGCACCACAGCAGTTGTACAACATACCAAACTTCACATGATTGCCTTATATGGAGCAGTTGTCATGGGAGATCTCACACCTTAGGCAATCATGCACAATAGCAGGTATCTGTTTGCGCAGTGTCACGCCAGGCAGGAGCATGCAGAGATAATAGCCTTAATTTACAGCAGCCATATCTTCTCATGTGTTTAAGTATGGTAAGGATAGAGGCAGCATTCCAGTGGGAATTATAATACCGAATGACAGGCAGATTAGTGTAACTCTAGACAAAGCTGACACTTCTTTGAGTTTCATGATAAAATGTGCAGTATCCGTCACAACTGAATGCCTTGACGTGTGTGGTACAGTGTGTGGTGCAGTGTGCAATCATGCAGCGCCACACAATATGCCAACTCAGCACTTTACAAAAGTGCAGTAACTGTTGTATTATGATAATAAATAGGACTATGGTTTATATGCACTTACAGTACACACACATGCATGCTATGTATAATATATATATTACCTGCTATGTATTGTATATATAATTATTTCTACATGTACAGACATAATAAGTCTCTATCCTTTCAATACATATTAAACTGCTGAGCTGGCATTTTTGAGATATTTTATACACATAGAACTGACAATGTTGAAGTACTCTGTGCAAGTAAGCAGTACATCCAAACAATGAGAAGTTTTCCAAAGAAGGCAGGTGAGTATAGGTTCAGGCGGATTCAAGTGTTGGCTACTGGGTGCAGTGCATTGTCATGGCTTCAACACATTTGGCAGCCCAGCTTCGTACGAAACTACCTCTGAAATCAGGAATCCTCTCTAATGAGGACAGTGTTTACTGTCCCAGCTACATAGAGATGTGTACAAAACTACCTATGAAATAAGGACACCTCTCTAATGCAGACAGTGTTTACTGTCCCAGCTACATAGAGATGTGTACAAAACAATCTCTGAAATAAGGACACCTCTCTAATGAGGACAGTGCCTATTGTCCCAGCTACATAGAGATGTGTACAAAACTACCTCTGAATTCAGGATACCTCTCTAATGAGGACAGTGCCTACTGTCCCAGCTACATAGAAATGTGTACGAAACTACCTCTGAATTCAGGACACCTCTCTAATGAGGACAGTGCCTACTGTCCCAGCTACATAGAAATGTGTACAAAACTACCACCAAATTCAGGACACCTCTCAATTCAGGATCGATACTTAGGGCTGTCCAAACCCTTCCTCAGCTTCTGTATAGAATAACATCTTCATTGTGCATTCTTACATCAGAATGTATTATAAACATTCAATGATGATGAGAGAGCTACGTAGTACAACATACACACACCATGGTTACAAACCTTGGGACAATGTGACCCAGCCCAACAAATAAAATCACACCGCGTGGTGCTGTCTGGGTTGTTCTCACCCTGCTATAATCATGACCCAGCCTGTGGTACTGTAGCCCCAACACCATGTGCACGCCCTCTAGGCAACAAGACTGTCTGAGATTCACAATGTCTCGCATTTCAAAACTCCCCTTTGGTAGGAGGTAGCTAGTGGAAGCAGGCTAACCCCAAGTATGCAAGCACCATCTGGAAATGACATATTGAGGTGGGACTGGAATTGCAATAACAACATTAGTACGGTACCTTACAATCAAGCACTTGTGTAGTAGTACAAATGTACGATTTCCTGTACGTCCCAATAGTGCAATGCACATCGGTTGACACACAATGCGCAATAACTTGCACATACCACGTGATACCCCCCAATCATCGATAGCTTTGCCATCATCTTTCTCCCAACTTAGCTACACAAGCATTCTCTCCTCTTATCTTGGGAGAATAATGTGGAAAAAATGTTGTGAGGGCTTCTCAGCTGGCTCAGGCATCAGAAAGGGTTGGTTCTCCAATACCAGCTTACACAACAGGGTTGAAAACCTTGCCGACGTTTCGACCAGATGCTCTGGTCTTCTTGAGGGCTTCAAACCTTGCCTGAAACGTCGGCAAGGTTTTCATCCCTGTTGTGAAGCTGGTATTGGAGAACCAATCCTTTCTGGAAAAAATGTTACTGCAATATTGCATGGCATATGTAAGTGGTTGTTCTTCACGTACTGCATACAGTCTGTATTGTGCAGGTGTGTGTGAAAAATGTAAACTATTGTAGCAAATGGTCAGTGTGCGTGCACTGATGTGTAGGGACCAGGCATACTCCATACATTGCCTATAGCACAGTGAAACCTGTCTAAGACGGCCACCTGTGGGCCAGTTGTAGCTGACCTCTATAGAGAGGTGGCTGCCCTACAGAGGTTGAATGCAATGCTTTTCTTAATTAGCGCTATTTGGAGCCAGGGTGGCTGGCTGTTTTAGAGAGGTGACTGCCTAACACAGTGACCATCTTAGACAGGTTTCACTGCATGTATCTAAATCATGGCAAGTATAACGCATAAATTACTAATACTGGTAAACTGCAGTGTATATCAATTACTATTAGTAATATATACAGTATATTGAATAGTAATAATGTCATCCTGTACTCAAGACTAGGGACTCAGATGTATTGGCTCAGGAATATGATATATCAACCTCAAAGGAAATGACAGACTGTGAGTGGCATGTTCAGCCTTAGCAAGGACACGAAGAGCAAGGGTTAACCTCCTCATAACCCTATCCCACTATGGCACCTCAGTGGCTCCTTGAAACTGTTGACCCTAGGTTGCTTATATCAACTGAGGTGAATTCAACCCTCATACCACACATCGCACAGCACAGCACCCATCGACAAACACCCTGCTGTCTGACAGATGGCAGATAAGTGGAGTGTTAACACGTACCATTGACTATTGAGGAACACACATCTACGTACAGTATACTGGTACAATGTACTAACTAGGTATCGCAAATCCATAGTCAGTTGGAATTTATATGAGTATGCTACTGTGTGTTTCAAGTAGACCTTTGATCAGTTGCATGTACAAAGCAGGTACAGTGTACACGTCAGCAGTTACCATGGTGACTAGTGCTACAATGGTACCTTATACTGACTTAGTATAGTCTATATACAGTACTGGTTTACTGTACATAGATACATACAATCTATATAATTACTTCCAATTTAAGAACCGCACATGCACACTTGCTTGGTCTGTCGAGATAGACGCACCTTCACGCTTACCCCGTTTTATAGCATAATTAGGTCTAGATGAAAGAGTAATGGTTACTAGGGCAACAAGAGCAGCGTGTCTGCTATTTGATAACCATGGAAACCTTATAATATTCCTTCCAAGTGATAAGAGAGGAAGTTGAAGTTGTTGTCAGCTAACTATATTAGGTCTTGTGGTATAATGAGGAGATTCCTGGAATGTGTGTCACAGCTATTGTCAACATGCACAGTGGGAAAACAGGCATTAAGATGGCTGCCTGTGGAATGCCTGCACACCACAAGACTGCACCTTATACATAATAGTGACTAAAACACATTAATGCTTCAACAATGCATTGAGAGACAGTTGGTTAACACCATTTTAAGTACAATTTGCAGCTTTTCTCATCATATTTCTGAAGTCCACTTTCTATTCTCTGACTGGACATATGATATGCTGAAAGATCGACCAGAGTCAGTCTTCTGATAGGCTGATTGCAACTGTGGTATGTAATGACCACTGTTATGTATGTACTGAATAATAGTTATTGCTGACAAACAAGAAAATGGCGGAGAATGACCCAAATTGTACAGTAGTGAATGGCAAGCCGCCATTTTCTTTGTACATACTAGATACGTGTACTGTGTACATGAAATGGCGTAATGAATTCACATGAACTGACAATTTCTCAGCGACTTAAGGAAGCTTGGATGCACTTCAAACATGCTGAAAGTATGAATAGCGACTTGTGGCTTCCTAAATAATGGGCGTCGCCAACTTGTGCCAATCTGCAGTGTCCATTTGAGATTCTCACTTACAGTATGCACGTAGGTGATTTACTGTAGCACAAATAACAAATACGAACATGCACTTGCATACAAGAAACATGAATGACGGGTTCTTCCACAGATTAGAATGACAGTAACATGACAGTCACATGACATCACATGACCAAGCTGTTATGGATACAGTACATTCTCACTACGTACCCCAACATCCAACATACGTATCTAACCCAAAAAGGAACAAATTTCACTTCATAGCCGACATTCTTGAAATGCTAGGCATGCACCCAGAATGGACCAATGAATGTAACACACAATAGAGGCCGACGCTTTGAGATGGCGAGAAGCGTGCAAATGTCACTTGCTCCATGGGGCATGATGTGTGAGGTCATCTAGCATTCCCTGAAGCATTCCACGCACTGGCTGCAAAGATCTCCGTCTACAGCAGTGTACGGTTTCAGGTATTGTCCACATTCTAAACTAGGTGAGAGGTATGTGATGACTGGTGTGACTTAATACAGCTGAAAGTCTCTGCACAACAAGTGGGAAGCTCCAGTGTCGCTGGGAATGTGCAAACAGAGACAGCGGAGTAGGATTTGTGCGTTCCTGCGTACGAGGAAGGTATGCCACACCCAAACCGAATGCTCCATATAGGGGTCTGACGTGGACAGGGGGTCTCAAATATGAGTGTAAAGTGCACCGGATGGTTGTAAGACGAATAGACGCTGCCATCTGCTGTTGTGGCTTGATGAATAGCTTCAGCTTTCATTGCTACATCCCAAGGTGACCAAAATGGGCAGTAATCTACTTGCAACAATCATCCATGAACAAGCACTTTCAAATACGCAGATGAAGATCACGGTTGTTTATCCAGGCAAAGACTACGAAATCTGCCACTCAGCACTTTACCACACATACAAATGCACTGCTGCTACACGTTAGTGTTAGTGCTATAGGGATGACTCTGTATTTGGAATACACAAAGTCCATAGGAATGCCTAACAGCATATGTTCATCTGCCACAGGTGAAAGCGATCGAAAGCAAGACATGACACATCACAGAAAACAGTTTGCAAGAGACAATGTTCAGAACTACGTACGTACACGTGGTAAGGAAAGAGGGGAAAAGGGAAAAATGGCAGTGAAGCGGACCAGCACCGGCAACCTCCAGATCTTTAGCCGACCCTTTAGCAGCCGGATCACTGGTCACCGCCAACAGTCACTGATCCATTCCCTCCTTATATACCAATGTGGGCGGGCTCTATCCAGAGCCTCCTGTGAAACTCCCACACCGGGCACTGACTAATCAGTGACATTATCAGAAATGCTAATTAAGATGGTCTATGTACCATGGTGACACGATTGTGAATGAAGACAACGTTCACTGCCACTTTCCCCTTCCCCCCTCTTTCCTTACCATGTGTAGTTGTGAATGTTGTCTTTCATTCATGTCACCATGGTACATTGACAATCTTAAATAAAACAGTTTGCGTTTGCCCCAGTGTTTGGTGGAAGAGATACAGGTCACATGACTTGAATGGTGTCACCAAATGGATTTTACATCAACTGATCGGCTGGTGAACTAACACGCTCTTACATGCATAGAGACATGACCAAGAATACAATTAAGCCATTGCTGCTGCGTAGCTACATAGCTGCTGACGTCTAGTCAATAGTTCGGTTCAACCATACACGATGTTGTCAGAACAAGGATGCAACACACTACTGTGTACACTTGTTCACATTTGAATATCTTCATGTTGCGTCTACGACAGTTCCGCCGAAATTTGTGTATCTATGTTACAATCTGTGTTATAGTTAGTGAAGACAATTAAAACCCCACAACCAAAGCATTGTGTGCACCACATCACACGCGCACTCCGTGCAAGCCTGCTCAACCGTATCCAATAGGAGAACTATACCATCATTCCTGGCATTCCTTTACCTTGCCACATGTCTGGGTAAGAATGCCAGTATTGTGTACTGATACCACAAACACACATAAACATGTACACGTACACGAATATGCAACCCTCAATACATTGTTGCTAACTCTCTTGTACAAATGTAACTGTCCTAACAATCCTGCCAGTGGCTCCTGTCCAGTTCTGGGACACACCCACATATACGTACACGATAGAAGTCAAGTACAAGCTAAAGTACACCACAACATTGTTCATAGTTGTTCATACATATCCTGGAATACCAAAGAACATTGAATGGACCACAGAATTAGTACAGAAACACGATATCTTGTAGTTTCATAGTGTAGCCGTCACGTACCGACGCACACGAAGGTCAAAATTGAATACCACAGCAATACAGTGCCATCTAATACACACCACACTGACCGTTAGCCCATACACTGCGAAATGAGAACTAACTGCAAGGATAGTCAAGTGAAACACAGTAGGATCGCACGCAACTTAATACATAACAATTGGCACAATGTACCTGAGCAATGAGAAGTAACTAACTCAAATAAATGTCCAATGGAATGCCATCAACGCAGGATGCACAGATAACAGTATTGTTTTTTACACACATAAAGACAAAAGCTTACAAGAAGATTACACGGATGCCTGTTTAGCAACAACGCCGACCTACGACCCCCTTGTACTGCATGGTCCCACAAAAAGCAGGTATAGTTAATACATGCGTACAATACTTCTGCACGACACATGGCACATTTGCCGACAATTCTGTCCTACTTTGCAGTCAGGCGTCTTGCACTATACAGTCCTATACCATGTTGATCTATGTAACCATGGCAACAGAAACAGCTGTACACGAGCAGGATATCCTTCAGGCAAGGTACTAGGAAAATCCTGCCATTTCCCTTTATTAAGACACATGATATCATAAGTGCACACAACATTGGTGCCCTATACTCACATGGGAAATACAATAACAGTATGCAAGGTCATTTGAATACCAGCATAGCCTGTAACAAGACAGGAAGCAACATTTCAAATGAAACAATGCGATGTACCTGGTTGGGAAAGACTCTCGAGTGTTAACTTTTTGTGCCCCCCCCCCCCCCCCCTCTGCAACTGAAGAAGGCTCCTTTGGGGCTGGAACGTTTTGCTCATTGAAAAATCTACCATGTCATTTAACTCTCATGAATCTTCCACAACCAATTGCCGGGCTTGGTAGTGAATCTCTATTCTTTTAATTTGATGTATGCACAAACAAGACTCACTTTAGCACGTGCGTTATCTTCTTTAGCACCCAACAATCATTTTCACAGTGTTAACGTATTTAGAATGTCTACAGCCTTGTAGGAATGAGATGCACAATGACAGCCAGCGTGGTTCTAAACACCCACACACACGTACAAACAGCCGCTGTCTGAAGCAACCAGGCTGGGACAAAGCTTCAAAGGTTTGTGAATATTTGAAGCTTCATAGTCAGAAGGCCTACAGGTGACCAGAGCATGAAGATAGCCCTTCACGCAAGTCTATTGCTTGGAGTGAAGCTTGGTGGTGCATGAGACAATGACTGTAAATGGTTGTCCATTGGACAGAGAGTGTCCGATTCAACACCTCTTCACACATCTCATTTGCTGCAACGGCGAACATTCGAAGCACTAATGACTGCATGGTGCACAGCACCCATACAAGTGTCACACTGCATTCTCCTTCACAACATCACCCTCACACTCCGGGGCATCCCATACACGACACATACTTACAATTCTGTTACGAACACTTCAAACGCGTCACAATGTCCACACTCACACAATGCAGTCTATACTCAGACCTTGTCACATTGGACACATACCACAGATGACAAACAAACCTTATCACACACCACAGTTGACACTAGGATCCGGTCATATGGACACTAAAACCTGGTCACATGGACACACACCACCTTGATGCACAGAACTTGTCACTTGAACACACAGGTCTGGAGACAGACACACGTACACACGTACACACACATGCACACAGTACACATGCGTGCGTGCACACACACACACACACACACACACACACACATGCACACACACACAAACACACACACACGCACACTACCCTTGATTTCAAGACCCAAAATAATGCCTACCTTTAACTCTAACGTAACACAAAATTAAATGTCAGAAGTAGCAATCACAAACGCTCCACAATTGGCCAATAGGATGGAAATACATACATAAACCAATAATTAACTTTGAAAAATTGCATTAATTAATGAATAGAACAGGAAAACTGACGAGAAAACACATTTCTACACTATTCAACATTTTAAGAGTTCAATGGAAAAGATAATTTATGAACTACATACATTAAATACGTATATCCAATTAATTACATAGCATGTAATTATAGGGATGCTGAAAATATTGTGACGTTCAGCATATTACTAAAGGGAACAAAATAGAGTACTGACCTGTGAGTCAAAATCAACTGCTTGCATTGCCATGGAAACTCCAATCACATTTCACTTCTTGGTAGGTGAGGCAGTTCAACAGCAGTTGCTCCCATTGGGTTGGTCTGCAAGTGACCTAGACTCCAAACCTGGTGGCAGGAATAGAAGTATGTAGAAGCTCTCAAAATCTGTTTACTTCGATGCGGTAAAGGCCTAGGAAGAGACATCATAAGCTTTTTGATCACATTAGCCGAATCACTTGTTCAATCAGACATCAGAAAGGGTTGGTTCTCTAATACCAGCTTCACAGCAGGGTTGAAAACCTTGCCGACGTTTCGACCAGATGCTCTGGTCTTCTTCAGGGCGAAGATCAGAAGAAGATCAGAAGAAGACCAGAGCATCTGGTCGAAACGTCGGCAAGGTTTTCAACCCTGTTGTGAAGCTGGTATTAGAGAACTAACCCTTTCTGATGCCTGAGCCAGCTGAGAAGCCCTCACTTCATTAATCAGACATTTCGGCAACACTACGACTGCCATCATCAGTGAATAAAGGCACTTACAAGCAGGGGTGTGTAAATAGGGATAGGGATTAAACCAGTAATTTGGCTAGTGTGATTGAAAGGCTTATGATCTGTTTACTTCATCGCCACGCAGCCTCACTCCACATCTTTAACACTGCTTCGCTTCAACGTTACTTCTACCTTTCTCCATTCCTCCTCTAACTGTTTACTTCCATCCACCTCCATCCACCCTCATTTTACATCTTCACCTAGTCCCTACACCTTCATTCGCCCTTCACCCCCAAACACTCCAGTTTCCCTACACCTCAACCCCCCAAATGTTTGGCCAGTTGCAATTAAAACATGATGCAAATGTGATATTTTTACCTCTCAGAATTGAATTGTCAAATAATTTTCTTTTTGGGCAGATGACTCGAGATCCCCTAGGAGGCATGCTACGTCCACCCCCCCCCCCCCCCCCCCCCCAAGAAAGCTCTACATCCTAGGTATAACCTTATCCATCTTTCCTTCATCCTCATCTCCACCTCTTTATCCGATCCTCACTCACCTGGTCCTGCACAAGTCCAAATATGAGTTTCTGCTGTCCAGCATCAGTTTTGCGGTTGTGGTTCCACACTCCCTGATACACGGTGCCTACGACGGTCTTTTCAGCCCCTTGGCCGTGACGCATGTCATGACGCCACAGTCCCTCGTAACGACCTGACATGGGTCAAAGGTCATAGGTCATTATAATACCACATTGTGCTAGTACACAGCACATAGTACACACATGTACTGTACACACATACATGCATTCATACCGTATGCATGCACACATACAGTACCATGCTCATCGCCAATTATTTACAATGATACATACATCATACTGTACCTCATCACACAGCCACACACCAACACACACACACGCGCGCGCACACACAAACGCAAACGCACATGCATGTACACACACACATACATACAACACACACACACACACACACACACACACACACACACACACACACACACACACACACACACACACACACACACACACACACACACACACACCAACCTTCATAGCTGGTCTGCACTCCTCTCCCTTGTCTCTTTCCATCTGCCCAGTCCCCTTCATAGTGAAGGTCACGATGCCTCAGAAACAGTCCATGGCCATGAGGCTAATGGTGAGGAGTACAGGGGACAGGATGGGACAGATACTACACACA
The DNA here is from genome assembly GCA_964019415.1 of Ianthella basta. NCBI lineage: Eukaryota > Metazoa > Porifera > Demospongiae > Verongiida > Ianthellidae > Ianthella > Ianthella basta. Next base: position 1,144,791 of record OZ025878.1, read on the forward strand.
ACACACATGCACAAACACACACATATACAGATTACACACACACCTTCCCCCTAAACATACAGTACACATACATACGTACATGTAGGTATACACAATATATACTCTAGGGGACCACTACACACAACACACATACAAACACACATCACACATGCAAACACACACACACACATACACAGGATACATACATCACGCTACCTTCCCCTCCCTCCCTACCTCCCCTGTTCTCCTGCCTCCCCTGTTCTCCTCCCTCCCCTGTCCTCCTCCCCCCCCTGTCCTCCTCCCTCCCCCTCCATCCCTTCCACTGTTCCTCCCTCCCTCAACCAACCCCTACTGTAGCCCTCTGCACTTTCACCCACTCTGCTACACCCCTCCCCCTCCTCACCTGATCATACTGCCAACCTCCCCTGTACACTGATGCGTCAGGGTAGATAACCTCTCCCTCACCATGGCGGAGGCCCAACTCCCAGCTCCCATTGTATGCTGTGCCATCAGCGTACTTCCTTATGCCCTGGCCATTATAGCGACCGTGTTTCCAGGTCCCGATGTACTTTCCACCAGCCTTGTATCGCATTTCGCCATCTCCGTTGATCATGTCGAAGGCGAAATTGCCGTGGTATCTGTCCCCAGTGCCAAACTCGAGTATCCCTTGACCGTGACGCTGTAGGAGCATGATTGACATAGCAAGTGATTTGTAATAGTGTCAACTTGTCACAATGAATAGTATTTGTCACTGTATCTCCGTCATTATTTCTCTGTCTTCCCATTGCTTTTAACCTGTCAATCTTCATGCGTCACTGTCACTATGTCACTCTTTACAAGTCACTCTTACTACCTTGTTTCTCGTCACTTGTCACTTTTCATCCGTCACCTTTACTGTATAATCTACATATATTATGACACTTTACTCTGTCATTCAAACCTGCCACACTCATGACATTATTCCTGCCCTGTCATTCATCTTACATAAATCCCTCTTCCTTGTCATTGGTGTAATCTATGACACTCCTGTTCCATCATTGAAACCTGTACGTAACTCTCATCCTGTCACTATTGCGTACCTGTCATCCAACTCACCATGTCTCTGTGCCAAATTCCGTCATAGACGTCACCATTACTGTATGTCATCTTTCCGGCTCCACTTCGCAGGTCCATCTCCCAACGACCGTCATACACGCTGCCCTCCTTGGTGCGGAATATACCATGACCATGTCGCTATGGCAACAAAAGAGGACAGATTTACCAAAAGAGGAAGTGCACCATATATGGCAAAGGTATGATGTCACTGCATTAAAACGGAGGCCAGCAATGTGTGTGTACGAGAGACAATCGCTATTGTTGGCGCTATGCAAGATCATGTCAAGTTTCCATGGTTACAAAACAGAAACAAAAGAGACAAAGAGATGGGACCAAAAGCACTGGCATTCATACAAGAGCAGGATACGTCTGATGGCTTCGGGTGTGAAATGTGATCCAGTACAGAAACTGAGATACTGTACATACACTTTACGTCAGGGTTAATGCAATTGCATGTTGTAGAACCTGTCTAAGACAGCCACCTGTCGGCCATTTGTAGAGAGGTCGCTACATTACAGAGGTATACTACAATGCTTTGGATTTCTTCATCTACAAATGGTCATTTGATAGCTCTGCACACTGTATTAGAACACAGTACAAAATTTCAATTCATCTGTAAATACTGACCTGCTCACAAAATTCTCAAAACTACAGTCCATAGCAAATAAAAGGATGAAAAGTCACACTCCGCCCCCTATTAGTCGCTATAGCGATCTGTGAAGAACCGGTGTCATTTGTTTACTAGACGTTGTGTGTGTGTGTAGCTATGTGTAAGTCTGTGTACCTCTGAACTGTGTACTAGTGAACCATTAGTGGTGTTGCAGCTGTGTGGCAGTCCTATACAACTCCTTGCAGCTGTTGTTGCTGCTATTATCGAAGTGTTCAGTCACGTTGTTGGTGTGATGCAGTCCTCACACGATTGAAGCCCAGAATTTATCAATTCTTGATTCCCAATCCCATTCTTACCAATCCATGTTTCCATTCTCCCTCATAGCAGTCCCCATTCCTATATGTCATGATGCCATGTCCAGCTATCATGTTGCGCTTGAAGTCACCAACATACTCATTCCCATTTGGAAACTTTAGGGTCCCATTCCCATGTCGCTGTAAATGGAAACAAACACAATTCAATGAATATAACAGTATGAAGAAACGTCTCACTTCCTGACACATTTGGGACAATTTGGGACAGTGCCAAGTGTCCTCATTAGAGAGGTTTCCTTATTTCAGAGGTCCCTTTGTACACATCTCTATGAAGCTGGGACAGTAGGCACTGTCCTCATTAGAGAGGTTTCCTTATTTCAGAGGTCCCTTTGTACACATCTCTATGTAGCTGGGACAGTAGGCACTGTCCTCATTAGAGAGGTTTCCTTATTTCAGAGGTCCCTTTGTACACATCTCTATGTAGCTGGGACAGTAGGCACTGTCCTCATTAGAGAGGTTTCCATATTTCAGAGGTCCCTTTGTACACATCTCTATGTAGCTGGGACAGTAGGCACTGTCCTCATTAGAGAGGTTTCCATATTTCAGAGGTCCCTTTGTACTCATCTCTATGTAGCTGGGACAGTAGGCACTGTCCTCATTAGAGAGGTGCCATTTATAAGGGGTTCATGTAACGTACACACACCATACCAATCTATATCTATGTGTAAAGTGATCTAAAACGCATGTCCACAAACTACATATGCATAAGCTACCATATCATTAACAATCCCTCCACCCAATTCATCATCAACTTCTCCCTTCCATCAAGGTGGGGCCATGACCCCACTCAGCCTTCAGTAATTCAACCTGCCCACCCTCTGTAGACCCCGCCCACTCACCAATGAGCTCTCCCACTTTCCTTCATAGACCAATCCATTTGCACAAGTTAACTTTCCATCACCTTCAATGGTGCCATTGACAAACGTTCCCTCAAATCGGTCTTCATTTGAGAATTCAATCACAGCCTACAGCAGTGAGCATCAGCAGTCACATGATAGTCACATGACAGTCACATAATAGTCACATGATAGTCACATGGCAGTCACATGATAGTCACATGGTGGTGAAGAATTTGAGAATATCCAGCCCAAGACACCAGCATACAGCTGTGTGTGTGTGCGTGTGTGCATGTGTGTGTGTGTACCTTGCCATGCTTGACCCCCATCCTCCACTCTCCCTTGTACACGTCATTGTTGCAGTAGTGGAGCTCACCATATCCATCTGGGAAGAGATGTGCAATTAGTCAATGAGTCAGAAAGGAACAGAACACATCCAATTGTAACTAGCTACAGACACATGTACAGTAATCATTTCAAAATCACACACACACACACACACACGCGCGCACACACGCACACACACACACACACACATCACACACACACAACACACACAAACACATGCACACGCACACGCACACACACAAACACAACACACACACACACACACACACACACACACACACACACACACACACTAGTGTTGCCACGATATAGGAAAATATGTATCACGATTATTGTAGGTTTGTATCACAATATATTGTGTATCACGATATACGTACATTAATGAACAATTGGCATGGTACTCAGATATAAGCCAAACACATAGAGTAACACAGCGAGCATTAAAGCAAACAGGTGAGGTACATGCGTACATGGTTTTCCAGCTGTTACTCTGGATTTCAAAAAGAAAGATCAGTTGGTCAGCATGTCAGCAGAGATTAGGCCGATATCGCGATAGCAAGAACACTGCTTTGTATCACGATATTGTGTACATATCACGATATATCGTGTATCGCGATTATCGTGGCAACACTAACACACACACGCACACGCACACACACACACAAACACAACACACGCACGCACGCACACACGCACGGACACACACACACACAAACACAACACACGCACGCACGCACGCACGCAAACACGCACGGACACACACACACGCACACACCCACACACCCACACCCACACCCACACACACCAAACACCACACCACACACACACACACACACGCACACACACACACACACACACACACACGCACACACACACGCACACACGCACGGACACACACACACACGCACACACACGCACACACCCACACACCCACACACACACACACACCAAACACCACACCACACCACACACACACACACACACACACACACACACACGCACACGCACACACACACACACAGACACAACACACGCACACACGCACACACGCACGGACACACACACACACACACGCACACACGCACACGCACGCACACACACACACACACACCTTGCAGGTCTGCCACCCATTCTCCCTTGTATGTCTCTCCAGTGTTGTAGAAGAGATCACCTTTTCCACATCGCTCATCATCCACCCACTCACCCTACACAAAGAACAGGTGTCATACTCCATAGCAGGCAGATGGGAAATAGGGCTTTAGCATACGCATGTGTGTGTGTGTGTGCGCGCGCGCGCGCGTGTGTGTGTGTGTGTGTGCGTGTGTGTGTGCTGTGTGTGCGTGTTTGTGTGTGTGCTGTGTGTGCGTGTGTGCGTGTGTGTGTGTGTGTTGTGTGTGCGTGTGTGTGTGTGTGCATGCATGTTTGCGCGTGTGTGAATTTGCATTGTGTGTGTGTGTGTGTGTGTGTGTGTGTGTGTGTGTGTGTGTGTGTGTGTGTGTGTGTGTGTGTGTGTGTGTGTGTGTATGTGTGTGTGTGTGTGTGTGTGTGCATGCATGTTTGCGCGCGTGTGCGTTTGCATTTGTGTGTGTGTGTGTGTGTGTTGTGTTGTGTTGTGTGCGTGTGTGTGTGTGTGTGTGTATGTGCATGCATGCGTGCGCGCGTGTGCGTTTGCATTTGTGTTTGTGTGTGCGTGTGCATTGGTTGTATCAATGTATATGTGCAGTGTGTGTGTTGTTATTGCGTGTATGTGTGTGTATGTGGTGCGTGTTTGTGTAAGTGTGCTGTGTAGGGCGTAGCATGTGTGATGAGGTGCACACGTGTGAGGTAAGCCTACAACACATGCAAGGTGAGCACACACCTTGTAGACAGTCTTGCTTGGCCATGTCATCTCTCCAAAGCCATGCCTCCTCCCATCACAAAACTGTCCAGTGTACACACTCTCATCAGGGTAGCAATTGACTGCTGATCGGTAGGCTACAGTGCAAGGAGAGACACAAGAGAAAGAGAGAGAAGGAAAGGATTATAAGTGTAAGCACAGCAAGGCCCGATGGAAGGAGCTACGTCCGAAGACAAGGCCCGATGGAAGGAGCTGCATCTGAAGACAAGCCCAATGGAAGGAGCTGCATCTGAAGACAAGCCCAATGGAAGGAGCTGCATCTGAAGACAAGCCCAATGGAAGGAGCTACGTCCGAAGACAAGCCCGATGGAAGGAGCTGCATCTGAAGACAAGCCCAATGGAAGGAGCTACGTCCGAAGACAAGCCCGATGGAAGGAGCTACGCCCGAAGACAAGCCCGATGGAAGGAGCTACGTCCGAAGACAAGGCCGATGGAAGGAGCTACGTCCAAAGACAAGCCTGATGGAAGGAGCTACGTCCAAAGACAAGCCTGATGGAAGGAGCTACGCCCGAAGACAAGCCCGATGGAAGGAGCTACGCCCGAAGACAAGCCCGATGGAAGGAGCTACGTCCAAAGACAAGCCCGATGGAAGGAGCTACGTCCGAAGACAAGCCTGATGGAAGGAGCTACGCCCGAAGACAAGCCCGATGGAAGGAGCTGCGTCCGAAGACAAGCCCAATGGAAGGAGCTACGTCCAAAGACAAGCCCGATGGAAGGAGCTGCGTCCGAAGACAAGCCCAATGGAAGGAGCTGCGTCCGAAGACAAGCCCAATGGAAGGAGCTACGTCCGAAGACAAGGCCCGATGGAAGGAGCTGCGTCCAAAGACAAGCCCAATGGAAGGAGCTGCGTCCGAAGACAAGCCCAATGGAAGGAGCTACGTCCGAAGACAAGCCCAATGGAAGGAGCTGCGTCCGAAGACAAGCCCAATGGAAGGAGCTACGTCCGAAGACAAGCCCGATGGAATGAGCTATGTCCGAAGACAAGGCCCGATGGAAGGAGCTACGTCCGAAGACAAGGCCCGATGGAAGGAACTACGTCCGAAGACAAGCCCGATGGAAGGAGCTACATTCGAAGACAAGGCCCGATGGAAGGAGCTACATCCGAAGACAAGGCCCGATGGAAGGAGCTACGTCCAAAGACAAGGCCCGATGGAAGGAGCTGTGTCCGAAGACAAGCCCAATGGAAGGAGCTGCATCCGAAGACAAGCCCGATGGAAGGAGCTACGTCCGAAGACAAGGCCCGATGGAAGGAGCTGCGTCCGAAGACAAGCCCAATGGAAGGAGCTGCGTCCGAAGACAAGCCCAATGGAAGGAGCTGCGTCCGAAGACAAGCCCAATGGAAGGAGCTGCGTCCGAAGACAAGCCCAATGGAAGGAGCTACGTCCGAAGACAAGCCCGATGGAAGGAGCTATGTCCGAAGACAAGGCCCGATGGAAGGAGCTACGTCCGAAGACACGGCCCGTTGGAAGGAACTACGTCCGAAGACAAGCCCGATGGAAGGAGCTACATTCGAAGACAAGGCCCGATGGAAGGAGCTACATCCGAAGACAAGGCCCGATGGAAGGAGCTACATTTGAAGACAAGGCCCGATGGAAGGAACTACGTCCGAAGACAAGCCCGATGGAAGGAGCTACATTCGAAGACAAGGCCCGATGGAAGGAGCTACATCCGAAGACAAGGCCCGATGGAAGGAACTACGTCCGAAGACCTTAAAGGCAACCTGTCGAAACAAGAGAAAGGTCTAGCAACAAGAGAAAGAGAGTGTGTTACATACTGTACATAGGTGAGGGAGGATGTGTTTGGTGATGTGTGTACGTATGTGTAGGTGGGGGCTAGAGTGGGCGGAGTTAGCTGTTGCCAGTAATATAGACACCACCAAATGTATTGAGAGCACTGTACGTAGTTAACAAATGATGCAACCATCGAAGTACTGCCATACATATATTATATACAGTACTTATTGCACATGTATGTATATAAATAGCATAAAGACATCGCGTGTACTGTAAACCAAGTGACAAAATGGCTACTACTTAGTAAAGTCAACAAGCTGCAGTGTTCCCGCTCCTCTGCTGGTAGTGTTTCAAATTCAAGCACTACTAGTGAGGTGTGTGTGTGTGTTCCACTCCTTGGGCAAAATCATTTGCCAATCACTTGGCCCCTTTAATGCAGGACATGCATGTGGAGTTCCACAAACACATTGGGCATCAATCATGATTTGAAATAAAATGTTAACACTCAGCACTAGATACATAGGGTGACGTGAAAATGATGAGGGCTAGGGCACACTCACTGCTGTCTTTTGCCACGGTATCAACCTGAGAAGGGAGCTTCCCTGTCTGCTGTAGGTGAGCGAAGACGGCATCCTTCAACGCAGCAAGCCACAGCCTCTTCTCATTGGAAGTGCGTGTATATATGGTATATGGTCGCGAGGGAGTATACAGGTCAATGGCATCTAGGCTGGCTGCAGGGGGAGAGGAGGGCGAGGTATGAGGCACATGCACAAATACAAGCATAGACATGGACACACACACACACACACACAAACACATGCACACACACACATCTACACACACATACACACATGCACACACACACACACACACACACACACACACACACACACACACACACACACACACACACACACACACACACACACACACACACACACACACACACACACACACACACACACACAGAGAGAGAGACACACACTATACTGTAACACACAATCCACATATCCTCAAATCCCCCCCCCCCCCCCAGCATGCCCACTCATCTCTCTTACAGGTCTGTGGATCCAAGTCGCCCAGATCAGTGACCCAGATGGACTCCAGTGACAGCTGGAGCTCCACTGTGCTGCGACTGGCGTCCCCAAGTGCAAACACAATGAGGTCATTGAACAACAAGCACTAGAGGAGATGGATGTCGAGAAGATGAGAGAGAAAAGAGAACCAAGCACACACAATGAGGTCATTGAACAACAAGCACTAGAGGAGATGGATGTTGAGAAGACGAGAGAGAAGAGAGAACCAAGCACACACACACACAAGCTGCACACAATAAGCAGTAATCAGAATCAGAATCACGGCCACTTAATGATCAATTGACAGATACACAATATACTGTATGTTTAGAGAAAGTATAATGTGGTAGAGGCTCATGCTACGTTGTCTAGCAGATTTATGGAGCGTTGATGAGCATTCATGTAGCAAAAGGGATGGTTCAAGTACAACGTTTCGACCACGAGGGTCTTCATCAGTTACAAACACACACACACACACACACGCACACATGAGATGAAGACTTGTGGTCGAAACTTTTTACTTGAACCATCCCTTTAGCTACGTGAACGCTTATCAACGCTCCATAAATCTGCTAGAAAAAGTATACCTAACCCAAGTACACTCTATTAGTGTGTTTACAGGGTCTAGGCTAATAGCTCCATCTGTGTTGTGAATCATGCTATCTGCACTATAAACACACAGTGCACATCAAAACATGGCCGTGTTTGGTGCTACTAATTGAGGCATTAACTAATGATGCACCCACCCTGTAGAGCTTATTAATGCTCTTCAGAAACACTTGGCCTTCCTTGATCAGAACTCGGTCGGCAGCTGTAAGCTCCTGTGAGGAGGAAAGGTAGTTTGTGTGTCTCTCCCTCACCACCCATCTTCTCTCCCTCCCTTCCCCCTCCTCCCACACTCCTGTTCCTCCCTATCCCTCCCTCCTGCCCTCTCTCTAGTGTGTGTGTGTGTGTGTGTGCGTGTGTGTGTGTGTGTGTGCGTGTGTGTGTGTGTGTGAGTGATGGCTGCAGCAATACATCTGGCCATTTGGGCTATTTAATAAGGTCAAACAGAATCTGGGCGATCAGAAGCTTAAAACACTCTTCATAAATATCTACAGTGGTATTCGTCTCTTCTGAGAATCTAGTACATATATATAACAAACAAGGGGTATAGTATGTAGATTTAACCTACTTTGAGCAGGAGTGAGTCTGTGAGTAAGCTCCCATTTGATTTCACAGAGTGCCTTCTATTACAAGTGTCAGCCATGTTTTTTGTATCACATTGCTGCTATGTTATCTGTAAACACAACTGTGTTAATATTTTCATTTAATACTGTTACCTCTCTTCTGGACACTTTAAGTTTGGGGATGGCTAAGGGACAGTCCCAAGTGTCCTCATTAGAGAGGTGTCCTTATTTCAGAGGTAGTTTTGTACACATCTCTATGTAGCTGGGACAGTAGCCACTGTCCTCATTAGAGAGGTGTCCTTATTACAGAGGTAGCTTTGTACACATCTCTATGTATTTGGGTACCTCCAATCCTTGAACTCTACTTCTGAGCTTCATCAGCGTCTCCTTGCTCTGTGACTCCTTTAGTTGTTCATCTACATATCCAGCCAGGTCACCCTAGATGGTGAAAGGGATGGCAGAAGTGGAAGGCATGAGGAAGAAGGCACAAAAGAGGTGGGAAGTGGGAGGGATGGTGACTAGTGAGATGTGAAAGGTGGGAAGTTAGTGGCAACTGTCACCAAGACATTACGGGAGGTGATAGTCGAGAGATTGGAAGTATGAAGCAAGATGTGAGAGGTGAATCAAAGGCAACTGAATCAGATTACATGGTTGACCACTTGAGGTGGATGATGAGTAGCAAAAGTCCAATAGAGGAGTGGCAGGAGGGTAGAGTACAAAGGGAAAGACACTCAAAGTTGACGGCTTACATGAGAGTGGATTCATGTTAATGTACGTAGTGCATGTACGTAAGCAGATCACTCATACGTATGCATGTGAGCTCGTCGACTTGGAAATATAAGGATGTGTGTGAGTTTAAAGGCGTACCATGAGGTCTCTGGCCTTCACCAGTTGATGGTAGTCTGGATGACTTGCTGGGGTGTGAGCTATCACATCCTACAAAGCCAGAGGTGACACATGCAATTCAAAGCACACATTCCACAGTTACTGTCTATTTACGGTTGCTTGGAACGCCTACAAATTAGGCACTTCACGTGCTAGTCATTCAGACCAATGAAATTCAATGACGTCCCAAAAGAGCGCGTATTTCATTGACCCGAACGAGTAGCACGTGAAATGCCTAATCGGACCAATGAAATTCGCTGACGTCCCAAGAGAGCGCGTATTTCATTGGTCCGAATGACTAGCACGTGAGCACGCAAGCAACCGTAAATCGACAGTACCCAGAGGTGACACATGCACATCACAGCACACACTCCACAGTTACCCATAGGCGACAGAGGAATTTGGGCAATGTGTAAACCCCAAAGTCATAATGAAAGAATGTGACTACAGTGTCTGTACTCCATCCCCTTCAGCCCCCGTTACACAAAGACACTATTGCGTGAAAAGCAACTTTTGGGAGCATTTGCACTTTCCATTATAACACAATGCCAAAAATGATTCTGAAAGAGCTGCTTTCAACAAATCTAAGGATTGCTTATATATAATAATACATTGCATGCATGCATAGAGGCAGGAGCACTATGTTTTGAATACATTTTCTACTGTAGACATGTCCTTTAGTTGTTAAGTGATCGTTCAGTAGTGATATGACTTACCGTCCAACCATTTCCATCCAAAATAGTCTCGCAAAGAGAATAAAGTTACATTTGAGAAGACAGGCTTTTCATTGCTGTCACGATTGAACCCACAAGTAGTCAATATTGATTACACGATAGAAAGTAACCCTAAGTAGCACAAAGTACCTCGTGTACTGTAGGTTGCTACAGCACGTAGGCCATGCCCCCTGCCCCGCCCACCTTGAGGAGCAGGATGTAGCGAGGTATCCTCTGCACAGGAGTGATGAGGTAGCCAGTAAGGCTGATTCCCATCTTCACCTGCGGCTGTGCCATGCACTGTTGAATCGTTGCTTCAAATTCCTTCTTACGCTTCATCTTCTGAAGCACAATCTACAAACGTATGTACATAAAAGGGCAGGTCACATGCACATCACATGACACACATAACACTGTGTTTTGCTGAAACATCTCACACTCCAAAGTTTTTTGAATGAATTGCAATTACAGCAATTATTACCAGAATAATATACAGTAATACATCTATTATACACATCCCTCCTATGGTTCCCTAATGAGTGCTGTAAATGTGCTTAATGCATACTCCAGGGGTGTGTATCATAAATATTGCACCTGTTCTGCGGAGTAGTAATTGTTGCAGTAAATGGTGTACATCCTCTTGTGTTGATGGTCAAACTGAGAGAAGGTGAAGAGGCAGGTAGAGGTGAGATGTATACACACGCACGCACACACACACACACACACACACACACACACACACACACACACACACACACACACACACACACACACACACACACACACACACACACACACACACACACACACACACACACACGGTGGTACCAACCTGGTTAAGAAAAATGTCCCCCACACAGGTTTCACTGGAGCACTCTTGTAACCTGCTGTGAAGGGCAGCCAAAATCCCAAGGTTGAACTGGAGGATGCTGAGGGACAGGTAAGAAGGGGGTAGTCATGGCAACAGTCACCATAGAAACCTGTGAGGCACAACTTTAAAGCTGGCCAATCAACAGTCTGTGTATCTTATGTGTAGGAACATAATGTGGAGTACACAGTGATGTGGTTTGTAAATGTGTTACAGCTGCTGCTGCCATTGCTGGAGGGGAATAATTTGGAGGACTGAAATGTTTAGCAGATAAAGAAGTGTGCAGGACAAGCTATAAAACTCACGAATCAACATTGGCAAAGATGGAGTCAATTTCTGATTGTGACAGCACTGTTACTAAGGGTCTCTTGAAAACCTGGGAGAGAAGGGGGAGGAGGGAGACAGGGAGGGAAGGGGGAGGAGGGAGACAGGGAAGGGAGAGGAGGGAGACAGGGAGGGAAGGGGGAGGAGGGAGACAGGGAAGGGAGAGGAGAGAGACAGGGAGGGAAGGGGGAGGAGGGAGACAGGGAGGGAAGAGGGAGGAGGGAGCAGGGAGGGCCAGAGGAGAGGGGAAGGCAGTGACAGGGAACGGCAGAGCACTGGTGTTGTTGCTCTTAACTGGAGAAGATTGGATCCATGAAGTAAATGGTTGTTACAAAATACATACATACACATACATACATACACACAATACATGCATACACATACTTACACTCAATACATGCATATACATACAATACTGTATTATGCTAAGGTGTTAGTGTAGGATAATCCGATGCATAGATGTAGAAACCACAAGTTTTGTATGTCAGAGGTCTTATTCAGCACACTGCAATGTGCCAATCTCTAGCCAAGTATCGGACTCATACTCTGACTACGACCCCAAAGTCAGCACCAACAAGTTTGGTGGGTGAGATAGACAGTATTCCCTGTTGATTCTCACTTCAAGAAAACAATGAAAAGAGTTGCAATGTGCAAGAATGTTGCAATGTTACCCTTCTGCTTTGAAGCTGACACATTTACAGTGGTCATGTCGTCTCCATTTTATCTCTACTGGATGACAGATTAACTACTTACAGATGTCACCATTTTATCTCCACTGCATGGGAGAGATTACTGGAACTACTTACAGACGTTGGGCCGGTTGTCCACACCTCCCTGGTTACCAGATTTGAAAGCAAGATGTTACACATGAAAAGTGCAGTACATATATCTACATATACATAGTCTCTAGCTCACAATCTGCATCCGGTAGATTTTATAATTATACTGCAAGTACGCATATGAATCTGTATAAAATCGTGCAGTTGATTCCCAGAGATACTGGTATAGATATACTGGTGTGGACAAGGGACTCAAAAAGAACTGTATCTGCTTCTAGTTCACGTACGTACAGCGTGGTGCTGTTGGTTACAGTTACAACACATGCCAATAATAGCCTAGCCTAGCTAGACCATCCTGGGATTACTCCCAGGGTGCTTAGAAGGGAAGGGACGGTCTAGTGGGGATAGTGATTTGTTCACATCTTTTCGACCAATCGGTTGCATTTGCCACAAATTTGTGGCAATATTCATGACTTCAACAGTTCAGCTACCTGCGAACTGTAAATTGGAGGTGTGACATAGATAACTCGAAGGTGTGAACTAATCACTATGTGGGCTTTATAGACCATCCCTTCCCTTCTGGGCATTCGGCGCTAATTGGGGTGGTCTAGCTAGCCAGACTAATAACAGGCATGCCGCCATGCTAATAGTGCTATGGAGGCTCACTGCTGTATTCTAGGTGTACGTCAACATTTGATCAATTACTGAACAAGGTGGTTGTGAGGATCAAGACACTTTTATATGCACACTGTACTATTGGTTAGTACAGTAGCCTTATCAGTTTGTACAGCTGTGCGAACCACAAGTGTTGTAGTTCATAAGTGATCTTAAGCCTCCTTGCGGGACGCAGACCCAATCTCAGTTATCAGACTCCTACTCTGACTACGCCCCCAAAGTCAGCACCAACAAGTTTGGTGGGTGAGATAGACAGTATTCCCTGTCGACTCTCACTTCAAGAAAACAATGAGAAACTGTCCATGGCACTGCAATCTGGGTTTTGGTGTTCACATGGGCATTCTGAACCATTTTAGCAACCAAGTTATGTCATGCCTGCACCACAGGTCAAATGTAGAGTGAGAGCGAAACGAGACTGTTACACTGATGCCTGTCCTAGTTTAGCATAACCAAATGGATTGGTGCTGCACTGAAGTCATCATCCTGGGTTAGATTGTCACTAGAGCGGCCACATCGGTCCACATTTTTCTCTCCATCCTTGTAGAAAGCCATAGTCCATCTCCTCCTTGCTAAAATCTCATTATGGGGCTTGCAATGCATTGTGCATACAGTGCTCCAATCCTAAAGGTTCCACAATGAGATAGCACCGCTATTACTGTGCGATGAAAATTTCAAACGTCTTACGCGAACAACCTACCTAATGAAAGAATCTTCCTTTGCTGTGCAGTTGAAACCCAAAATAGCTTGCGAATGAGCATTTCCAGAAAAAAAACATACTTAATGTCAGCCTTAAAATCTGCTAATTCAAAATTTCTAATGTCAATTGCATAACCATTGGTACATTAAGCAAACCATACAGTAGAGACCTGAAGTACATATGGCATGTTATTGTGCAACTATCCGGGCATCCATTAAGAGACTATGGGAGCTTAACTCATATTTGCTGGTAAGATCCTATCTAAACATTATAGGCACTAAAAACCACATTTTTGTAAATAACTTTGCTTCTAAAGTTTGTAACAAGGTGATTGGTTTGGAAATATTAGAAGATGTACTAAAGATGTTTCCTTAAAATTTTTGGATCTTAACTATAACTCCCTCCAGAAATAATATCTAAAAACATAATTTCAATTAGACATAATTTATTCATAGCATGTGTCACGTGACCTCTCCTCCCGCCCACGCATAAAAAAATTGGTCAAACCTTACCCAGAAATGTGTATCACAAGTTGTTACTAATCATCACAGAGGCACATACCTCTTTTTCCTCAAAAACAAGAATGGAACCTTCAGGATTGGACAGTGTACATAGCCTTATCAGACTGCTTACATTAACCACAAGTGTTGTAGTTGACAGATCATCTTAACCACACTGAAGGACAACCAACCAAGAAGCTATATGCAGTATACTATACCCTGTGTATTTATCAAAGTCAACACCAACAAGTTTGGTGGGTGAGATAGGCAGTATTCCCTGTCGACTCTCACTTTTAACAAAGCAATGAAAAATATAATGTTGCACAGAAATACTAAGGTGTTGTGTGACATCTCTGCACACAAAAGGGGAGGTCATGAGACGCCTGGTGACACCTGACTAGCACAGAAAGTTGCTGAGCGAAAGTGCGTAGCTGGTGAATTCACAAATCAACTTCTAGGATGCTTCAGTCGGGAGATCTTTGTCAACTGGTACAAAAGGAATAGACTGTGCGTGCAATTGCGCAAGATGGATGGTCTTGCACTGTCATTGGAAAATTGGTCCTGAAAATATTGGTCCTAGGATCAAGTGTTTCAGACAAATATTGGTCCCCCAGGCCAGATCTTACATACATACCATATATGGTGAACTATTGCGCAAACAAGACATACCAAAACTATTGTGCAATGCAATTGTGCAAACGTGACCTATCAAAACTTCTGGTTTTGCACCACCCAGAAGAGAGGGGCTTCGCTTCACTCGCCCCAATAAGACATCAAGTCTTGCCTTCTTGCCATTAAACCATCACAGTCTCAAAAGCTCCATTCTATCATCATCTGGGACAAATTGAGTTGACTGCTGCTGATTGTGCAATGACAGAGCGATGAGCTGATGTAACAAACAAACTTTACCCTTACTCCAAACCTTACAAATGCTTTTCGCTGCTTGCTGTCAATGTGAAATTTACTATGAAGTAGCTCGGACAAAACTTAAAACCAAGAAAACAAAATTACAGTAGCAATAATTCTTTTAATTTTGTTGTGGCCTCAGTCCATGGAGTTTGCTTTGGAAAGTTTACATAGCAATAAGTTGAAACTTAAAAGAGAGTGAATATACTGTTTAAACCTATCCACACACATGAGTACAAATTACATTGTAAGTATAGTCATTCTGAGAAATTGTATAGATATCAACCACAGTCTGGTTGCTATTTCAACCGCTGAGTACGTACAGTGGAACCTCAGAAATAAGACTACCATTGGGCCATGAAAAAAGGTCTTATTTTGAGGTGGTCCTATTTCTGAAAACCATAATTCATGTATACATGGATTTGGGACTAAACCAAAGCGGTCTTATTTTAAAGGTGGTCGTTTTATAGAGGTGGTCATTTAGCAGTGTTCCACTGTATGTGTAACTGCACATTGCTGTCCAAGAAGCTACACATCATTGCAGGACGCCACATCCCTGATGATACAAACCTTTTTCGGGACGGTTGGTCGCACTGAGCAGCAGGAGGATTATACAAGCAAGATGATATTATAATATGTACAGAGTTTTACGGAGCAAGTCTACAGAATTCTCCCAATTAAATAGATTTGATATTGTAGAGGCTCATAGTTGCGTTGATAATACACTGATATGAGATTCTTGAGCAAGATACAACTGATGATAAATCAATCAAATGCAGGACGTTTTGACACAAAGGTCTTTGTCAACCATCCTGTACGCAGTTGACAAAGACCTTCGGGTCGAAATGTCCTGCATTTGATTGATTTATCATTATCAGTTGTGTCTTGCTCAAAAATCTCGTATCAGTGTAGACAGATTTGATTGGTTAAACACTCAAATTTCAAACGATAAGCTGGGAACCCACCCAAAGAGCAGGCATTCAGCTAGTACAATGTCATATAAATCATGCAAACGATTCCTGGCCCCTGGTACGGATGTGGACAACTGACACAAAATGTCTGTGCAACTCCCAGTACATTCATCCTGACACATTTACTATTACAAATGCATGTACAATTATACTAATTATATGCATAATTATCTTATTATAATAAACGCAACACACATTTTCGTTGTTCGGGATAATCTCCTTCAATTCTGGACAGAACGCCACGAAACTTGGTAGGATTACGAAGAGGTGTACTGTGAGCAACCTCGCCGAGCCGAAATTTGGTTTAAGGTCGTTCCGTCAGAGCTCTTGCCACTTTTACGGTCGCCATTATATCTAAGAGATAGGGAAAAGATTGAGCTTTGCTGTAAAGGCCTGAGTGGCTAGGCAGATTCATGTTGATATTTCTAAAAGACACTAGCCAAAGGGGATCAGGTATCAGACGTTTCGGCAGCACTACAGCTGCCTTCATCAGTGATTATAATGACACTTACAAGCAGGTGTATAAATAGGGGGGTGGTCACGTGAGGAATCTATGCAACCCTTCTAGATTGATTTATGTAACCGTCCATCCGTTATTAGTATTATTTCATTTTCACTTATTATTTTAACCCCTGTTCCGGTTAGAGACATTGCATGATGTATGCTTTTCCTGTAAACACCAATGCCTCACGTGACCACCCCCCTATTTATACACCTGCTTGTAAGTGTCATTATAATCACTGATGAAGGCAGCCGTAGTGCTGCAGAAACGTCTGATACCTGATCCCCTTTGGCTAGTGTCTTTTAGAAATATCAACACAAAAGATTGAGCTTTGTTGTGCACGAAATCCTCCTTCAATTTTTCACCAATCTTTGCCAAACTTGGAAGAGTATATCACGGCAATACGGGGGTGACCTAAGGTGGTTAGTGTCTTTGCAGCTGGACTCCTTTAGATGAAATGGATTAACATAAGTAAGTTCTGTACGCACGGAGTTTTACGGAGCGAGTCTACGGAATGCTCCCAATTAAATGGACAGTTTTGATTGGTTAAATGCTCCAATTTTAAATGATATGCTGGGAACCCACCTGAAGAGCGGGCATTCAGCTAGGATATACAAAGATGGCAAGTAAATATACATAGATTGCATGATACACTTTATAAACTTGTTCCATAATGAGATTCCTCACCAACCCAAATGTATAGGTGGCATCTAAACTGTGACTATGAATCACGTTATGGGATATGGCCTTATCAGACTGCATTAGTTACACGAACCACAAGTGTTGTAGTTGACAGATCATTTTGAATCTGCTGTAAGAAAACCAACCAAGCAAGCTATACGCAACGAAGATGTGTATTTATCAAAGTCAACACCAACGAGTTTGGTGGGTGAGATAGGCAGTATTCCCTGTCGACTCTCACTTTGAATAAAACAATGGAAAAGTACAGCAGTGCTTAGGATGCTGTTGAGTGAAAGCACATCAACTTCCAGGGTGTTTCAATCCGGAGATACATGTTAGTCAACTGGTACCAACTGGTACCAACACAATACACGGTTTGATACGTTAGCTCCATTTGAGTGACCACTTCTTTGAGGCTTATCTGATTAAACTATGACCAGTTTTTATATTTAAAAAGTCCTCTTGCCAATAGCCATGTGTGTCTATGGTCACACCCTCCATTTCCCATCTCCTATCAGAGTTCTATCTACGGGGAAAAGGTGTAGTGCCCAAATAAATCTACCCTGATGGGGATCTGGGATCACACCCCCAAGGAAATAAAACTTTTGAAATTTTATGCCCTCTGAAATGATTCGGGTGCATCTGTAAGCTTGAGTGCATCTTCACCTCACATCTTCACCATTCCCATTGCAATTGGCAACCATTTTGAGGGGGAAGCTCCCCTAAGTACAACACTGAAGCCCATCTATAGCTATACAGTACGTAGGCATAGCTATGCAAATTCACAAGTGTATACAGCAACAAATAGCATCTTTACACCACACCACACAAACAGTATGCTCTTACATCCACACGGCTGGTCACTATCACGTCCTTCCACTCACAATACTCACATCAATCAGGACTTCCAAGCCGGCAATGTAAGTGTATTCTGACTGATAGATCTCATGAATGATGTTGTCACGCTTCCCTGTCGGAAAACCTTCAATTGTCTTGGGCAGCTGTTCGGTCCTTCGGACAAGACCTGACTCCTCCATGTCCTTTTCCTGTGTGTTGTGTGTGTGTGTGTGTGTGTGCGTGTGTGCATGCGTGTGCATGTGCCCATGTGTGTGTGCATGTGCACACGTGCGTGTGTGTGCGTGTGTGGACGCGCACACGTGTGTATGTGCACATGTGCGCACGCGCGCGTGTATGTGCACACGTGGGCATGTGCGTGCGCGCGCGCGCGTGTGTGTGTGTGTGTGTGTGTATGTGTGTGTGTGTGTGTGTGTGTGTGTGTGTGTGTGTGTGTGTGTGTGTGTGTGTGTGTGTGTGTGTGTGTGTGTGTGTGTGTGTGTGTGTGTGTGTGTGTGTGTGTGTGTGTGTGTGTGTGTGTGTGTGTGTGCATGCATGTGCACATGTGCGTGTGTGTGCGTGTGTGTGCAAGCATGACAGGGAAATACAGTAGGCATGTATCAAATTGAAGTCACACCAACAGGACAGCCCATCTTGTAAATTTCTCTCCTCCTCTCCCTCCACTCACCATCATCTCCATCCTATCCAAGGTGCTAGCCTGCCTGGTGGTAAATCTGCCTTCCCCCTCCATCTGAAAGGACAGCAGTCAAGCACATAACACATGTATATGTGTATGTTCTCTCTCTCACACACACACACACCACACACATCACACACACACCACACAAACACCACACACACAAACACCACACACACACACAAACTTGAAACACAGAGAGATTCCATTTCAGAATCTGAATGCCTATCAGGCACATGCAATAACACACAGCCCCGCTCAATGCCCTTCACACAATGCCACTGGCCAGTTTCAAGACAAGCCCATTCACAGAAGCTCACAATAACCTCACCAACACCTCAGAACAGCAGCACAATGGCACACAATGCCACAATTTTACTTTCCCCATACGTATGTAATTCCCAATGGTAACAGTGGAACATGGCCCAAAGGGCTATGTAGTCAAGCTAGGTGGTTAGGGTAGTCTTCACAACAGTCTACTTTAAGTAGGGAAAGGCTTTCCCTAGCGCGGTCACATGATCCGAGTGTCAAGAAATGATAAAGTTTAGCCTCATCTGTTATATATTTGCAACCAAATAAGGCCCTTTTGGACTGAAAAATGTTAAATTTGGTGAACAATTGTACGTACTACACGATTCACGCTCAAAACTTCTTCCCCCGCTTCATATCCACACGTGGTGGTAATGAATGAATCTCCACTCCACCAATGAATGAACTTAAAAAAGGAGGAGTCTCCATCCTATGGCTACACAGTGTTGGCAACTGGAACATGTTTGATATCCTCAATAAAGAAAAAATACTACGTACACACAAGTGAAACAGGTGTGAAGTTGTATGTAATTCAAGTAACCTGTCTAAGACAGCCACCTGTGGACCATTTCTAACTGACCTTTATAGAGAGGTGGCTGCTCTACAGAGGTAGATTGCAATGTTTTAGCACTCTTTGGGGCCAGCAAGGCTGGCTGTTTTAGAGAGGTGGCTGCCTAACACAGTGACCACAGTGACCATCTTAGACAGGTTCCACTGTAGTAATTATAGTCATCAATAATCTATAACTATCAAGTATTAATTACTACATTTGCCACCATTACGTAAAGCATGTACACAAACACAGCTCTGGTCCCGCCCCCAAGGTAGCACAGGGTCTGACTCATAGTGAATTTACTATGCTCATTTGCTGTGTTAAGGCAATTACTGTAATCAAGAAGTGGTTTAGAGGTGGGCAGCATGTCTGTGGTCCAACTCATCAGAGCGATTGATTGGTCAACATTTAAACTATAAGACATGCCCTCTGATTGGCTAGCGAATCGGCTTTGGTGTGCTCCCTCCACAACACCTGTCCTTGGGGGAGAACTCTTCCCATGAGAAGAGCTCTGCAAGTTGACACCACCACATGGGTTGAGCCCATCCCAGTGCAGGTTCAGAGCCAGGCCATTTCTCCATACAGCAACACAGCCAATATAGGCCAACACACAGCTTCACGTTAGAAGGCTCTTAGCAACAGTAACACAGTATAAATGTAACATTATTAGTTAATAATCCTTTCTGTATAAATGCCCTCACACTGTGGCACACGGATCATGGGAATACGCACACAAGCGTCAGGCACCCAAATGGCTACAGAAGACCTCAATTTCCATAAAACAGTAGATTGCTGCACACTTCTATAGCGTCAGGGTCCATTACTAGAAGGGTTTGGTTATCAGAGCAAGGTACTTGACATCATGTGTACACTCTGTACACACTGTACATGGACAGACACAACATACGGCTATGCACAAGGGCTAAGGAAGGATTGGGACTAGGGTCTGGCTGCCGTCGTTATGCTACTTACTACACACAAACACACACACACACAGGCACACACACACACACACACACACACACGCACTCACGCACACACACACACACGCACTCACGCACACACACACACACACACACGCACACGCACACGCACACGCACTCGCACACACGCACGCACGCACACACACACACACACACACACACACACACACACACACACACACACACACACACACACACACACACACACACACACACACACACACACACACACACACACACACACACACACAGCCTACCTCAACCACATCTGAATCCCTGAATGTGATTCTCACAAAGTCATCAGAAGACAGCACATCGGACTGGAACCCAGTGGTGGATGAGGGAGTCTCTGGCACTTCTTCCCCTTCTTCGAACGGATCACTCTCTATTGAAGTAGTGGAGGACCGCCTAAGAGAATCTGGCTTGCGCCGCAGAGACATGGCTGAAGACCGATTCCGTGTCTTCCTTCTAGTTATTACCCCTGCATCCTGCCCAGGAGTCACAGAGGAGTCATCAACGGGACCAGCATTGTTGCTGACTCCTCCATTCTGCATAATCGGTTTGGTACTCAGGGATGGAGGAGTAGGAGGGGGTTGGGAAGACAGTCCTGCTGGGATAGCTACTGGCTTTGAATGTGACTCATTTTCTGCTGGTGGGTTTGGCTGAACCGCAGTCTCCTGTTCCTTATCCGTCGGTTGCGACTCAGGGACACTTTCCACGCTGCTGCTCTCTGCAGAGTTATCCTCTTCGGTCACAAGTGCAAGCCCACTCGTCTTGCTTTGGACCCGAGTGAGTGCAACGGTCGGCTTCTGGCTCCCGCTGGGAATTAGCGGCTTCCTCATTGCTGGTACGTTCACCTTGGGCAGGTCTTGGCGCCGCTCCACAGGCGGGGAGGATGTCATCTCGCTCTCTCGGCTTTTGACGTCGTTGGAATTCAATTCCGCCTGTGAAGGAGTAGGCATTCGCACGGGTGCGGGTGGTCGCGGCGGGCGAGGGAGCTTGGGGGATGAGGAGCTCTTGTTCGCTGCCGGTGAGACAGGAGTCGAGTTGTGGCCAGTTTCAGCTTTCTTCTGCTCCGCTTTGTCGATGACCTGTCTGATCAGAGCCGTCATTGGGACGTGAGTCTTCTTCGGAGGCACAGGCCCCTGGGTCTTCCTTTGAGCGGTCGGCGAAGGGCCACTCTCCGCAGTTTTTCTCGTTTCCTCCACTCTATTCATTTCTTGCATAGCTACGCCGTCAGATGCCGCCCCCTCCTGCTCCCCTTCCATGTCATTAACAGTGAAGGAAACCGAAAGAATGCAGCAAGGATATGTAGTAATCCTGGTAATCAAGAGACAGTAGACATTGTTGAATCGCGTGACCACTTAATAAAATGGCCGCCTCGGACTCCTGTATTGAAGATCTAGAGCAGTGCACTTAATAACATATCTATATATGGCGTTTGTTCAGCGACTCGGAGGAAGGCTGACTCTGTCTGCAAAGGCAAGCAGAAGAATTGATAAGTTGGGCCAGCCGCTAGTGAACATCGCGCGAGATTACCGCGACACTTTTACAGACCTGAAAAAGCATTTCAAGGAACATCCATGGAGGAGTGCGTGCTACTTTGCGATGTGCATACTGTTTCAGCAGACGTGGAAGAGGAGGCCTGATAGTGCGAGCTACTTTGACACGCTAGTGATGTACTCCAATGAGTTGAGTATGGTGGCCACTCCTTCACGTAGCCAGAGGTCAGAGCGTTACATCAGTAGACTCATCCGCCAGCACAGCATGCACAAACTCATGTACGTCAACTTGGGCGTGGTGGCTCTTATTGCTGAGCGGAGGAGCAACCCTGACGTGAAGAGCTTCCCCGAGACCTGTCCTCAGTTGCGTCAACCTTGGTGGACACTGTATAGGAATATTGTCGACATCGGAGTGTGGGGAAGTTGGTGGAGTATTCATAATGAGATGATTGATTTTGACGTGAACGAGGAGGAATGGAATAGCAGTTAGTGCACTACTGACATCATTGTAATTTATACACCATCCTCTATACCTGCCAGTATTTAGTCATGTGGCCAAAATCCCTATCCCCCAGGGTGCACATTATTGCACCCTAGAGTATGGCAATAATTGTGTAGTTAATTTACACTGAGGATAGACACCTGGCCACATGGGGCTACCCATTTTCCCACCTATCTCTTTATTAAAGGCAATCATCTCTCAACTGTTAATTATTGGAAACATGACTTTATTAATGATGCAGTTTACTGTTCAATGTATTCTGTTTTGAATGTGATTGGAAATCATGTGCATGAATGAAGTGTGTGTGTAGTGGTTCCAACGATGACTTCTTCTTGATGAATGTGTTACTAGCAGCTGGCACTGAGCATCACGCTGTCTGCCCACATCTCTTTGTGAATTCACTGTACTTCTTCAAATCCTCAAGTGTAACAGTCATATGGTTACGTTGTAGCATCTTCAGACAATCCTCCAGGGTCACCTTTCTAGTTCGCACCTAAAGGAAGGGCAGCAAGGTGGGAGGAGGAGGTGCCGTGATTGTGTGTCCACATGTCAGTGTGCACTCGTATACATGTGATGTGTGTAGTCATATTTGTGTGTGTGTGTGTGTATGTGTGTGTGTGTGTGTGTGTGTTTTCTTCATGCTGTTTGACCTGGTTGGGAGGGATGTCTGCAAACTTCACCAGTTTGCCCTCTGGGTCAGTTGGTGAGCACGGAGTGTAGTGCTGTCCACCTGTAGTGTGAGTGTGCACGGCACATGTGTGTGGGTATAAGGAGAGTCAATACATACACAATGTGGCAAGGAGAAGGTTGTGTATATGCAACGGCCTTGCACATGTAGCATGCATATGGCAGTATGGTATCTGCTTAGACAGAATAACTGGGCAGCAGGGCAGTGCCTACTGTCCCAGCTACATAGAAATTCAAATGTGTACAAAACTACCTCTGAAATATGGGCACCTCACTAATGAGGACACTGCCTACTGTCCCTGCTACATAGAAATGTGTACAAAACTACCTTATAATTAGGACACCTCTCTAATGAGGACAGTACCTATTGTCCCAGCTACATAGAAATGTGTACAAAACTACCTTAAAACATGGACACCTCTCTAATGAGGACACTTGGGACTGTCCTGAACTATCCCAAAGGTATAATTATACATCTGGAAAGTTAATAGCAAGGTGTCATCTAGGTATACCAGTTATTCACTACCTGTGTGGTGCTTGCCTCACCTGTTAACACCTTCCAGTGGGTAGCACACTCCAACTCCCTCACTGGCATCATGGCAGCGTCAGAGCAGAAGGTGGCAATGTCGCTGCCAGAGTAGCCCTCTGTCTTACTGGCCAGGAGGCCCCACTCCACTTCAGAGAGGGTGGTGGGGACACTTGCTAGGTGGAGCCGGAGCATTGATAGCCTGACTTCTCTGCAGTGTGTGTGTGTGTGTGTGTGTGTGTGTGTGTGTGTGTGTGTGTGTGTGTGTGTGTGTGTGTGTGTGTGTGTGTGTGCGTGTGTGTGTGTGTGTGCGTGTGTGTACATATGTGGGTATAAGTCCGTGTGTGTGTGTGTGCACATGTGGGAGAGGAGGAAGTCAGAGTTGCAATACAAGCACTCAATGTCGACTTCCACTAAAGATTGCTTGGACCAAGTACGTACATGCCACTTCACAATGACTGTTTGCTACTATTCACCACACACACATTGACCCTACAGTACATACGTACATACTGTAGGTAGTGTACCTTTGGGGTAGTGGAACATAAATCCTCTTCTGGAAGCGTCTGATGAAGGCCCCATCCAGCTCCCAAGGGCAGTTGGTGGCACACAGCAGGAACATGCGCCCTCCTCCCCCACTGTCGGCCAAAGTGTCCGCTCCTTCCATCTGCCTCAGTAGCTCTGTCTTGATGCGTCAAGTGTGCTCCTCTTCACTGGAAGAACGCTGTCTGCACACACAGTCCACTTCATCAATGAAGACAACCTTTCAAGGATCGAAGAAGGTGAAAGGTAGTGTGTACATAATTTACAGTGTGTATGTGACATGCACTTCACTAAAGATAGTACTGTTCTGCTGCAAAGAGATAGTCTTTAGCACTTGAGGAAGACGTTTGTGGCAAGTGTCATGTTTCTGAGTTATTGTCCACTGTGTACCGAACATTCCTTGCTCAGACAGTCGGTCTCCTTCATTACCCATAACATGACCAACTACAGCATTACATGCACTGGTGACAACCCGAGACCGGACGAACTGCAGGTATTTGATGAATGCAGGGAAGCCTGTCTATAGGTACAGTACAGCTACAGTATGCTAGGCTACCATGCAGTGTTACCTTATAGGCCAGCTATATGTACAGATGGAGAGGTTGCAGGCTGGTGTATATACAGAGAGGTACAGTATATCTGTATGTATGCATACATACATGTGTACATACAGTACATAGAGTGGACAGGTTCTACTACTCTAATAGTGACTCCACATCAGTCTTGCTCCATGAGACAATTGCGTCTTTACATTCCAGTAAGTGTGCAGTATTCGTATACACACACAAGTGTACAAGTGTGTGGTTGAGTGAAGCATAGGATTGATGAGCGAAGGTATGTACATCTGTGTGTGTGTGTGTGTGTGTGTGTGTGTGCACTCACCGAGGTTCCACTGCTTTGCCGTGCATGACAGAACAACTCCTTTATGATCCTTTGTAAAGTATCAGTGGTGACACAGAACAGTAGGAATACACGGTCACAGAGTATTAGAGAATTAAGGTAAACTGTGTGTGTGTGTGTACGTGTGTGTGTGTGTGTGTGTGTGTACGTGTGTGTGTGTGTGTGTGTGTACGTGTGTGTGTGTGTGTACGTGTGTGTGTGTGTAAACTCCCTACTTTTCACTTTCCCCCACCCAGCTGGAGAGGAGGTCTGAACTGGACACACAGTAAAAGTTGGAGCCAATCTCTCCACTCAGTGCCTGAGCCAGCCTGGTCTTTCCTGAACACACACACACACACACACACACACACACGCACACGCACACACAAACGAGAGAGAGAGATAAAGACAGTGAGATAGCAACCCCATGCATGAACTGCACCACATAGAATCATAATTATAAAGCCTATGCCTGATGACCATTACTACATGTGTATAAATATAGGCAAGTATTCTGTATAGTGCCCCATCTACCTGTTCCAGGTGGTCCATAGAGGAGGATCCTCCTCCAAGGCTGGCGAGCACCTGTGAAGAGGTGGGGGTACTGCAGGGGGAGGATGATTGCTTCTCGGAGCACCTGCTTAGCTTCAGTCAGTCCCGCCACGTCATTGAAAGTGAGCGTGCTGTGTTGCATAATGGTGTCCAGGACAGCTGCTTGGCGACTGATTGGTGCATGGGAGGGGAGGGGAAAGGGGGAATAGGGGAGGGGGAGAGAGAGGGAGTGCAATTAATACATGGCAAGAACAAACTGGTTTATAATAGGACACCAGCAGAATCTACATAAATAGTGGGTGTGAGTTAGTAAACCATGACAGCTGTATGGGGGAATCACAGCTGCTAACAATTTACAGTGAATTGTAACAGGTTCCAAATTCCTGGGCAGTCGTTACCTAGGATACGGACTGTGTGACATTATACTTGTGTAGTTTTGGTTCATAACCTAGGTAACGACTACCCGCAGTGTGGGAACCTGTTGCAAGATTGCGTAAATCCGCTGTATCTGAGGTATGTGAACAAAGTGAATGATGATGTGGCACAGTGGCAGACACAGTGTGCTGTGTGTGTGTGTGTGTGTGTGTCTGTGTGTGTGTGTGTGTGTGTGTGTGTGCGTGTGTGTGTGTGTGTGTGTGTGTGTGTGTGTGCGTGCACGTGCATGTGTGTGTGTAGTGTATGTGATTGTCCTATACCAACCTCTTAGCATGCTGGTCTTGTGCAGGTGGGGACTCTTGGCATTCTTACAAAACAAGCAAGAAACAGGAGTATACAACAAACACAGCTTATTACATAAATTAAATTTTAGCAGATCTTGGTGTACATACATGTCTAATTATTCATTCACGGTCAACTTTTCAAAGTTTTATACACATACGTGTGTATGTAACTATTTAGTGGAGGTTCCTTATAAGGAGCACCCTGAATAAGTTTAGGACGCCTCTCTAATCAGGACACTTGAGCTGGTCCAAAGCTGTCTCGAAAGGTGCCGGGAATAAAGAGTGTAGTACTTATGATGTGGCACGTGCAGTGACAGAGACACAACGCACTGTACGTGTGTGTGTGTGTGTGTGTGTGCGTGTGTGCATATGTGTGTGTGTGGTGTGTACGTGTGGTGTGTGTGTGTAGTGTGTGGTGTGTGTGTGTGTGTGTGATGGTCCTATACCAGCATCTCACCTACCAAATCATAAGAATTACAGTAATTGAGACAGTGCTAGTGTGAACTTAAGTCTCCTTAGTTACTTTCCAAATATAGAAGTATGTATGTCTGTTTGAGCTGTACATTGCATGTACATGAACCTGTGTCTGCCTCCACACCTGCTGAAAGTGGACTGGACTCCGCCCCCACTTGTTGGGTGTCCTGAAGTGTCCTCAATTGTCGCTCAAGTAGACCAGACAGCTGGTTCAGTGCATGCTGCATGAGGGAGGGGAGGGGAGGGAGGGCCGGAAGGAGAAGGGAGGGGAGGGGAAAATGAGGGGAGAACATAAGTAGCCTCTGAATTAGCTCATGCAGAAACCGTTGTGGGCTGGGGTGATTAGTTAATTTGTCCTTGCATTTTCTCATTGCCTCACACTTTTACAAATGACAGCATGAGAATGACACTGTCTTTGACATTCAGACAATTCTTAACACACACCAACAAAGTGACTTCTTGATTGGTCACTTTGTGCAATGTTTCACCCATCACGAGTGTACAAAGTTGTCAATTGTCCGAAGAATTACAAGAATTCAGCTTCAATTAAAGCTGCCTAATAATATTCACAACTGATAATTAGATTCTGAAGAAATTAAATGAAATTGGCTTCCATTATCTTTTAATTCGTTTTGTCTTTTTCTGACAATTGTTCGTAGTTCCAAACCGGGCTAGCTAAGGGCTGAGTGGCTAATTCGCTCCTCTTTGTTGCGCTTACCAGTCTAACTTGGCTTGTCTCAATAGTGGATAGGGTGTTGACACACTGAAGTGCGTGGCTGCAGTCCTCCAACACAGTGGCCATGTCCCCCTTGCCTTGCGAGGAAGGGGAGCCCACCAGAGAGGCGGCGTGCTCCAGCCAAGCGGTCGCCTCTGTCAGAGAAAAGATAAAGGAGAAACGGATGTAAAATAACATGAATGAAATGTGAGGGTTCATTAATATATTTCAAATGGGCCTTTAGAGGCGCTTTCTTGTACCTTCATAGCCGCTAAGAAGATAGTCCTTCGCTGCTTCGGTCATAGCGCTTCGAAATTGGCGCGCGTTCAAGTTACCTAACGTGACCTTTGACCTTTGACCCAATTGCGCTATACTGAGCTGACCCCTTCAGAGAAAGATGGCGGAAGTACAACAGGGTAAGCTGTTTTATCTCGAATATCTCGCTGTGCCGTTGTATACCACACGCAAGTGACGTACCCTCTACGCCCTATCTATCCTTAGGTAACCCCTTCAAGGAGAATGTGAAGGAACTGACGGTATCCGGCAAGACACTCAAGTACTTTGATTTGGCTGGTATTGGCAAAGACAAGTTTGGTTAGTTCTAAGGGTATGCCTCGCGGCAGGCTCTTAAGACTGTGAAGGCGCTGAACGAAGGATGTTCTGGTGATGGTTTAGTTGTAAACGAATGGAGTCAAGCCTTTGCAACCAATTTCTTAGACATGATTTTCTTGGCCTATAGAAAAATACTCTTCAGGCATTTTGTTTGGCTATGAACCGTGGTGGATGGATAATGGGGGCACACTTGCCAAAAATAGGACAGATTTGTGACGTTTTAGTCCAATACAGGACGTTCAGTTCTCGAAATTTACACACAGGTTTTCACAGTACGTCCAACTGTACTGAAAATCCTCTAGGTTAGAGTCAAATAACAATTACAACCGTGTACACGTGTAGTAGTTCTTACCCTTTGCTAAATTTTGTTCAGTTCTGTCTGGCACAATCCTGGTTCATTGTCTGCATCTGTTTCGTCTGTTTGTGGCTTATCCAGTGTATACCTTCCCCCGCCCCCCTCCACCCCCTCCACCCATTCCCTCCACCCTCTCCACCCATCCCCTCCACTGCAGCACGTCTTCCCTTCTCCATTCGAGTGCTTCTGGAATCAGCAGTGAGGAACTGTGATGAGTTTAGTGTGAGCCGCAAGGACATCACCAACATCCTTCAGTGGGAGGAGAAGAGGGGACAGAATGTGGAGATTCCATTCAAGCCAGCCAGGGTTATCCTCCAGGACTTGACGTTAGTCATTGTGCTTTGCACAGCTGTGATCAATATCTGAGAGTACAGAGTGTCCCCCTCTACCTCCCTCTCCCCTCCCTCTCCTGCTCTCCTCCTGTCTCCTACCACTCACCCTCCCCCCAACTACCCATTTAGTGGTGTTCCTGCAGTTGTGGATTTTGCTGTGATGCGTGACGCAGTGAAGGACCTGGGAGGAGACCCGTCTAGGATCAACCCCGTGTGTCCAGCAGACTTGGTCATCGACCACTCGGTACAGGTGGACTTCGCTAGAACGTGAGCATCTTGTTGTAGACATGTCGCACAGCTGTCACCTGTCACCTGTGACTGACACAATGACAACTATCACATCACAGCTGTCAAGTATCACATGTCACAACTGTCACATGTCACAACTGTCAACT
Source organism: Ianthella basta (assembly GCA_964019415.1). Classification (NCBI taxonomy): domain Eukaryota; kingdom Metazoa; phylum Porifera; class Demospongiae; order Verongiida; family Ianthellidae; genus Ianthella; species Ianthella basta. Next base: position 1,174,578 of record OZ025878.1, read on the forward strand.
GTCACATGTCACGTGTCACAGCTGTGTGTGTATCACACCACTACTTCTCCCATGTGTCATGTCACTTAACTATTTGTGATCAATCCTTGAACAAACCCATATGGATCCTTCCTGTTGACACACGTGTATTGATGAGGTTTGTTGGCCTTACACTTCAAGAGCACAGCATACCATAAATATTCTAAACATTTGTGAACTTTTGAGGGTTTTCAATTTTGATTTTTCGAAGTTTAGGAGAAAGTATGTTCATTTTCATTCACGTCTTGTGAAAATTAGAGACTCTTGCAAAGTTGCAGGCACTCTCGGCCGCCATTTTCTGGAAGGTTCCATAAGTAAAATGGCTGCCACTTCTTTCGTCACCGTCACAGGCATGTGATACCATATTCACAGGAATCATGTCTAAGAAGAGAGGATTTCGTATGCATCGCCAAGGAAATGAACTTCCAGGGCAGGAAAGCCATAGCTGCCACCTGCGCTACTCGAAGTGGCAAGCCAGTAACTAATCTGAACCCGCTTTGGATATCTGTGCATGCAACACTGCTTCGTTAGGTGCATTTACCGCTGTTAGGCACCATTTCATAAGCTTGTAGTAAGCCAGTAACCGTTGCGGAAATTAGAGGTCTATTCGAATTTTAGAGTCGTCCAAGGATTCAAAATATTAGAATGTTTCAAGGTGAAACTGTGGAAACTTTGCACAAATTAGATTTTGGAAATTTTAGAATACTTACGGTATCTGTAGGCTTCTTGTATGGGTGTGAGCTGATTACAGACACATAATTCACTTGTGGGCACTCTCATGTGATGTGAGGGTTGTTACAGGTGGGGTGACATAATTAGAGTGACAGTCATGTGACTTCCAAATATGGAGTGGGCTTAGGCTGTCTGCTGTTGCTTTTTGAGGCTTCAGAGGCTGTTGATCTAAACATAGGGTAGACCCACAGTTGAGTACATAAACTATGGTGCTTTGGTAATTGACATGGTGTGGTGGTAGAACTTGTGGCTGTTCTGTGAAAAGGATTTTGGGACTCTTTGAGATATAGGGAAATGACCACCCACGCACCTCATGAAGTGTGTGATGTCCAGTGACCTTAGGCGTCCTTCTGTGACTGTGTGTGTCGAGTGTGGTTGTAGTTATATTGTTTGTGGAAATAGCAGTTGAGCTGAAATGGACTGTGTGTTTCTGTAATTCTCTTTTCCCTCTGAGTACTATTCCAAATGTTTTGTAGCTGAAGTGCCATTTTCACTAAGGTCATTTTTTCCACTAAATTTTCGAAATTGCAACTCCTGATAAAAGTGTGGTGAATTGTGACGATTTAAAGAGACTTTGCGTCTGCACTAGCTGTCTCATCTAGACCCTGACATGACTTGATTTTGTTGACTCCTGCCTGTTCCCTCACACCTGATCCTTTGTAAATCCATCACAACAAGTAAGCCATGTGTATATAAGGAGCTCATTTCATTGTGTAACCAGTCCCCTTGTGTTGGTTAATCTCTGTTCAATTGAGTTGGTACGAGCGCAAAAGCTGCTGTTCGTAACAATATGCAGAACCAATGCCTTACGGTGAGTAAAGTGTAAATTTAATAAGGGATAATTTACATGCAGTAAAGAGCTTAGCATAGCGTATTGTATCGTTGTACGCTGTGCTAGTATCTGAGACGATTGCCATTTCTACATAAGTACATAGACGATGAATATGAATATGAATGGATCCCAAATCCAGATTTGTGTGTGTGTGTGCAAGTCTGGCTGTTGTCTGTTTTCAAATATACAGTAAGTCTGGACTTTTTTAAGCTTCTAGGCTATTCTAACTATCTCTCTGCGTTTGTTGTCTTCCAGGAATGATGGGCCGTGTGGCAGGTGTGGTGTGATCACAAAGACAGGAGGTTGTAGCACACCTTCTACTAGTGTAGACATGTCACGTCCGACCGGCCTCTCTCCCGGCACCACAAGGGCTAAGGCTTATGTCCCACCGCACTTGAGGCAACAGCTTTCGCCCAGCACACCATCCCCTTCGCACTCGCCCTCGACCTCACTGCATGCCCGATGGTATGTGTGTGTGTCTCTGTTAGCCAACTGGTGTGCTGATGCTTCTTGGTTCCTTTGTAGTCTCCTTTACCCTTCCCCTCTCCTTCCTCCTCCACATGCTCACTATATACATTGTACAACACACAATAACGCATTAAATGTGCCTAACACACGCACACACACACACACACACACACACACACACACACACACACACACATACATACGCACACGCACACACGCACGTACAGTTCTGATGCAATGGAGAAGAACCAAGAGTTGGAGTTTGAGCGCAACAAGGAACGCTTCCTCTTCCTCAAGTGGGGGGCCAAGGCTCTGAAGAACATGCTGATTGTTCCACCAGGCTCAGGGATAGTGCACCAGGTTGGGAGGGGAGGGGGAGGGAGGGAAGAGGAGGGAAGGGGAGGAGGTGTGCAGAGAGAGGAATTCAGCTTCATGTGGAGGAAGAGAGTGAAAACGGTGGTGATGGGAGCTTATTATTCACACATACGCATGTAGTATTATTGGTGTTATTGTTATTGCTTTCACCACCTTGTAGCACACTGTTTTACCTCCTCTCCTCTCCTCTCTCCCCCTCCCTCTCCCCTCCCTCTCCTCCTCCCCCTCCCTCCCTCTCCCTCTTCCCCTCCCTCTCTCTGTCTCTGTCCTCTCCCTCCTTTCCAGGTTAACCTTGAGTATCTTGCCCGTGTTGTCTTCAACAATGACAGCATGCTCTACCCAGACTCCCTTGTTGGCACGGACTCGCACACAACCATGATCAACGGCCTGGGGGTGCTAGGGTGGGGAGTGGGGGGGATAGAGGCGGAGGCAGTCATGCTCGGCCAAGCCATCAGCATGGTCCTGCCGGAAGTGGTGGGCTACAAGTTGGTGGGCGCCATCAGTCAGTACGCGACCTCCACTGATGTGGTGCTCACCGTCACAAAGGTATTGGAGTAGTACGCACTGCTGTGTATTATGGGAATAATTTGTATGCGGTGTTTGAAAATGTTTTTTTGCTGAGTTGCATTTTTTATGTTGTTTCTCTGAAGAATGAGCAATATTTCATTGGCTGGCTGCTATTCTGTTCCCTTATAGCACCTCCGCCAAATTGGTGTTGTAGGGAAATTTGTGGAGTTTTTTGGCTCGGGAGTTGCCCAACTCTCTATCGCCGATCGAGCCACCATTGCCAACATGTGCCCAGAGTACGGGGCCACTGTGGGTTTTTTCCCTGTTGACGACATGAGCATGATATATCTGAAACAAACTGGGAGGAGCCCAGAGGATGCTGCCCGAGTCGAGGCGTACCTGAAGGCCAGTGGACTGTATAGGAACTACTCCGATGCTTCTCAGGACCCTGTTTTCTCTCAGGTGAGCTGGTGTTAGTTGTATCACTGCTGGGCATCGAATGCTGAGAGAACTGGACTTAGCAGGTAGCCGTTTGGTATAACATCTTGATCGCGATGCCATAACAAAATGGCTGCAGTTTGTTTCTAGACTCATCTATTGTCCCATGTGAACCATCTTGCCTACCATGTCCCCAGTGTAATCCCCTATTCTAATGTGTCACACTATCTTAATGCATTGCCCTATCCTAATGTATTGCCCTATGCTAGTGTATTGCCCTGTCGCCCCACATCACTTTGCAGGTGTTTGAATTGGACCTGTCCTCAGTTGTGTCGTCTATGTCTGGTCCAAAGAGACCCCATGATCGTGTTCCTGTGGTAGAAATGAAGGAGGACTTCCAGAAGTGCCTTGACAACAAGGTTGGCTTCAAGGGGTTCCACATATCTCCTGAGAAGCAGAAGACAAAGGTTTCCTTCTCATTTGAGGGAAAGGAATACTCACTGACACATGGTGATGTCGTTATCTCTGCCATTACTAGCTGCACCAACACGAGCAACCCCTCGGTTATGCTGGGGGCGGGTCTTCTAGCAAAGCGGGCAGTGGAAAAAGGTGTGTTATGGAGTGTGTGAGAGGCGATGTGAAACAGTGAGTTGTGGTGTGTCTGTGGTGTATGTAGAGTGAGTTAATGAGTAGCACCCGTAGTCACCGTATATAGTAGCCCCCGTATTCGCCATAGTAGCACCTGTAGTCGCCATAGTAGCACCCGTAGTCGCGTGTGTAGTGCCTGTAGTAGTGCCTGTAGTAGTGCGTGTGTAGTGCGTGTAGTAGTGTGTGTGTAGTGCCTGTAGTAGTGTGTGTGTAGTGCCTGTAGTAGTGCCTGTAGTAGTGCGTGTGTAGTGCGTGTAGTAGTGTGTGTGTAGTGCCTGTAGTAGTGTGTGTGTAGTGCCTGTAGTAGTGCGTGTGTAGTGCGTGTAGTAGTGCGTGTGTAGTGCCTGTAGTAGTGCGTGTGTAGTGCCTGTAGTAGTGCGTGTAGTCGCGTGTGTAGTGCCTGTAGTAGTGCCTGTAGTAGTGCGTGTGTAGTGCGTGTAGTAGTGTGTGTGTAGTGCCTGTAGTAGTGTGTGTGTAGTGCCTGTAGTAGTGTGTGTGTAGTGCCTGTAGTAGTGCGTGTGTAGTGCCTGTAGTAGTGCGTGTGTAGTGCCTGTAGTAGTGCGTGTGTAGTGCCTGTAGTAGTGCGTGTGTAGTGCCTGTAGTAGTGCGTGTGTAGTGCCTGTAGTAGTGCCTGTAGTAGTGCGTGTGTAGTGCCTGTAGTAGTGCGTGTGTAGTGCGTGTGTAGTGCCTGTAGTAGTGCGTGTGTAGTGCCTGTAGTAGTGCCTGTAGTAGTGCGTGTGTAGTGCCTGTAGTAGTGCCTGTAGTAGTGCCTGAAGTAGTGCGTGTGTAGTGCCTGTAGTAGTGCCTGTAGTAGTGCGTGTGTAGTGCCTGTAGTAGTGCGTGTGTAGTGCCTGTAGTAGTGCCTGTAGTAGTGCGTGTGTAGTACGTGTGTAGTGCCTGTAGTAGTGCCTGTAGTAGTGCGTGTGTAGTGCCTGTAGTAGTGCGTGTGTAGTGCCTGTAGTAGTGCGTGTGTAGTGCCTGTAGTAGTGCCTGTAGTAGTGCGTGTGTAGTGCCTGTAGTAGTGCGTGTGTAGTGCGTGTGTAGTGCCTGTAGTAGTGCGTGTGTAGTGCCTGTAGTAGTGCGTGTGTAGTGCGTGTGTAGTGCCTGAAGTAGTGCCTGAAGTAGTGCGTGTGTAGTGCCTGTAGTAGTGCGTGTGTAGTGCGTGTGTAGTGCCTGTAGTAGTGCCTGTAGTAGTGCGTGTGTAGTGCCTGTAGTAGTGCGTGTGTAGTGCCTGTAGTAGTGCGTGTGTAGTGCCTGTAGTAGTGCGTGTGTAGTGCCTGAAGTAGTGCGTGTGTAGTGCCTGTAGTAGTGCGTGTGTAGTGCCTGTAGTTGTGCCTGTAGTTGTGCCTGTAGTAGTGCCTGTAGTCACTGTATTAGCACTTTTATGGTACTAATACAGTGACTATGGGTTGCTTTTCCTCCCTCCCCCCCCCAGGCCTCACTGTGGCTCCATACATCAAGACCAGTCTCTCACCTGGCTCTGGCGTGGTTACTTACTACCTCAAGGAGAGCGGTGTCATTCCCTACTTGGAGGCGCTCGGGTGAGTGTGACAGTGAGTGGCAATGTGACAAGTGAATGACAAGTGTCATCAATCACTTGCAATACTATTGGTTCCTGTCGCTGTTTGAGGATTACGTCCTTAGTGCCTGCAGTATGTATTTATTAAATTAGCAATGCTGGCCCTTATGTATGAAAGGATACCCTGAAATAGGGGCACCCCTCTAATGAGGACAGTGCCTACTGTCCTAGCTACATAGAGATGTGTACTAAACTACCTCTGAAACAAGGACACCTCTCTAATGAGGACAGTGCCTACTGTACTAGCTATTAAGCTACCTCTTAATTATAGGCACCTGTGTAATGAGGGCATTACTTGCTGTCCCAGCTACATAGAGGTGTGTACAAAACTACCTCTGAAACAAGGACACCTCTCTAATGAGGACAGTGCCTACTGTCCCAGCTACATAGAGATATGTACTAAACTACCTCTAAAATAAGGGCACCTCTCTAATGAGGACTCTTGGGTCTGTCCCTAAAGTGAGAGGTTCATGTCGCTGTAACAGCTTTCTCTTGTTCCCTGTCCCTCACATCCCAGCTTCAATCTTGTCGGTTATGGTTGCATGACCTGCATTGGTAACAGTGGCCCCCTACCTGAGACAGTGGTGCAGGCTGTGGAGAAGGTACGTAAAGGCTGAGGTGACCGGAATGGGAGTTGGGAGGGGGTGAATTCATGTGCTGCTTAACTGCATGTTAACAAGCTGTGATGTGGACAATATGACGTGATGTACAGTAAGTCATGAATTTACGTATATTTGCTGTTTTAGCCGGTTGATGTCATAAGTGACTAACATGACAGAATGTACACCCTATTTCAGTTTAATAGGGCTCTATCATTATGTTGTGACATATTATGACATGACATTCTGTTGGCCTAATCCATTTGCGTGTCTTCATTGGAGAGTCTGAATTGACTGTATAAATACTGTAGATGGCAGAGAATGTTGAGATGTGTAATTTGAACTGATCTGGTAGCCATGGTGACTTATCACATGTTCCTGCTATCCTGTAGGGTGACCTAGTGGTGTGTGGTGTGCTCTCTGGCAACCGCAACTTTGAAGGCCGCATCAACCCGCACACGAGGGCCAACTACCTGGCATCGCCACTCCTCTGCATTGCTTATGCCATCGCTGGCACTGTCTGCATTGATTTTGAGAAGGAACCTCTTGGTGAGGAGGGGGGAGGGGAGGGAAGGGAATGGGAGGAAGAGGAGAGGAGGAGGAGGGGGAGGGAGGGAAGGGGAGGAGAAGAGAAGTAGGGTGAGGAGAGGAGGAGGAAGGGGAAGGGGGGGGGCGGGAGGAAGGGGAGGGGAGGGGAGAGGAGGAAGGGGAGGGGAGGGGAGGGGAGAGGAGGAGGGAGTAAGGAGAGGGGAGGGGAGGGAAGGGAGGGAAGGGGAGAGGAGGTGGAGGGGGAGTGAAAAAGAGTTGGTTTAACTGTATGTAGGATTAGCTGAGCTAGTATGTGAAGAAATCATGATCTTTACACAAGTGAGCAGCATGGGGTAAAGAAGAGGCTAAGGGAAGAGTTTATACCATAATGTTGTAGGCCTTTTCCACATCTTGCTGCAACACCTTTGTAACTTCACTTACTCCAACTCCCTCTCCCACAGGAACTGATTCCTCTGGTGCCCCCGTCTTCCTGAAGGACATCTGGCCAACTCGTGCTGAAGTGCAGGAAGTGGAGGGGAAGCATGTGGTGCCTGTGATGTTCAAGGAAGTGTACGAGAAGATTACGGTGAGTGAGGGAAGTCGAGGAGGGGGGGGGGGGGGATAGAAGAGAGAAGAGGGAGGGAGGGAGACTGCAAACTGTGTGTAAGTGCTGATTCCAATGGACAGTGTAACAAGTGTGGGCATAGAATGAGTGCACACGTACATAGACTGTGACTCATGACAACATTTCATCAATGAACTGTTTTAGTATTACTATATTGTGCATCAAGTACTTTTTTCCTGTACCGCCCCCTTGTGATAGGAGGGAAATCCTCGTTGGAACAGTTTGGATGCACCTGATGCCTTGCTGTACCCATGGGACCCACAGTCAACTTACATCAAGAAACCACCCTTCTTTGACGGGATGGTGAGTACTTGTACATACTTGGTCTGTGCACTCTCACTACTACACTTCATCATCACACTACACCACACTACACTACACTACACTACACTACACTACACTACACCACACTACACTACACAATGCTACAGTACAGCACACTATTGTACTCTATTGCACACTACATGATTCATCTCTTTCCCCTCCTCCCCTTCTCCCCTTCCCCTCCCCCTCCTCCCCCTCCCCCTCCCCTCCTCCCCTTCCCCATTGCCCTCCTTCCCTCCCCTTCCTTCCCCTCCTCCCTTTCCCCCTCCCCCTCCTACCCAGACAAGGGAGCTTCCCCCAATCAAGGGTGTCCAGAATGCTGCTGTTCTGCTCAACCTAGGTGACTCGGTCACCACTGACCACATCTCTCCTGCTGGGAGCATTGCCAGGAACAGCACTGCTGCTCGCTACCTCGGCTCAAAGGGGTTGACACCCAGGGAATTCAACTCGTACGGCAGTCGCCGTGGCAATGATGCAGTAATGTCTCGAGGGACATTTGCTAACATCCGTCTTGTGAACAACTTCATGGATAAGCCAGGTGTGTGTGTGCATGTGCGTGTGCGTGTGCGTGTGTGTGTGTGTGTGTGTGTGTGTGTGTGTGTGTGTGTGTGTGTGTGTGTGTGTGTGTGTGCGGTGTACGTAGTGTGCGTCACCGTGCATGAGCAATGTCTGTGCAACTTTCATATCCATATTTCATGCTCCCTCCTCTCCCCTCCCCTCCCTATCTCCTCCCTCCTCCCCTCCCCTCCCCTTGTAGGCCCCAAGACCAAGCACTTTCCATCAGGAGAGGAGATGGACATCTTTGATGCTGCTGAGCGCTACCGCAGTGAGGGACGACCTGTTGTGGTGTTGGCTGGGAAGGAGTACGGGTCGGGCTCCTCCAGAGACTGGGCTGCTAAGGGACCGTGGATGCTGGTGTGTAGGGAAAGTGGGAGGGAGTGGAGGGTGGGGAGGGAGTGAGGGGTGGGAGGGAGTGAGGGGTGGGAGGGAGTGGAGGATGGGAGGGTGGGAGGAAGTGGAGGGTGGGAGGGTGGGAGGAAGTGGAGGGTGGGAGGGTGTGGTGTGTGGGGAGGGAGTGGAGGGTGGGAGGGTGGGAGGAAGTGGAAGATGGGGGTGCCAGGGTGGTTGGATGAGTGGATGGTTGGGTGAATGCATGCTTCTGTGCTGGATGGAGCGCTTGATACAAATACGCTTAGTGTGTGTGCCTATGTACATATAGTATTGAATGTATTTGTTAATTTGTACTGGGGGATGTCACATGTTACGTGTATAACCAGTTTTAATCCAATTCACATCTCATCTCTCATCCCCAGGGTATCAAGGCCGTGTTGGCTGAGAGCTACGAGCGGATCCACCGCTCCAACTTGGTGGGCATGGGAGTGATTCCCCTTCAATACATGGAGGGGCAGAATGCAGCCTCTCTGGGGCTCACTGGGAAGGAGAGCTTCTCCATTAGCCTGCCTGAGAAGCTTGTTCCTGGTCAGGTGGTGGACGTGAAGGTGTGTGTGTGTGTGTTGTGCGTGTGGTGTGTTCATGTGTGTATGTGTGTGCCACTTTATATGCATGTACAGTGGAACCTGTCTAAGATGGTCACTGTATTAAGTCTCTAAAACAGCCGGCTTTTGGGGCCCCAAATAGCACTAAAACATTGCAATCTACCTCTGTAGAGCAGCCACCTCTCTATACAGGTCTGTTAGAAGTGGCCCGAAAGTGGCTGTCTTAGACAGGTTTCACTGTACACACACTCACCGTTCCACATGAATACTTAATGCTCTGAATGCAAACACATATACCCCAAATTCATACACACGAAATACTTTACACCCCTCCACATGCATACACACACAATCGGTGAACTCATACATGCACAATACTGTGTATGTACACACCCACACTCCCATGTTGTTCAACATTCTCCTCCCCCCCCCCAGCTGGATGACGGCCGCTCATTCCAAACCAAGGCCCGCTTTGACACTGATGTTGAGCTCCTGTACTTCAGCAACGGAGGCATCCTCAACTACATGATCAGGAAGATGCTGGACTGAAGCGGCTCAGCTAACACTACAACCGGAACACAATAATTATTGAAGAATTGTTGGCATTTACAATATATTATATGCGGCCTAGGATATTCAATTATTGGTAATATTTATTATTCATTGTAGTCACGCTCAATACAATAAATTCGCTATAATCAAATCAGTTTGTTGTAGCGAAGTTGCAATGTAGATGCGTCAAGGTACGTGTTTGGCCCACGAAGCCAGCATGTGGAAACAGCTGTACAATGCAGCTATACATAGTGTGGTGTGCTATCAATGAAAACTTCCCCTGGGTAGCATAGCCCGGATGCCGGACGCGCGGGTCCAGTAGATATAGTTTTAAGCCATGCAGTTTTGACACATCAGTTGAGTGCAGTGTGTCGAGAGGGATATTATATATAGTCGTCCTGTGTTCGCGATGGCTACCCAGTATGGCCGGATGGATCGGCAGGCCTACGCCATGCAGGAGCAAGTCGTCACCTTTCCGACGCAAGCCGTTCCGCCCCAACCAGTCTACCCTGCCCAAGGCTACCCTCCGTCGAACTACCCTCCACAGGGGCCAGCGCCAATCTACCAACCCGAATACAAATATCAGCCGCAGCCCATCACCCCCAACACCATTGTCGTGGTGGCACCGCCATCAGCGAGAGACGCAGCTTACCGCCCTCCGCATGCGCAGGAGTCTCAGGCTAACGACAAGCCTCCTCCAAAGGAGCCGCAGTCCGACAATCGCAGAGTAGCGATTGCCGCTATTATCGTTTCTGTCTTCTCTCTCTGCTGCTGCAGCTTCGGCGTCCTTGTACCTTTCTTCATCCCCGCCCTCTGCCTTGCTGTCTGTGCAGCGACCGGAAGCAAAGGAAAGAGGAAGAGAAACTGCTGCGCCTGCGTTAGCATTGGCCTCAATGTCTTGTTCATTTTGCTCGAAGTACTCTTCATCGTCATCTTCATTCCAGTCTTCAACGCCACAGCCTCTCACTGCAACGCATACTACTCCTCCACCTACAACACCTACTGTGTGCCAACGCTCGCCAGAGCATACACATGCACCTACAATCCTTCTTTCCTGTGCTTTAGCAGAAACTGCTTCTGTCCGGTCTAAACAGCATGCATGCACAAGACAACTGCAGACTGCATGGAAGAGAGTGGAGCTGTTTGTCATTATCAGCTCATATGTCATGCATGCTTTTTATGTGTAGCTATAATTGTGCAATAGAACACAATTTTGGTAGCACTTTTACAAGTTCAACTTGTCACATACGTATTTTTAACTGCGCATTAAAAATTTGTATCATCATAATTCTTTACATTGTAGTATGTATGCTTGCTTTGGTTCCACCTCCTGCAATGAATTCAATGAGACTGAGCTACTCATTGGTTGTGACGACCATGATGATGAAGATGATGATAATGGCAATGATCAAGGACAGCAATGCATGGGGATGATGAAAGCAATGATGGTGAACTTTGATGATGATGATGATGATGATGATGATGATGATGATGACGACATGAAATGTGTATATTACACAGTTTCTAGATACATGGTACAGTGGCTTTGTAGCTGGCACTAGCTGCACAATTCGTGCAGTGGGCATTCTCTGGCACTGCAGTATGCCAACATATCCAATGCCATTGCTTCAAGCCAGTTTACAAGGGCTGCATGTGAAATGACTACCATCTTTCAAAGACCTCCTGTAAAGTTGCTCCAAGGTTAGCTCTCAATATGTGAAGAATGTAGCTAACTGATTGTGCAGGTAGCTTTTGGCTGTTGGCTTCATGTCGACGCCTGTAATATGCTATTAAGACAAGGTGTGGCATTTCAAATTATTTGCTGCAGATCAATGGTTTTGTAAGCCGGCCGCTAAATAAGCGCCCGAGTATGACGTCAAGCAGATGCAACACCGCACGGAAAATGGCCGCCACGATATGGAGCTAGAATTAGGCAATTCTTTCTTTGAAGATGAGGACGAAGAGGCGGAGTTGTGCGCTTGTAGCGCTAAAGAAGGAAATCATGAAAGGGAGGAGGAATTGGAGTACGTTGTGAAGAAGGAGGACCACTTGTGGTTCAATCGAGAAGAAGCAGCGGAAAGAGACAAGTTGAACAGTGACCAGCCGATTTGTGCCGACGACCAGGAGGCTCTTCTGTCGCGAATAAAGGCGAAGGCAGACTGGTCTTTCTACAAGGAAGACTACCGCACCGCCGTGCAGCTTTACGAGTCGAGCTTACAGCTTGTGCCTCCTCACAACAGAAGCGTTTGGCGACAGATATCCGACAGCCTGTCCAGGTGCCATTACCACATGGGGGACTTCCCCACCGCTCTTAAATATGCTATACCTCTAGTGTCACCACCTCATTGCGAGGACGCATCGTCATGGCAACTGCTAGCGAACATCCATGCAAAAATGCTAAATGTAAAGGATGCATTGTTGTGCCAACAAAGAGTCGTCATGGTGCAAACTGGTCGCCCAGGTGCCTGGATACAACTCGGCCATGCCTGTGCAAGGTACAGAAGTACAATCGCTGGTGACTGTTGTCAGATAGACTCTTCTCCAGACCAGGCCAAAACCAAGGATGTGACGTCCAAGATTGAGGAGCTCCTTGCAAGGTTCTTTCCGAAAGTGCTTCGGAGCTTGGACAGTCTCTCCTCTGTGGAGAGTGTTGGCAGTGAGAGTAGACATGTTTGTATGATAGAAGCTGCTAACGCTTGTAGTCTGTTGTGGGCTAGACACCTTCTCACTTCCATTTCAATACAAGCAAGTACAAAATGGAAACAGGAAGCTGGACGGCAGTTGGAAGATCTTCAAGGAGCGATTGACAGTTTTCCACACAGGGAAGTACTGAGAAATGTTCAGAAATATGTTTCATTCTTCACCAACCACCTGCCTCCTAATGACATTGTACAGTGAATTCTAAGAACTACAATTTTGCTTAAATACTCACTCAATTAGTTAAGGCACTACTGCTCCACCAATCATTGACTAATATGAACATGTTTATTTGAAATGTTGCATTAATACAGTTTTGTAATTCATGTGGTCGTTATATTTTCTCGATCTATTATTCAAAACTTGTATAACTAATTTCAAGAATTTTCTGTTATTGTGTGGCATGCAATCTGTATTGCAGCTACTTTGCAATAAATGCATATAAGTTAAGTATGAAGTAGTATTAACATCATTCAATAAAGAGCGCCCAATGCCCCCTAGCTGGGGGATGGTCCAGTAGAAGCTGGAGTAATTAAACACTAAAAACTGACAGCCTAAGTCTATAATTATATGCACAATAAAATGTGATGTCATGTTAGTATAATTATACCACCATTCCCCCTAAATTTTGAACAGGTGCCTTGAAAGATTTTGCAATCTCCTGTACCTGACAGCCAATCAAAAGCTCATTTCAGTAGTTACTATGGCAACCACATTACTTTATTAAATGCCCAGATCATAACATCCAACCGTTAGATCTCAGCTGAACACGAGTACACCACAAGTTGATTGATCCACTTGATTTGTATGTACGTAATTACAAGTGATTCAAACATGCAGTTAATGTGTTGTGTGTGCATCTTCTAACTCTTACACGGTATCATATATAAACGTATGTACTCTTAAACATGTGATGAGTTGTTGTGAAAACTGTCCCCTATCATGAGTTGTGTGTTTGCGAGTAGGTTCCCTTTAGATGGGTTTGATCTTGAAGTGGAGGCCGATGAGGGAGAAGACCAGACACTTCACGTCTTGGACCAGGTAATAAAAACACCTCAGTCCTTCTTCATCTCTGGAATGGTGAGATGGTGTGTACATGTGTGTTGAGGGTAAGAAATGTTAGAGTTTTGTACATGTGTACATGCACAGTCTAACTCTATGTGGAATACGTAAGTGGTACACAGACAAACACACACTAAGTGTCCTCTCATTCAGCAGCTAAGCAGCACTCACACATGTGTATGTGTGGACAGTGTGACACACACACACATACACACACACACACACACACACACACACACACACACACACACACACACACACACACACACACACACACACACACACACACACACACACACACACACACACACACACACACATACATACCGGCTACTCTTTATATCAATCAGGGAGCCAATCTTTGTAGTGGCAAACGAGATGTGGTTGTCTCCTACAACAATCTCTAACTCCTGGACAGAACAAGAAGAGAAAACACTATTGAGTCTAATGTACTCCCTTTTACACAGTGTGTGTGTGTGTGTGTGTGTGTGTGTGTGTGTGTGTGTGTGTGTGTGTGTGTGTGTGTGTGTGTGTGTGTGTGTGTGTGTATAAGTTGTCACTAAACAAGACTCACTTGCCGTCCCACTCGGTCAGGTTGAGGCCAGATGCTATCATCTTCCTTCATTATCTACACGCAGCGAAGGAGAAGAGTTCTTCACATTCATCACTGTACCAGCAGTGCACACATTCAAAATGAAACAAAATTAGATCACATCTCCCGCCTTTCACGGAGTCCCCTTTGGATATACGTACAATACAAACTGGGAGGACACTGATACAGTAGTCACTTATGCACGCAGTACAGTAGGGCTGCAGTGGATATAAAATATTCACATCCGACTGCATCTTGTACAGTGGATTCGTGGAACCTGTCTAAGACAGCCACCCATGGGCCAGTTCTAACTGACCTGTATAGAGAGGTGGCTGCTCTACAGAGATAGATTGCAAGGTTTTAGTGCTATTTGGGGCCAGTGAGGCTGGATGATTTACAGAGGTGCCTGCCTAACAGTGTCTGGTTTAAATTGTACAGCATACCTCAGCAGGTGAACCTCACCTCACTGTCTTCGATGATACGTCGTAACTCCTCAATCACTACTGGACTCACATGGACCTGTGGAGGGGAGGGGGAGGGGAGGGGAGGGGGAGTGGGGAGGGAGAGGGGGGAGGGAGAGGGGAGTGGGGAGAGGGGGAGGGAGAGTGGGAAGGGAGAGGGGGAGCGGGGAGAGTGGTGAGGGAGAGGGGGAGGGGGAGGAAGAGGGGGAGGGGGAGTGAGGAGAGAGAGGGGGAGGGGGAGGAAGAGGGGGAGGGGAGGGAGAGGGGGGAGGGAGAGGGGGAGGAGAGGGGGAGTGGAGAGGGAGAGAGGGAGTGGGGAGGGGGATTGGGGAGGGAGAGGGGATGGGGAGTGGGTAGGGAGAGTGGGAGTGGGGAGGGAGAGGGAGAGTGGAGGAGAGAGGGAGTGGGGAGAGGGGGAGTGGAGAGGGGAGGGAGAGGGGAGGGGGAGTGGGGAGGGAGAGGGGGAGTGGAGAGGGAGAGGGGGAGGGGGAGTGGGTGAGAGAGGGAGGGAGAGGGGGAGTGAGGAGGGGGAGTGAGGAGGGAGAGGCAGAGGGAATGAGGAATATGTAAGAGACTAAATATAAATGTTGACATTCTGAAAAATCCCTGTGGTCCAAAATCTCAATAAGTAGTAGAGCTGTGACTGGGCCAGCTCTACTTGCAGCTCACTTCTTTCCTGATCATCGAGTCTTTTTTATAGTTTGAATTGTTGGCATACCTGAGCTTACCTAGAAAAATAAACAACAACAATAATAAAAACAAGGTAGAACAAACAACAACAACAACAAAAACAGGGGTAAGCTACTCCATTCATTCTGAATACAGCATTCACACAGTAGTGCCAGTCTAGGAGCCCCAGGGAGACCACTTTTGGCTGTTGTGGTCACATAGTGATGCTAAAGTGAATGCAATGACCAAAACTGCCCCTGACTACGTATGTACGGCTATCAGCAAATCCATGAAACAACAGGAATGACAGAATGCAAGCATAATTAGAATGCAGCCCACACTACTACACCTCAGTACTACAAGCTACAACACTTTAAGGAAGGTGTTCGTGGAAATTCTAATGGGTTGTACCATCCTCACTATGTGGTCACAAATCCATGAATCCAGAGCAGTTCAAGCTTGCCGAACCACCTCAAACAAGCACAGCATTGCACAAAAAACTATGCACATTAATCTAAAGGGTGTTAGTAAAAGTTCAAAAGAGGATACTCCGCAATAACCAGCCTCCCGACACAAATTAACACAACTACGCTAAAACGACATTGTACCAATGCCATTTGCACTGGATGCTTGAGTTTACCGTCTGGTCTGAATTCGAACTCCAAGAACTCGTGGCCAAATTTCCCGTGATGGCCAACGTAGTACCTCAAATAAAAATCGCTCCCACCCGCCATTTTCACACTGCAGGTAGTGACGTCATGGACACGTGGCGCTTCACACTATACATGTATAATAGATGGAGCCCACAGTGCAGATTGCCACAGATATCCTCTAATACCACTCATCACGTGAACTTTGTGTCAACCAATAATTAAGACGGTGAACATCATGTGCTAGAGCTAGAAGGGCCGGCAATCTATAGCTGTTCACTGCAAATCTTCTAATTGCTGTTGAATGCCATGAAATTATCGAAGCGATATATATTACCTCATCTGTAACCTGCAATCCAGCATGATTGGCTAGGCCGTATATGTACTGTAGACATAAGTGCTAAGCAGTACATGCAACTTGCATCAGGTACCCAGTGTATGTTATAATAATATGTAATTACAAAATAATACACCAGGCTTTTGTATAGTTAGATATAAAACCATGCAGTGTGCACTCTCAGATTAATAAAATTGTACTGTGACTAATAATAAATATGTCACACTGATATCAACCACACAACATAAATAGCTAGTCTATTCTACACTATTTTCAAATAAGTAATAATCACACACACACACAAATAGCTGAATTTGCAGTTAGCTCTCCAGTGCATCCTTGACTTCTCTTCCGGCCACAAACACTTTCACAATGTTCCTGTCATCACCTGCACGTGGACAGAGAACACCAGGTCCAATAGAGTACAACCTGTCTAAGGCAACTACAGCCAGAGAGGCTTATCAGAGGGGTTTCACTGTACATAGCACATCAAACAGCACACACTGTGGTTTCGTGTAGCCAGGTTGCCATTGGCTCGGGCTCACTGACTCTTTCTCCTTAAATCACACTGAATGTACACCACTATAGAGTGCAATCGGGGGCAGGAAGTAGGGGCTAGCAGGCTAGGCTACGTATGTCAGCACAGACCACTCACCAAGATAGAGAAACTTTGAAAACTGTTCCTACAAAGAACAAAGGGCAGGGAAAATGTAAGTTGAATGTTGTTTACAAGCAACCCAACCAAACAGCCGTGCTACACAAACAGCTCACTGACAGGGACCAAATTAACATACACCTACGTATCTATATTCACACAAGTGACACAATTACAGACACACAAGCCTAATGCATCGACAAGCACTTCCCCCCCCCCCCCCCCCCCCTCCAACACATACGCATGTACCTTCAGTGTATCCGAGTCAAAGACGTCAAATGGGCTACCTGCTGCAGCTACATCCACTACTAAAGCATCAAACTCCTTGCCCTCCTGGAGAGACAACAATCAGGTGTAATTTCAATATTCGAAACGCACGCACACACACGCACATGCATGCACGCACGTACACACACACACACACACACACACACACACACACACACACACACACACACACACACACACACACACACACACACACACACACAAAGTAGCTCACTTCATCCACATCTTACATACCTCAAATGAGCCAATCTTGTGATCAAGGCCAAGCACTGTACACACACAGGGAAAGAAAAAAGAGGAGGCAATGAAAAACTACAACACCCACACACGTCAGCCCCATCCACCCACCACACCTCTAGCCCCGCCCACCCAAACACATCAGCCCCATCCACCCACCACACCTCTAGCCCCGCCCACCCAAACACATCAGCCTCATCCACCCACCACACCTCTAGCCCCGCCCACCCAAACACATCAGCCCCATCCACCCACCACACCTCTAGCCCCGCCCACCCACCACACCTCTAGCCCCACCCACCCACCACACCTCTAGCCCCGCCCACCCACCTTACCTCTAGCCCCACCCACCCACCACACCTCTAGCCCCACCCACCCACCACACCTCTAGCCCCGCCCACACACCACACCTCTAGCCCCACCCACCCACCACACCTCTAGCCCCACCCACACACTACACCTCTAGCCCCGCCCACCCACCACACCTCTAGCCCCGCCCACCCACCACACCTCTAGCCCCGCCCATTGTTGCCATGTAGAAAGCCTCATTGTGTGACAAGAACTGATACTCTTTGTCTCCTTTGGTGATGTAGAGCGTGTTGGAGGCTTGCACTGCATGACGGATGGCATCCAGCATTGATGGGGAGTGCCCTCCAGCAACATCTGAGAGAAAGGTCCGAAGAAGAGAAACAAAAGAGAACCACCAATAATATTATGATGACAACCTTGAGCTCTTCTCAGCTGCAATATAGCAATTAGTTATTTTTACAACCTGCACTCTCATTTAGAAAATCTACAAAACGGTACCTGTCCCAAGTCCAACTTTCATTCCAGCCTTGAACATTGCTCTAACATCCATGATCCCACTTCTGAGGCTATACATTCGGAATGGGACACAGAACATAAAATAGCAGTCACATGGAACACTCTGTACAAGTCCCATTCCTACTTGCAGTTGGAACTGGGACAGTGCACCATTCCCGAGTTCCTCTTCTTAAATAGCTCCAACTCAGACTCCTTCATGTGGATGCAGTGGGCCATGATACTCTGCATGTACGTATATACCAACATTGTACTGTATATACATACATAGGGCATTGCATATTATACATAAACATATACAAGTGATTGCTTATTAACAGTATACAAGCAACTGCATATATACAGAGAGAAAAACCCTGTATTTACTGTGTGAGAATACTTCATTGTGGCTTGCACTCAACTGTTAGCGGCAGAGTACTTAATTATACTCACTGTAACTATATGGTAATGCATGAGGGGTACCCTGTCATTAAGTCATGTTAATGCATGAGGGGTACCCTGTCATTAAGTCATGTTAATGCATGAGGGGTACCCTGTCATTGAGGAGTCCGTGATAGTCAAATATCTTAGCTGTGGTATCATGTCCTGGAAAGAGCTTTGATGTCATTTCAATTTCTTCCATGGTTTCATTCAAGTGAGACTGGGAACGGGAATGGGAATAGAGCACAGCAACTACGTATTACCAGTTTGAATGCTTCAATGGAACATCTGCTCTAAATAATGCCCACCTGCACTCTAAGCCCGTACTCTGACGCAAGCTGCCCCAGTCCATCAAGCAGAGAGTCTGTGCATGAAATGACAAACCTCGGAGTGACGACAGGCTCCACTAGCGGTGACTGCAGAGTGGAGGATGTGGAGGGGATGAGAGGAGAGCAGAGCAAGATACCGCGTAAGCATGGGTACATTCCCAGGAGGGACACCTTTACTGTAGTCAAAGTAACCTCATGTCCAAGGACTCAACTAACCTTCCTTGCCAGGACATGCTCAATGAAGCTGCAGGGTGCCACAAGTACGTACAACAGTCAAGGGTCAAAGACATACACTATAGCTAATATAATAAGGTATACAGAGGTTAAGTGTAGTTACACATACAAATGAGTCTTTGACTGTACTGTCATTGTACTGTATCACATGCAATAAGACAGTACATGCATGCACACCACATGTACTTGAAATGTACATCAAACTAACAAATAGGACATTTATACATGTAGCATAGACTACCTAAACTGTATATTAAAGTGACATGTATGTATGTAGACACATCCCATTATATCATTAACATGACAGTGCAGCATGCACTATGCTACTAAGGTGGCAAGTGTGCACACACACACACACACACACACACACACACACACACACACACACACACACACACGCGCACGCACGCACGCACACACAAACACACACGCACGCACACACAAACACACACACACACGTCACATGTGCTCTTACTCCTGAGTGTCCCTAATAGACTGGCTTGTGGTCTCTCTGTAGGTGTCAGGAGAATTAACGTCCATGCTCACCTTGCCAATCAGCGCTCGCTGGCCGTAAGTAGCTGCAGGTAACACAAGACACAGTGTGCATAAGTGTGTGTGTGTGTGTGTGTGTGTGTGTGTGTGTGTGTGCGTGTGCATGTGTGGTTCTATCCACAGTTACAAAGGCACTAACCCACAATATCAGCTAGCATCTTGCTGCCCTCCAGGTGGATGGTGGAGTGGTAGCAAGCAGTGGTGGTGCCATTGACAAGGCAGCGTCTCTGAAGTGCACACAACAACAAACACATGCAATGGCACATGGCTGTAGGTAGATCCCACTTCACTCCACAGCTTACTATCACAGCCCAAGCTCCACTGCATCTATTAGCATTCGACCAATTCACTCCTCACACTGCAGACGAACCTAAGCACCATCAACATTGCCTCAGCCGCATCTTCATCCTCACATCACCATCCTTGAACCTTACCTTACCTCACTATCCCTGACCCTCACCTCACTACCCCTGACCCTCACCTTACTACCCCTGACCCTCACCTTACTACCCCTGACCCTCACCTTACTACCCCTGACCCTCACCTTACTACCCCTGACCCTCACCTTACTACCCCCGACCCTCACCTTACTACCCCCGACCCTCACCTTACTACCCTTGACCCTCACCTTACTACCCCTGACCCTCACCTTACCACCCCTGACCCTCACCTTACCACCCCTGACCCTCACCTTACTACCCCTGACCCTCACCTTACCACCCCTGACCCTCACCTTACCACCCCTGACCCTCACCTCACCACCCCTGACCCTCACCGCTCAAGCTCCTCACCACAGCTTTGCTGTAAATGTCCTGGGTAAAGGCAGCATCCCCATAGCGAGACTCAGTGAGGAAAGTGTACTTCTTCAACCACTCCAGTAGTCCCAGGTCATAGCCTGTGCCAGTGTATGAGTACTGAGAGGCGTGGATGTGGGCGTCGACAAACCCGGGAATCAGAAACTGACTAAAGTAGAAATGTGCAGATGCAGCTATAGATGGGTGCACACACACACCATAGACCCTACAACAAATGGACTGGAAACTAGGGGGCGCTAAGTGGTTGAACCGCGTTACTTACTTCCGGAGCTATAAATATATTCATTCTCTGTGTAATTATATTCATTGGCATTGCATACTAAACCCTTCATCGAGCCTCCATTTTTTCTTCATCCGAATGCCAAATTGCAGCTCAACCCGTGGGTAGAGTCCAAAATAAGGTTTTCAGTGTTATACCTTCAAAGGGACAATTCGTGCCGATGAAGCGGCTGAGACGGATTTTCTTCGACGGCCCCGAAGTTCCAAAGTACCGTGGTGAGAAAGACATCCGGTGTTGCGGTTTCGTAATTTATACAGTACATTACGCTATAGTATGTACATTAATTATATGCAATACTTTGTGTTTCCAGTCCATTTGTTGTAGGGTCTATGCACACACACACACACACACACACACACCAGACACGTGCAAAAGCAAACACACACATGCACATGCACACACACTCATACATGTACAACCATATACTATGAGAGTTAGACTAAGAGGCATATGGCAAGATCACAGCCTACCTTGGGGTAAGCTGAATCTGTTTGGTAACAGTCAAGCCTTTCTTTCTCACCGCATCTTTAAGCTCACCGGGTTGGCACATCAGAAGGATCTGCATACACACACACACACACACACACACACACACACACACACACACACACACACACACACACACACACACACACACACACACACACACACACACACACACACACACACACACACACACACACACACACACACACACACACACACACACACACACACACACACACACACACACACACACACACACTGATACGTACAGCATATGCACAGGGACGTACGTGCGTTACTCTAAGTGCTGGGGCGCCCTTTCCCTTCCATCCGTTACAGTGAATAAACATAAATCAGTAAAATCACTCAACCTTAACCTTTCCATGGTCGTTCGAATCGAAGCACACCGCGGCATCCCTTAGGTACTCAACGCTGCCATCGCGTTCAGCGTGGATCGCCGTCCCGGTTACAACGGTCACACCAGTACTCCGAGATGCAATTTCATCTCCTGTCGCCATTTTGGAACGGCCGGGGTACTGGCAAGCAAGGGATTGCTGCAAATCAACGCTTTGCAGCAAAATAATTTTGTATTTGTCTATGAACACTGTTACCTCAGATTCTGGATCCGAGCAAATAGTCAGGCGTCGCGTGACCCCTCCTCGCGGAAGGGTCAGGTTAAGTCTAATACATTGACTTGTGCTGCAGCACGCCACAATGGTTGCGTGCCCAATCAGAGTGCAGGAAAGGTGTGAAATATTTATCGCTCGCGTGTCCGCAAATGGCAGCAGACCAGAGGATGGACGGAGTGTGTCATACGCTGCGACGGAAGCCATCCAGCGCCTTGGTTATTCTACCATGAAGCCAGAGCAACTTCAGATCGTGTCTGGCATTGTTTCTGTGAGAGATGTTTTCGCTGTTTTGCCGACCGGCTTCGGCAAGAGCCTATGCTACGCTAGTCTGGCTCGCTAGACCGTCCCGTAAGCGCCGGTAGGCGCCCCAAGGCGCTTATTGGGACGGTCTAGCGAGCCAGACTAGTGCTACGCGTGCCCGCCGACAGTGTTCGTCCAGGTGCTGCCGGTGGAAGGGACATCGATAGTCTTTGTTGTCGCTACTTTGACGGCTATTATAAAAGATCAGGTAGGTGTCGCGAGCCGTCGCACGTACTTGCGGCCACAAACGAGGCATAAGGTAATCTGGCTTGCTAGACCGTCCCGTAAGCGCCCGCTAGCCGTGGAAGGGCGCCTACCGGCGCTTACGGGACGGTCTAGCAAGCCAGACTAGGCATAAGGTTGCGCAATAATTACATTCCACAGCGCATAATTGCATTCCGCGTGGACAAGTCAATGTATTAGACTTAACCTGACCCTTCCGTGAGGAGGGGTCACGCAACGCCTGACTACCGAGCAAACACATTCTGATTGGCCAAAATTAAATTCAGAATTTATCTACATATACAGCCTACTGACAAATTTAAATCTTACTTATAATTATACATAAAATAAATTGAGTTTCATAACAAATTAAAATTCTGAAACAAACGCGACCCTACTACATGCATAGAGTTAGCTCTTCAGTACTTTCTTAACTTCTCTACCGGCCACAAACACTTTCACAATGTTCCTGTCATCACCTGCACACAGACAGAGAACACCAGGCTCAATACAATACACACTATACAACAGCAAACGACTTCGCCCACTTAAAAGATGTCTCTTGAGAGGGCGGAGTCTGAGCCTGAACAAATTAGTGGTCTGGTTACACGAGACTGCACTAACTGGATGTACACCAGTATGGAGCACTACTACATTGGGGTATATGGGGAATTGGGCAATGTGGAACATGCTGCCTATGAAGGAGTAGAGAATGGAGGGACAAGAGGCATTTGAAGGCAGTGAGGCTATATAGTACGTACTTCCAATAATGCTATAGAGGCCCAATGCTACTGTATGTTAGGGTGAACGAAAGAGAGAGAACATCTGAGCAAGGAAATCATGATAGATAAGGAAACAAGAACAGGACATTTCAACCTACAAATACCATCAATCTTTAGCAACTGCTGTAGACCTTTACAGAAAAGCATCTTGTGTCCTATCCTTTGTCTTCCATGAACAGTGTTCAAAAGTTCTGTCTCTTTTCTAAGCCTTTGTGCACCTCAAACCACTAACAACTCGACGGCAAGGTCAACTGATTTGTATTGACTGCCAAGTTCCAACCTGATCACAAGTCGTCTCCAACTTAGCTAGCCCACTGCCCTTCAGCTGTTAGCGAGTACTTCTAACAACCTGAGGCCCAGTTAGCACTGGTCTGGCTTGCTAGCCCCTACTTCCTGCCACTGATTGCACATGGGCAAGAATGTGTTTTGCCCAGATACAGTCAAGGGCAGGAAGTAGGGGCTAGCAGGCTAGGCTATGTCAGCACAGACCACTCACCAAGATAGAGAAACTTTGAAAACTGTTCCTACAAAGAACCAAGGGCAGGGAAAACAAGTTAATGGATGTTGTTACCAACATCCCAGCCAATAAGCAGTCTTGTGTAAACACCTCAGGTCAAAGTCAACACAACCACATAATTCCCCCCTCCCAACACACCCAACACAAATGCATGTACCTCCAGTGTATCCGAGTCAAAGACGTCAAATGGGCTACCTGCTGCAGCTACATCCACTACTAAAGCATCAAACTCCTTGCCCTCCTGGAGACAAAACAACCAGATGATACTGTAATATTCACATATCATACACACACACACACACACACACACACACACACACACACACACACACACACACACACACACACACACACACACACACACACACACACACACACACACACACACACACACACACACACACACACACACACACACACACACACACACACACACACACACACACACACACACACATGCACACACACACAAGTAGCCCATTCGTCCTCATCATACCTCAAATGAGCCAATCTTGTGATCAAGGCCAAGTACTTGGAGAGAAAGAAATGGAAGGAGGTAATACACTGCCCTCCACACCTCTAGCCCCACCCACACACTACACCTCTAGCCCCACCCACCCACCACACCTCTAGCCCCACCCACCCACCACACCTCTAGCCCCACCCACCCACCACACCTCTAGCCCCGCCCACCCACCACACCTCTAGCCCCGCCCATTGTTGCCATGTAGAAAGCCTCATTGTGTGACAAGAACTGATACTCTTTGTCTCCTTTGGTGATGTAGAGCGTGTTGGAGGCTTGCACCGCATGACGCATAGCATCCAGCATACACACAGAGTGCCCAGCAGAAACGTCTGTCAACCACAAAAGAGAGAAAAATGCAGGGAAACAGAAGAGCACCACCAATATGATGATAATTTTGAGCTCTTCCCAGCTGCAATACAGCAACTAGTCATCTAGCTTTACAACCTGCACTCTCATTTAGAAAATCTACAAAACGGTACCTGTCCCAAGTCCAACTTTCATTCCAGCCTTGAACATTGCTCTAACATCCATGATCCCACTTCTGAGGCTATACATTTGAAATGGGACACAGAACATAAAATAGCAGTCAATTGAGACATTCTGTACAAGTCCCATTCCTACTTGCAGTTGGAACTGGGACAGTGCACCATTCCCGAGTTCCTCTTCTTAAATAGCTCCAACTCCGACTCCTTCATGTGGATGCAGTGGGCCATAATGCTCTGCATATGAAACACAGACATTACATGTAAAGTGTATACAGTGGAACATGTCTAAGATGGTCACACTGTGTTAGGCAGCCACCTCTCTAAAGCAGACAGCCTCCCTGGACCCAAGTAGCACTAAAGCATTGCAATCTCTCTCTGTAAAGCAGCCACCTCTCTATAAAGGGCAGTTAGCACCCGGCCCACAGGTGGCTGTCTTAGTCAGATTTCACTATATACACATTGCATGTACGTACACACGTACACACATGTGTAAAAGTGATGCTAGTGTACAGCGATCCCACAACTTCTTGTCCTGATGGCACATCACATTACAATCAGTGACGTGAATGTGGTATTGGTAAGGACGGGCCTCCCACAGGTATCACTACAGACTACTATAGTGCATGTGAGAGTCAGCTATTCTGATACACACAGTAGTGTGATGAGGGCAAAGGTACGCAGTTCACAGCTCAAAAGGATGTAGAGAGAGTGAAGAATAACATCCACAACACAGCTGGAATTGGGACCTACCTACCCTCAGCCACTAATCCATCAATCACGGCAAAGACTATTCAGTTCCCATCACCTCATGCATTTACTAATCTATACCAAATATGGCAGCTGCCGTCACAACAAACCGAGGCATGATCTAAGGGCAGTAGTAGGCAGTGTCTTGCATACTATTCTTTCTGATGTGAATGCAACAGAAAATAGTGAGATAGTGGTCAGTAAAAGAGGAAAACCCTGTATTTAGTGGGTGCAAATACTCCATGTGACTCGTGTCCGACTGCTAAAGGAAACGTATCTGTGGTATGATAGTGATGAGGAATACCCTGTCATTAAAGTATGATAGTGATGAGGGATACCCTGTCATTAAAGTATGATGGTGATGAGGAATACCCTGTCATTAAAGTATGATAGTGATGAGGGATACCCTGTCATTAAAGTATGATGGTGATGAGGGATACCCTGTCATTAAAGTATGATAGTGATGAGGGATACCCTGTCATTAAAGTATGATAGTGATGAGAGATACCCTGTCATTAAAGTGTGATAGTGATGAGGGATACCCTGTCATTAAAGTGTGATAGTGATGAGGGATACCCTGTCATTAAAGTATGATAGTGATGAGGGATACCCTGTCATTAAAGTATGATAGTGATGAGGGATACCCTGTCATTAAAGTGTGATAGTGATGAAGGATACCCTGTCATTAAAGTATGATAGTGATGAGGAATACCCTGTCATTAAAGTGTGATAGTGATGAGGAATACCCTGTCATTAAAGTATGATAGTGATGAGGAATACCCTGTCATTAAAGTATGATAGTGATGAGGAATACCTTGTCATCAAGGAGTCCGTGATAGTCAAATATCTTTGTGGTAGTGTCATGTCCTGGAAAGAGCTTCGAAATGACTTCAATTCCTTCCACGGTTTCATTCAAGTGAGACTGGAAATGGCAATGGGAAAGAACACAACTACCACATACCAATTTGTATGGTATAATAGACTGTTGGCTCTAAATAATGCCCACCTGCACTCTAAGCCCGTACTCTGACGCAAGCTGCCCCAGTGTGTCAAGCAGAGAGTCTGTGCATGAAATGACGGACCTCGGAGTGACGACAGGCTCCACCAGCGGTGACTGCAGAGTGGAGGGTGTGGAGGGGATGAGAGGAGAACGAGCTGAACTGGGTACATTTGGATACATTCCTAAGAGACACCTTAATGAAGTCAAAGTAGCCTCACAAACGGAACTACTACAACATCAACCTCATGTTCAGCAACTTAGCTAACCTTCTTCGCCAGGACGTATTCAATGAAGCTGAAGAATGAAACAAACACAACTGTGACAATGTAGGACATGTATGTATGTAGGGATACCCTGTCATTATAGTGTGTTGTCATTATAGTATGATAACATAGCATATGTAACAGCAATATGTATACAGATATTAAGTGTAGTCACACATACAAATTACTGTTATTGTACTGTATCCTATGCTATAGTACGTGCATGTGTACTATACAAAGCATGTAATCAAAATTTACAGCAAACTAGCAAAATAGAACATTTATGCTGGTAGCATAGATTACCTAAATTGTACACATTAAAGCAACATATTCATCCTGTTTTTTGTTGATGTACGTAAGTTTAACATGACAATGCAGTGACATGTTACTAAGGTGACAAGCACACACACAGACACACACACACACACACATGTCACATGTGCTCTTACTCCTGAGTGTCTCTAATGGACGAGGTTGTGGTTTCTTTGTAGATGTCAACTAAAGAATTGACGTCCATGTTCACCTTGCCAATCAGCGCTCGCTGGCCGTAGGTCACTGCAGGTAACACAAGACATAGTGCGTGTGTGTGTGTGTGTGTGTGTGGTTCTATCCACAGTTACAAAGGCACTAACCCACAATATCAGCTAGCATCTTGCTGCCCTCCAGGTGGATGGTGGAGTGGTAACAAGCAGTGGTGGTGCCATTGACAAGGCAGCGTCTCTGAGGTACAGATCAAGCAGCAATGCATACAACTTACATGTCTGTAGGTATACTCCATAGTATTGGATATTGCTCACGACAACAGCTCCAATGCATCCTCACCTCCTATATATCTTTACCTTCACCACACCATACCTGACCCTCACCTCACTACCCCTGACCCTCACCTTACTACCCCTGACCCTCACCTCACTACCCCTGACCCTCACCTCACTACCCCTGACCCTCACCTCACCACCCCTGACCCTCACCTCACCACCCCTGACCCTCACCGCTCAAGCTCCTCACCACAGCTTTGCTGTAAACGTCTTGAGCGAAGGCAACATCCCCATAGCGAGACTCAGTGTGGTAAGTGTACTTCTTCAACCACTCAAATAGTCCCAGGTCGTAGCCTGTGCCAGTGTATGAGTACTGAGGGGCGTGGATGTGGGCGTCGACAAACCCGGGGATCAGAAACTGACTAAACGAGAGGATGGTAGTAAATGGATGACTGTGATGTAATTCTAACCTGTCATTTTACGTAGCATGTTATTTCTGAACAAAACTGCTGCATAAAATAACTGTAACAAGAAAATACGAACAAATTGTTACAAATTGTTACAAACCTTATTGTAAAGATTCAAGATACTATTATTTACGGGTGCTAATTTTAGCAAATCGAAAAATGTACTAAAACCTTTAACCCGCAATCTTTTTACATGTTATAAAGATAATTTATACACACCAAACTTGACAATTGCTAAATCAATACCTGCAAGTATTAGTACCTTAAGGCATTATTACTGTATAAATAATCAGACACTCTCTAAGCACTAACAATACAACCTCTCACACAGACCATGCAGTACAGTCATCCTAATATCGACCAAAACAGGGTTGGAATCTTGCCAATTCTCAACCAGATGCCTTGATCTTCTTCTATTTTGAAGCTGGTTTTAGGAGACCCACACTCTCATGTCAGGGCTCAGAAACCTTCGTTGCAAATTACTAATATGACTGTAGTCTTGTTGGCCAGGACTCTTTCCTGAAAGTGGTATGACTCTGAGAGACTACTCAGTTTATGTGGACAGAAGTACTGCAAAAAAATCATATGTTTCATGTTCCAAATTTGAATAAGTCATCCTTGTGACTTTATATCCAGCATCTCCACTGGCAATCTCCCCCCTCGACAGTGTCCCTAGCTCAGCTGTTACACGGCAGCCATTCTTAATCACAAGCAAACCCATGCAATGTACACATGTGGTTATGCAAATTATGCATACATGCACACATACGTGTAGGATATGCTTTTGACATACGTACAGCAAGATCACAGCCTACCTTGGGCTAAGCTGAATCTGTTTGGTAACAGTCAAGCCTTTCTTTGTCACTGCATCTTTCAGCTCACTGGCTTGGCACATCAGAAGGATCTGCACACACACGTGTACGTACACACATACACGCACACACACACACACACACATATGTAATACATATGCATGAAGTATAGTTATGCAATCCTTGCAAATTCCAATTAATGCGGTAACCGAAAGACATTCTAGCCGTAAGCAGCGCGTAAAACAGGTTCACGCCCCTTACTTATAAACACATTAAACGCCCCTTACCTTCCCATGTTCATCGAAGCACACTGCAGTGTCCGTCATGTACTCGACATTCCCGTCCACTGTAGCGTGGATAGCAGTGCCTGCGAGGACAGTGACGGCAGCCATCTTGAAAAGGCGTGGTCTAACCCCCGTTGGGTGTTCGGGAAATTCCCCAATGGACTAGGAAACATGCCCGGAACAGTTCGAGTGAGCGTGCTTGCTGCGCGCGATTTGCCGGTCATGGACCGCGCTAGTGAGCTGACGGACGCCTTCGTTGAAGTGAGAGAGTACACCTTATGCAGTGTTGTCCATGAATATTAAGCTCATGCCATTTAATCTGGCTATGCACACGAATGGCATCATAGATACTATCTATGATGGCATGGGATAAAGATTTTTGTTACATGCCATGGGGCGTTTTTTCTGGAATATCGTCATTATGAATGCCATCAATATCACAATGCGTGTGTGTACTAAAGAGCTAATGACACTGTGCTCTCGTAAGACAGTCTAAAGCTTGCTCCTAGTTTGCCAATGCCGCTGCGTGTGCATGCAATGTAATTATAGCCTTCTCCCTGTCTGTTTGAAGATACGTTTTGCGGGTCACTTCCGCTCGACTGATGTCTGCCACAAGACCCTCAATCCAACTTGGCCTCCTAAGGTGCACTCGTTTGAAGTGAAGGATGAGACCATTCAGGACGAACCAATACAGCTCAAGTGAGAATACATTGCATAGAATTTATATTTTCTATGTCAAAATAGATGAGAAACGTGCCACAAAATGTCCCCCATTAGGTAAATCGGGGTAATTCCGTCACTATTTTAGAGTCATGTGGTCTACCACTACTTATTGAGGAGTGCGCTCACACCAGTTTCGGTTTGAAGAATGCAGTGGATAGGTTGCAAAATAGTGGTTTTGTGCTGAGCTAAATACCCACCGTGAAGGAAGAAGAGTTGAGACAAAACCCTAGTGACGGAATTACCCTAGTGACAAAATTACCCCGGTAAATTTACCTTATCCAATGCTGCGTTGTTGTTTCCAGGGTGATGGATTACGACACCTACTCAGCCCATGATCCGATTGGCCAGGTGTACATCCGCCTTAGCAACCTGGTGCAGCGAGAGGCAAACAGCTCATTGGAGGGCTGGTTCCCCATCTACGACACGCTCCATGGCATTAGGGGCTCCCTCAAGGTTAAGGTGCAGGTGGACCTCTTCAGCGACCAGCACTTCTTCAGACACTCTTCTTGTGGTGTGATGATCTTCACCAGTGAGTGTATTGTATAAGGAAGGACTTTTATTTAGAGGCATGTGGCCCTTGTTTAGTGACTCAGGGGCCGTTATTTTTGTAAGGAATGCTCTTTGAAGATGGTGAATTAGTGCATGTTGCACTTGTCTTCAGAGTACAGTGGCACCTCTCTATTCTGAACACCTTTAGGACAGCTTGGGATGGCCCAAGTGTCTTCATTAGAGAGGTGTCCATATTTCAGAGGTAGTTTTGTACACATCTCTATGTAGCTGGGACAGTAGGCACTGTCCTCATTAGAGAGGTGTCCTGTATTCAGAGTGTCCTTTCATTTGTTGTTACCATCCAGTTAAAAGCTATGTTTTCTGTGCATATCGTTTCTGTCTCTCCCCCAGCGTCCACTCTGCCGTCCTGCTTTCAACTGGGTACGGTCCACGGGTTCATTGAGGAGCTGGTTGTCAACGACGACCCCGAATACCAGGTGTTCATGAACGTTCACTTACACTCCACATGTTTGGTGCATAGCTAGTACCGAGTCTCCATGACGACATGTCTAGAAACTTCTTCAGTTGTATGAAATGTTTAGGCAGTGATTGGTGTTAATGGTTTGTTGTGTGTTTGTTCCATTCTCTGCAGTGGATCGACCGTATTCGTTCTACACGTGCATCAAACGAAGCTCGGCAACTTGCATTCATGAAACTCTCGGGAGAACTTCAGAGAAAGGCGGGGCTTAAGGGGGTGGAGCTTGGTGGCAACGCTATCCTTGGGTGAGGTGTCATAGTTGGAGGCATTGAGTTTTGGCATTGTCATGGCAACAACCCCATAAGAAGCCCACCTTATGACTACAGTAACTTTGACACCTTGGCCAGCACTGCTACGAAATGCTTGAACTTGTAATATTTTTCATTCCAGATATCAGCAACATTTTGATTTGGAAGGGGAATCTGGGATCGTGGTGCGCGGCATTGGTACAGCCGTTACTGTGTCAAAAGCTATCACCTCAGGGCCTGTGGGCGGGGCCACATCACCCATGTCAGGATCAGAAGGGATCACCCTACTCAGAAAACACCAGTAAGTGGATTCATTGCTTTGTAAGTGAATTCATAGCCTCAACCCTTTTGATCGATTGGGGATGTTACCAGGATGGCTCTTACTGCGGGACCTGTTCTCAGTCTCTCTGAGAGAACATGTCCTTCCCAATTAGACTCGGTATAATGACTGTTTCCCAAAACAGAACATTAACCTGTCAAGTTGACATGGTTACAGTTTACAGTTATTGTTAAGTCAAACTACAGGTGTAGTGTGTGTTGTACATACATGTAAGGAATAGAGCAACACACTTCCCTTTACTTGTACTTGTTTGGTGTATCATTCACTCTCTTCCCTCCCATCTCCCCCATGACCCTCCCTCCCACCCTCCCCTCCCCCACCCACCCACCCCTCCCCTTCCCTCCCCTTCCCTCCCCTTCCCTCCCCTTCCCTCCCACCCTCTCCTCTCCCATGCACCCTCCCTTCCCTTCCCTCCCCTCCCCTCCCCTCCCTCAGAAGTGAGTCAGAAGACAACATCGTCATTCAACAACTCAGCTCCTCCTATGGCAGTGGTGGTGTCCCCGGACGACCCTTCTCCTCCCCCATAAAGATGACACGCACACAGAGTGTGTCAACTGACTCTGATGGGCAACCTGCCACAGGAGTGGGACCGGTTCCAAGTTCTTTGGAGTTGACTTTAGATGGCATGGGAACCGAAAGTGGGATTGACTCAGTGACCAGACATAGCATCAGATCAAAGGTAATAATTTAATCATAAAATTAATGATGTGTTCTACCACACACATATATAAACCACTACAGCGAATAGTAACCTTAGATCGATTAATAGTTAATATTATCAGAGAATGTAAATGGAAACTTTTTAAGCACACAAAATCCAGAAAATGTATTTGAATATTTATTGAATTATTTTGTGTACGTATTTTGACATTGTCTGCATCTGTTTTGTTCTTTTGAGGAATTTCCTTTCGTTACGCTGAGGTCCCTCCCCCCTGGTGCTATCACCCATGTGGGTGGTGTGGTGTCTGCACGTTCAGTGAAGTTACTGGATAAGATCAACAACCCTGGTGTGTGTGTGGGGTGTGTGTGTGAGGGTGTGTGTGTGTGTGTGTGTGTGTGTGAGGGTGTGTGTGAGGGTGTGTGTGAGGGTGTGTGGGTGTGTGTGTGAGGGTGTGTGTGTGTGTGTGTGTGTGTGTGTGTGTGTGTGTGTTTGAAGGTGTGTGTGTGTGTGTGAGGGTGTGTGTGCATGCTGTGTATTCGTTTTGTGTACATGTGCTGCTAGCATCTAGTGTGTATTATCAGGTGGTGTGTATGTTGGCATCCCCTCCCCTCCCCCTCCTCTCCTCCTCCCCTTTCCCTCCTCTTTCCCTCCCAGAGGACCCCGAGACCCGTGATGCATGGTGGAAGGAGGTCCGTTGTGAGGTCAGGTCACACATGAAGGTCCTCAACTGTACTGAGGTGGCTGGGTACCAGGAGTATACTAGCATATAGTGAGGAGGGGAGGGGCCACGAGGGACCACACCCACTTTTACTTCACGTGTTAGCGGTCATGGCACGTGTTTTGTGCCTCACATTGATGGGAGTGCTTCGGTGATCATGTGCCTACAGTCATGTGACTGTCATGTGATGGTCATGTGACTGTATGTGAAGTGTACTTTGTTTTTTACTTTTCAGTGATAACTTGTGCCTGCTGTCAGCCACTGGTACAGCAGTGTGCATCAATTGGAACAAAGTGACTTCCAATTTTGGTTAGTTCTGCCAACAGCATCATCAGTGTAGAGTCATCCATACTATTATCATTATTAAAAGTACTGTATCACCTCTGTCATGCTGTCTGATCATCCCATCCTTCCTCCTTCCCTCCCTCCCTTCCCCTCCCACCCTTCCTCCTTCCCTCCCTCCCTTCCCCTCCCACCCTTCCTCCTTCCCTCCCTCCCTTCCCCTCCCACCACACTCGCTGCAATGGCTCAGAGGATGGTGATACTGAAGAGGAAAGGTTAGTTTGCTGACTTGCATGCCAGCCTTGCCATGCACTTCCTCCTGTTCTCCTGTTCTCCTTTCCACCTGTCCCCCCACCTGTCTCCCCATCTGTCACCCCACCTGTCCCCCCCCACCTGTCCCCCCCCACCTGTCCCCCCACCTGTCCCCCCACCTGTCCCCCCATCTGTCCCCCACCTGTCCCCCTACCTGTCTCCCCATCTTATCCCCCACCTGTCCCCCCCACCTCCCCATCTGTCCTCCCACCTGTCCCCCTACCTGTCTCCCTCATCTGTCTCCCTCACCTGTCCCACCACCTGTCCCCCACCTGTCTCCCTCCTCGTCCCCCCCCCTGTCTCCCCGCCTGTCCCCCACCTGTACCCCCCCTGTCCTCCCCACCTGTCTCCCTCACCTGTCCCCACATCTGTCACCCCACCTGTCCCCCCAACTGTCTCTTCACCTGTCCCCCCACCTGTCCCCCACCTGTCCCCCCACCTGTCCCCCCATCTGTCCCCCCACCTGTCCCCCACCTGTCTCCCTCACCTGTCCCCCATCTGTCCCCCCACCTTTCCCCCACCTGTCCTCCCCCCCATCTGTCTCCCCCACCTGTCTCCCTCATCTGTCTCCCTCACCTGTCCCTCACCTGTCCCCCCACCTTTCACCTCTTCCTTCCTCCTCCCTGTGCCTTCCCTCCAAACACAGCAAGTGTCCTCTCCCCCGACCACCTTATCTCAGTAGTGGGAGGTTCCCTTTCGCCATACAGCTGTCCCATTGTGGACTCTGCAGGTGGGGCAACCCTGTAATAATGGCATGGACATGCCCAGTAACTTTGTTCAATTTGTTCATGTGTTGTATGTACTTTATGTAGGAGCCATCTTGTCTCCAACCTGTTGCTAATGACAACCGACCCGCCATCTGATTGGCCAGTGCGGGGACGGGGTACACTCATCCAGACCAAGGCCTGTAGAGTGAAGAGGAAATTTCAAGGAGATCAGAATGCTTATGCATTGAATGAGGTGTGTGTGTGTGTGTGTGTGCTGTGTGTGTGTGTGTGTGTGTGTGTGTGTGTGTGTGTGTGTGTGTGTGTGCGTGCGTGTGTGCGTGCGTGCGTGCGTGTGTGTGTGTGTGTGTGTGTGTGTGTGTGTGTGTGTGTGTGTCTACTACTGTGTAGTCACTTGTTGGGTATGTACAATGTATTGGGCAGTCTGTGCAACAGAGTGTAAGTCGGAGTAAGCTTCTTCCCACATTATTCTCTCATCCACCACCAGCCTCTGGTCTTGTATTCATTTACTGTACATTACCATTTCCATTCACTGGGCGACTCAGTCCCCCTGGCCCTCCTCCCCTCTTGGTTTCTCTCCCATTCTCCATCCAGCTCCTCCCCTTCCTGGAGTACCGTGTTCACTGCTGTCTTATCCACAAACTGAGGTTGCTGGGGATGAATGTTGTGTGTGGACTTAGAATCAAGATATCACTAGGGGAGACTGTTGTCACGGCAATAGCGGTGAGTAGGGAGGAGGAGGGAAAGAGGCCAGAAAGGGAGAGCTAGGGGTAGGTGCTAGTATGCTAGAAGAGAAGTGGGTATAGGAAGGGTTGTGGGGAGGGAATTAGAAAGGAAGGAGGGCGGAGTACGTACTGTTGTTGTGATGAGGTAACTGTGATGATTGTTCGTTTGTTTATTTGTACTCAGGAAGGGACGGCCATTTTCCTGGACGGACTGCCTGCACCTGGAGAGTTTATCTCCTCACAACTGGTAAGATACTGTTTGTTTGTTTGTTTACTTGTTTGTTTGTTTGTTTACTTGTTTGTTTTGTTGGCTTGTTTATTTGTTCATTCATTTTCTTGTTCATTAATATTTATTACGTGAGAAAATGCCATGTGTGGTGCTTGTTGGCATGTGTTGTGTTAGTGGTATAACTTTTTACCTGTCCATTATTTACCACTATAGCACTGTTGTACTGTTTGTATTGTTTAGACTAGATGCTATTGTTTACAATATGTGCTTGTTTTGTGACTGTTTGTTTGTTTGTATACGTAGGATGTAGGTGATGCTGAGCAGTTTACTAAACAACTCAACATGACACAACATAAGAATAGGATGAAGTATTTGTTGGATCTCCCAGCACACTTGGTATGTGTGTGTGTGGGGGGGGGGAGGCGGTGTGTGTGTGGGGGGGATGTGGTGAGTGTGTGTGTGCATGCATGTATGTGTGCGTGTGTATGTGTGTGTGTATGTACTGTATATGAGAGAGAGTCACACGTAAGTCTTCATAGCTGTGTGTGTGTGTGTGTGTGTGTGTGTGTGTGTGTGTGTGTGTGCGTGCACGTGTGTGTGTGTTATGTACATATGCTAGTGTGTATGTGGGCATAACGAGAAACACACGTAAGTCTTCATAGTTGAACCTGGTCCTTACACTTACACGTTTGTAGAGTTTCAGAGAGATACATTCAGAAGCTGGTTCCCCTGAGATTGAGGAGGCCCCTGAGGTAACGAGCTATCCCCAAAGTGGGCTGGGTCCAGGAGGTGCCACTCTATTAAAAGTGGAAGATGAGAAGTTGAAAGATGATGATTTGTATGAGTTGTTACATGATACATTTATACCTCAAGGTTAGCCATGGGAATTACATAATTGACTGCCGTTATGTATAGTGTTAACTAATATGTACTGTGTGTGTTTAGGCTTCCAATTTAGTAATTTGGCATGGGTCCCAGGATTGGTCACTCGTCCAATCAGTTCAAAGGTGGGTACTTGTTCAAAGAATCTTGTCTGCACATGTAGAACATGTTCTTTTACACCTTGTAGCTAGTGGGTTTAATACTATCCCCCTAGGCTACACTCCTCCCCTTCCCTCTCCTCCCCTCCCCTCCCTTCTCCTCCCTTCCCCTTCCCTAATGTAGTACATTTCAGTTATTAGAAGGGACTCTAATCAGATCAACAAACTAATGCCAGAGAAGGAGGCTCTGCGCTACATCAATGTTGAGTGCAATAAGGCATTGGAGAGTTTGGCATTCAAGTGTCGCCGGGAGCAACCATGTCATGTGACCAGTGTTGCCATGGATATTTCTTTCCCAAATGACGATGAGGTGCAATTGCTAGTCAGCGCCATGGCAACCAAAATGGCTCCCTCCAATGAAAGCCCCTTAGAACAGTCACAAATGGAATCGTCCTTTGAGAGTCAACAGGTGTGAATGCTGAAGACTGTAAGCTGTAGGCTTGCAGAACAATTGTATTTTAACCTGTTTTGTGTGTCTCATTCTCAATTTGCTGTGTAGGATCATGTGATGCTGACATCATTTGAGGTCATCCCAGATCACACCATTACCAAACACTTGGGACTGATCAACTTGTTCATTATTCGAGAGACAACTGCTCTTTATGAGGTCAGCTTTCTCCTTGGACATTCATCCATTGGTCATTCTAACATTACGTATGTAATCTGTCAGTCAACTTCCAACTACTTACCCACTGCACTCATCAATATCCCTGTTTTTGCCTTCAGCTCAGTCACTCCTTGTCTCTTCTATCTCCTAGTTGCTGTTTTGACTCTGTCAGCATTGTCACTGCTGTCCACCATACCTTTTGTCACTGACAGCACCTGTGTCTGTACCACTATCAACCCCCATGTCACCGATGTCACCATGACCTATATGTCACTGGTGTCATCATGATGACCACTATGTCACTGTTGTCATTGATGTCACTAATGTCATCACTTGTCACTGATGTCACTAATGTCATCCTCCCTTCAGCAAGGAGGCACTGCCGGCTTCCTCCAGATGTTTCTCCTTGAGGCAACCAGTATGGCCACACAGACAGTGAGGGTGTTGGGAGGGAACGCTGTCGTCAACTACAAAGTCAACGACTGCATGCTTCAGGACAGCCCACACAAGAACCAGGTGATGATGCAATTTACTTGCCATGGTGATGATTCATTGCTATGGTGATACTATTTAAGTGAAATGGGTCTCAACAGTGAGGTGTGGAGAGGTTCCACTGTACTATATAGTATTGTGTGTAGTAAATCAAATGACACATTAAAGCTATTAATTTTGACAAATTTAAGGAGATTATACCTGAAAATATTTGTGTGCAGGCAGAGTTTTTATACACAAAACTTGCTAAAATTGGTACTCTCCAGATCCTGAACCTTTCAAATGCTAAATTTATGTGGTTGTCACTAAAATGTTTAGCTGCATTGAAGGTAAGTTGATAGCTATGCATGTACATACCTGCAATGTGTCATGACTTTGCAATTGTGGTATGAAGTTGTGTAAATGCTGACACTCTTGTGTTGTGTCATGTAGAGTCAATGTCTGTTGAACCTGAGTGGGGATGTGGTCTTAGTTGAGAGGCAGTCACAAGAGGGTGCTGCATCTGGTAGCCATCTTGATGCTACAGCTGATGAAGATCCTTTAATGTCACACCAGACAGCAGCTGTGTCTCCACCAACCCAACAGCAGCAGCAGCAACATCCAAAACAGTATACTCACAGAGAAACACAGTGCTGACATACTAGCGCTGCCTATAACTGTGTGTAATGTTAACACTACATGGAGCTTATAATATGCCTGGCACTTATTTTGAGAAGTGAAGGACAGCTACAGTGCACTGCAGTTGGATATAAGACTACGACCCCCCTTTCAAAAGACACTGTGAATCTGGATTAGAATCCGCATTTAGCCCCTAGAGTGCTAGTTGCATTGACATGGCACAGAGGCTCTATTTCGGTTTGGTCCAGTACAACTATAGCTACCTGCGCGCATGTGAGGTAGAATGGAACAGCACCTGGTGCATGTGCAGCCATGCCAACCATTTCCTCCAGCCCCATGCAGATTCTGATTGGGAATGACGTGGTAAGCCTAGGTCTCATCCTGTAGTAGGGCGCTATTTTCTAGCTTCAATCGTCATTTCGATCTGTGTCGTTTATAATTAATCACGCAACCTTCGGTCAATTCACGGGGGATACTTTATACGGGGCCAGGATAAAAATAAAATGTTACACGCCCGCAATTAAAATGGCCGTTAGTCGCTTGGTAGAGGAGCTTATTCTTGATTCGGGGGATGTGCGAGAAACTGGTAAGACGCTGGGTAAAGGGTCGTACGGTGCGGTAGTGGAGGTAGAGTATCTCGGGAAGTTGTGCGCTGCCAAACGGATTCACTGGGATTTGGAAGAGTTGGATGGCAAGCCTACGGAGGAATTCAAGCGGGAATGCGAAATCTGGAGTCGACTGCGGCATCCAAACGTGGTCCAGCTGCTCGGCCTCCTGTACGAAATGTCCAGTGATCCAGCTACGACGCTTCCGGCGATTGTCATGGAGAAAATGGACTGCACTTTGCGGCAGCTCGTGATGGAGCGGCCTCGAGAGGAGATCCCTCTCGCCGTCAAGATTGACGTCTTGTGTCAAGTGGCACAGGGTCTGGCCTACCTTCACGGCCAGCGCCCTCCCGTCGTCCACAGAGACCTCACTCCCAACAACATCCTCATCAAGATAGACAGCATGACGGCAAAGCTATCCGACTTCGGTATCGCTCGAGTGTTTCGCCAACAGACCAGCAGCGCAGGGGACAGCACAGGGACCGCTAAACCCGGCACGGAACACTTCATGCCTCCTGAGACGTTTTCATATACCAAAATAACATACCCTGATCGTATTGATGTCTTTTCATTTGGCTGCATCATCATCTGTGTCGTCACGCACCAGTGGCCCACCCCAATTTCACAAGTATGGCAAGAGCGAGGAAAGTTGGTTATCCGCAACGAGGTAGAACGGAGAGAGCACTTCCTCAGTCAATTTGATTCTGAAGAACAGAACTGCTTTCTTGCTGTGGTTCACAAGTGCTTGGAGTATGAGCCTTCGGAGCGCCCGAAAAGTATGCATTTGGTGAATACTATGACAGAGCTCAAAGATACCTACCCGCTGAAGAGTGACATTCAGCTGCTCAAGGTTAGTTTGAGGAAAGATGCATGTCACCCAAAGCTGTATGTATGGTGACTACGTAAGGTTCCAATGTACTGTATACGCTTTAACTTTCGTGGGGTTAAACTTTCGCGGTTTTCGCAGTTCAGCAGCCATCTGTGAAAGTTTCGCCCGCGAAAATTTAGATCAGGTCGAGCAAAGGTCACTATACGATTGCGTCACAATATTGCAAAATGGCGGTGATTCGCGGCGGCAACTTTGATTGTGAAGCTAAGAGCCGCCCTCCACCGAGGCAATGGAGTACACCAATAGGGGCAGAGTTTAGAGGACACGAAGAATCAGCACCATGACGATTCCCCTTCACTAGCACTGCAAATATCATTGGATTCAACAATTCGCACGACGTACGTACAGTGAATATTAATTGCCGAGTATCTATAATGCGCCGAAGTGACATCAGCAGTTGAGAAAGCGTTTGCAAGGCCAGGTGTTCAGGTACTGGGTCGTTTCTTCGTGTGTATTGGGGAGGGTATAGCTAGGCAGGCTAAGACCCTACAACTGTGAACATCCTGAAAAATTGCGAACCGCGAAAGTTTAACCCCACGAAAGTTCTCCACTATAGGCATGTCATTATTGCAAAGTGTACTTACTATTTTGTATGATGAAGAGCCGGCTAGTGAGCTGAGGGTGAAGAAGACTGTACATCTGTGTAACATGTTTTTCTGAATCTCTTTGTATTTACGTTTTCACACATCTGACATGCCCCTCTGGTTTGTCTGCCAGATAAGGTCGTTCTTCAGACTTTATCACTAATTGGTCAGTATTTAAATGTTACGAGCAAGCACGGCCTTCAGTCGCGCTCGCTGCGCATCACGTTGCCGAGTGGACAGCACGGGCCATCCATCACCATTTGGATGATTGCAGCTGGGTGAC
The DNA here is from genome assembly GCA_964019415.1 of Ianthella basta. Taxonomy (NCBI): domain Eukaryota; kingdom Metazoa; phylum Porifera; class Demospongiae; order Verongiida; family Ianthellidae; genus Ianthella; species Ianthella basta. The sequence goes on from OZ025878.1 coordinate 1,214,785, forward strand.
GCTGCCTGGGTATAGTGCTGATCTTGTTTGCACTAGCTGATGTTGGCCACTGCCATACATTTGCATGCACGTATACATATAGCTACACCTACACCATGTTAAAAGTATTGCATGGTCATGTCGTTCTTTAGCCAATAAAGCCCCATTTACACTAGAAAGTTAAACTGGTTAGGAATGCAAATTATAATCCTGGTTAAGTGTAAACGCACTAATCCAGGTACGAAACCGGTTTAACTAAACTATCTCCGAAGGTGGGTTAGAAACCGATTTAACTAATCCAGTTTTCAGTGTAAATGCAGTAATCCGGTTTGCGAAAGTGTCTTACCTCTGTTGTTGTTCAGCAATACCTCCGTCAACAGAGGTAGTGCCTTGAGTACAATTTCTTCACACTGGAAGGACTGCTTACTTCTTAGGCTAATCCGTCTGGGCGGCTCTAAACAGTTTTACGTATTTGTGTGTAAACACTTGTAACATCTAGTCGAAAGCAGCTTAACTAAATCAATTTTGACCCACTCACGCTAGTGTAAACGGGCTTAAGGCAATGCCAAAGCCAAGCTTTCTGTGCAATAGCTTACTTCATGATAAAGAGAGAGGGCTTTCTGCAGCCCAGAATGCTGACAGCTAAAGTTCCCAAATAGCAAAACAAAAATACCATGTACCGATAGCCAGAGCAGCTCCCTCGCACCAGACAATAATAGTAAACTTCTGCGCAAGTGTGTGTCACGCCTGGGAGACCCAAACTGAGGAGCGCTGAGTGTCTAAGAGACGGCTGGCTGCTAGGCACATGCACACTGCCAAAGTGGCCATGTTTGTGGTTACCTCATTGCGTCGTCCAATCAAATGCCCATTTTTAATTCCACGTACAACAGAACGCACAGACTGGATATACAGTGCAAGTATCAATTACTGCAGTAATCTAATAAAATTAATAGGATATTATTAATATAATTCACAGAGACTACAGAGCATGCTGTGGACAAGTACGCAGTATGCGCACAAACTATGAAGAATTTAATGGTTTTAAATTGGACAGATTTATCAATTAGGCTTTCATCATTGTGCAAATTGCAATCAATCAGCAAATATAAAATCCAATAGGATAATACATAATGTATGGCGCATTTATACAGATACATAGTGTAGTATTAGTTGAAATATATATGTAAGCAGATTATTACGAAACTTGGTGGACATGGCCAGGTGGTCCATCTGTCTGTGGCAATAGCAACATTTCTTGTTTAGTGCCAGAATACCGAAGATACATGGCAAAAATGAAATAATGACACCCAATTAACAGGAATGTAAAGATTGAGTTATCTTAAGGATATGCACGTAGATGTCAAGTGTTTGGTTAATTTTAGCCAATTCCTTTAATTTGAAGCTGCACGCTCTTCCTAGTGATGTCTGACAACTACGACAGCATGCCTCATGCTAATCATGTAATGATACCCCAGATTAAAGTGCCCTAACCCTAACCCTAACCTCCAATAGAGGACAACCACCCTACAAAGGACAAAATGCTGGGTCCCAAGTGTGTGCTTTATATTCTGAGATTCTACTGGATCACTACTGGCCATGGTTTGTCTCTTCAGACCTCTGCATGTGACTTATCAGACTGAGTTAACAACTAACATATGTACTGTGCACTGTAGCGCTTTACATTCATAATGTGAATGTGATACACGTGTATTAGATCGTGATCGTGTTAGTGGTGAAATCAGTGGTGTTAGCAATTCTCGTACTCTCGTTTTTGGTGACTATGGAAGTGTTGCCAGAAGTGTTATAATATGTAGGGATTGGTGGAAATGTTGAACCATGTAGTGCTGAGTGGCATATGCATGTGTAATGTATTTAAATGCAGTCCATTAACTTGCAGGCAAGCAACATGGAGTTAACCAAGACGGTGAAGGAATTACAACAAACATGTCAATCTCTAGAGGTGAGCCTGTCTAAAGGACTACTTGCTCTGTATATCTGTAGCATTGGATTATGTTTGCTGCTTGTTCTTGTAGAAGGAACTGTCTGAGAAAAAGCAGAGCCTTGAGTCAAAACAGAGTGAAATAGAAGCCTTAAGTGCTAAGCTCTCTTCATGCCAGGTATGAGAGCAAACCCATCACTCAGGACTGTATTTGTTGTAGTAGAGTCTTTAGATACAGTTGTTGCCTTCATCATGGGCATACATACATAAGTAGGGGTGGAACGAATGTTTAAAGCTTCACAACCATTTGACTGATCAAGTAAAATGCTATTGTTGCTTCAGTTCTTATTAATCTGGACCCAACTAATTACGAGTCCCAAGGATGGAATGTGTATTCAATGAACCCGAATCTGAATACACAGATTGTATGTACCAGAATGTCAACCAATGAGATTCATTCATCAAATTGGCAGCTGTGTGAATATTGATTCAAACACCAAGTAGCCAATCAGTGTTCATGCATTCCCCATGAGCTGCTGTCCTTAACAACAACTTCATTTCCTTAGCGACTTGTGAAACAGTGCTTACACAGACAATGCATCATTTTGCATTCACTGATTGCATGCCTTTATGTTTCATGTCACAGGCTGTGGTCGCTAGCCAGCACACAATTCCTGGTGATATGAAATCTGAGCCCCCTTCTCAGACAGGTAAGTGTGTGCTTATGAGTAGTATGTGGTATGCAGCAAAATGTTAGAGGAAGACAATTTTTAGTTTTTCATGGACGAAGAGACACTGCGAAATAAACATGTGCTCTGGGAAGATTTGTTGGTGGTATATACTGTGCAAGTAGCAATTATACTGCACTAATCTAAATATATAATTAATTCAGGGAGGCTATGGAGGCTGCAGTGGATAAGTACTTAACATAACTATGAACTAGGAGGAATTTAGCGTATTTGTGGATTGCTGCAAGGCACTCCCAGAGGGTACGTAATTCGTAAACGTCTGGTTGTAGATTAGGCGCAATGTGCCGCAGAGAAAAGCGGGAGTTGTTTCATGGATCAATAGCCTAATGCTGACTGTATTGAGTTTTTTTTTTACATGTTTTCCCCCAGCTTGTGTGTTTGTTGTGTTTGACAGGAACACTGAGTCCGATTTTTGATGTCTTGTTATGATCCCATAACTTGGTACCAAACTCAGTATCAGTACTGTTTGTCTGGTAATGTCAGCTTGGTTGCCTTAATTCCCATTGTCAGTCAGTAACCGCTCTTCCGACAATGCAATAATGGGTCCGTGAATTAACTTTCTGGTGAGCAAGTAGGAAGTGACTTTTCAGGAGCGGCAAGGAGAGGTTTCAGCAGCACATCTGTCTTAAAGTGTTCTGGAGTCAGCAAGGTGACACCTTGATACCTTAAAGACAGCTAAGACACTTCATCTTGCAGATTAAGAAAAACGAAAAGTGTTCACGCATTGATCACTTCCTCTAACTAAATGTGGAGGTCAGCTGTTTAGCAAAACCAGAAGTAGGAGGAGACAACCAGAGGAAGAGGAAAACGGGCACATTTTGACCCGAAGAAAGCAATTTGCAATTGTCTCCTCGTACGTATCATCCATAAGACTCATGCGGTGTTTTGTACCACCCTATCAACTGATTCATGAATGAAACAAAGAGCTGTGGCATCAGAGACCTTTTTATGATGTCATAAGCCCACTGAGTATTCAGACAATTAAAATCATTCTTCGAATATTTGGCTACCGAATGACTATTCATCTATATGGTTGTTCCTTTGTCACTTAGTATGAAAGAATAGGAGAATAGATGGTGAGACGGGCAGAGGGTGGAGGGGCTTGCTGGAATTTCCCACTGATCACTTTGTTCAGCCCATATACTCAATTTTATATGAAAAGGATCAGTCAATTCAGATTTGAATACTGTGAATTGAACTGCAGATTGGATTAAATGCACACAGAGTTTGAACATCTTCATCTGCTGTTTTGTAGACCAGATATTGAGATACGTACTATAACCACAATTGCTTCTGTGGACTCCATCCTGCCTCTCCTCTCATACAGGGCCTGACCAAGTTCCCTCCCCGACCACTTTGGCTGCTGACCAAGTTCCCACCCCAACCACTTTGGCTGCGAGTGATGTTTCTGCTCAGACCAAGAGCCAAGCAGGTGCGAGCTTGTTGCCTGGTGGTAGTGCAGTGAGCTCTCTCTCTAAGAGAAACTAGCTGTCTAGTAACCTCCCTTCAATGCAGTGCAGTTTAGTGTTGGTTTGGTGTTCTGTAGTGACTGGATGAAGGTAGGCCACTTAATCAGACAGCTTAACCACCCTTGGATGTACGCACTAGTAGCATGTACAGAATGCTGTACTCAGCTGCTGAACTTGGGTAGATGTGGCACTACACAGTTTGTATAAGAGAATCTACATTCTTGAAATAGTAGCTGTGAGTTTCATTGTTTGTAAATACATGCACATTAATGTGCAAGTAATGAAATGTACGTATGCTATACATAGGCTTCTGAATTGTCTTCCTTCCTATTTGTCAATCAATGCAATGGACTCATGGGATACTTGTGTATACATCCCTTTTTGTAGCTGGCCCATGGAGTGATGCCCTTGAGAGCAATGTCTCCAGTGGGGAGAGTAACCCTAACCCAAGCAGTGCCCCCATCTCCTCAGCAAGGGAAAGACGTGCGTGTGTGTGTGTGTGTCTGTGTGTGTGTGTGTGTGTGTGTGTGTGTGTGTGTGTGTGTGTGTGTGTGTGTGTGTGTGTGTCGTAGTGTGTGTGTCGCAGTGTGTGTGTGTGTGTGTGTGTGTGTGTGTGTGTGTGTGTGTGTGTGTGTGTGTGTGTGTGTGTGTGTGTGTGTGTGTGTGTGTGTGTGTGTGTGTGTGTGTGTGTGTGCATCTGTGTGTGTGTGTGTGTGTGTGTGTGTGTGTGTGTGTGTGTGTGTGTGTGTGTGTGTGTGTGTGCATCTGTGTGTGTGTGTGTGTGTGTGTGTGTGTGTGTGTGTGTGTGTGTGTGTGTGTGTGTGTGTGTGTGTGCATCTGTGTGTGTGTGTGTGTGTGTGTGTGCATCTGTGTGTGTGTGTGTGTGTGTGTGTGTGTGTGTGTGTGTGTGTGTGTGTGTGTGTGTGTGTGTGTGTGTGTGTGTGTGTGTGTGTGTGTGTGTGTGTGTGTGTGTGTGTGTGTGTGTGTGTGTGTGTGTGTGTGTGTCATAGTGTGTGTGTTGCAGTGTGTGTGCGTCTGTGTGTGTGTGTGTGCATGTGTGTGTGTACATGTGTGTACATGTGTGTGTGCGTGTGTGTGTGTGTCAGTGTGTCTGGGTCTGTGTATGCTTGCTTGAGTGTGTACTTGCAGAAGAATCCAATTTTCACAACATATTTGTAAACGCTGTGTACCTCTTACAATTGCAGACCTAGAATCATTAGAAAGCTGCTGTGTTGAAGTTGTGCTAGTTAGTTCAGCATGTCTGTCAATTGTTCATCAGATGCAATTTCCAGCTCTTTCACTTAGCTGCTCCAGTTATGTACTGAGATTTACCTTCTTACTGCTAGGCCGATTGCCTAAGGAGCAGGTTACGCCAGAACCTGAGCCACAGCCGAAGAAGAAACGCCCACAGTTGAATGACACCCACCCCAGCAATTGTAGTACCGGGCGTGCCTTTGTTTGTTTGCTACTGGTTATCGGCCTCTGTCTTGTGGGTGGTGGTGTATTCTGGATATACTCACCATCGGCTCCTGGACTGAGTGCTTTGAACCAAGGAGAAGGTAAAGTTGCTGTGCTTTGTGAAATGTTCAGTGACAGACTGTGCTAGAATGGGAAGTGTTTAGTAGATGAAGTAGGCGAACAGCCAACACACCAAGTGCTGAGTTTATGCTGTTAATGTATGTATGAGGAAGTGACAGTATTGGGGAGGGGGAGGAGGGGCGGGGGCTGCAAATGATACTTCATACAATGTTCAGTTTTGAAAGTGGTGTTAATGACGAATACGTATGGTGGTGTCTCTCTGGCTGCATTATTGCTCATTTACGTAGTGTTGCATAGTCAGACTGTTTGCCTGTTAAGTAAACATGTTTGTGAACAGTTCTGCTGTAGTGGGTGATACTGATTTTGAGCGTTGTTCAAATGTGATGTCACTCAGTGACAGCTGTTGTCACATGTATAGGTACAGGACTATTCTCGTCACAAGGTCATAGTCGTGTACCATTGGGACAAACGTACATTGTGTTGTGTATAGTGCGTAGGTGGCAGGTTTGTAGTGTCTCACTGACATACTGTAGACTGTTCTGACTGGCCTCAGCTCCACATCATGTGCCCTCCTGTTGCTTCAAAGTCTGCTGTGGTCTTTGTGACCGACATATCTCGCTTGTAGGTTATGGCAGTTATTGTTTACATAAGGCAAATCATAACATAAAGGTGTGAATTCCTCTGTTACCATGGCTACTTGCGCAATGTCATGTGATGTGCGCATGATCTGTGATTATTTTAGAAAGGAAATCGCCCTAGAACGTCGTATCTGGCAGCTAGCTATGTACCTAAGGACAAAAACAAGCCTTACCGAGCAGATTTGATCTAATCGATCGAGCGAAAATGCCTAACTGCGCGATGTGCTATAATGCCGTCAGCCATTTTTTGAAAACAAGGACGTCACGAGACATTGCCCTGTAGGCGGGCTGTTACGGTTGTTTGCGAAAATATCTTTCTGGCTATCGGTATTGCTAGGTAGAGGCACGTTGATGGCTCGTTTCACATGCTAAGGAATTATCTATCTTTTCCATGCATGCATTGTTCGTGCTCGCTTCCTGTGAGGAGTTACAAGGCGCAGAAGTTGGCCAAAGAGAAACGAAAGTTAGTTTTCTTGCTGTAACTTTGGATAGGATTAGTTTAACAACAATGCATGCATGCAAAAGTTAGATCGCATGTGTATGAACAGATTAATGTTCGTTTTGTTCCGTTTAGACATTCCTCCGATAGCCAGACAGATATTTCCGGCTACTTTGATGGCTTCGTTAGCGGCGACATTGCTCAGTGAGGCAAGGCGCCATCAGCACATATTGTACGTAGACGTAAAGAGCGGAAGTTGTTCTTTCTACTGGTACTGGCCTGACGTCGATTGAACAAAGCTTGCAGGAGATATAAGCAATTATACGGAGGTAAAAAATCGGCTGCGAACACGCCCCATTGTTTACATAGTGCCATAACCCACATGCGCTATCTCCACTTTCTTTTCTGGCAGCTGAGATGTCAGCAGGTGGTAAAGGAGTTTCGAAACAAGATGGACGGTCACATCCACACAGCAAAAGTGAGAAATGTGCCTGTTTTGCATGTGTTAGTATGTAACCTGTGTGTGTGCGTGTGCGCATGTCTGTGTGTCTGTGTGTCTGTGTGTCTTCTCCATTCCAACACTAATGACTTCATATGACCAAGTTTCCTGCCCAAGGAGTGATTGATGCTTAGGTTGGATATGGTGCTACATTTGTAGATAGGGAGACAAGTGTATGTGATAATGGAATTGCACTCCTCTTTTGCACTTCTCACATCTCTTACATTGCCTGCTTCCAGTCAGGACAATTTGATGAGCAACACTCATGAATTGCATTCTTCAGTGCCACTTAACAAGCTGGTTGGAAGATGTGTGCTGCATTCATTGATGGACATCCTCGTAGTGCCTTTGTAGCAAAGAGTACTTTTTCGTAGTGAAATGTTGTGAATTGTGTTTACACTCCTTTTCTGTTATGTCAATCAATTTATTCTTACTGCCTTTACATTTCCTTCAGTTGTTCAGATCCTGGAGAAGCATCAGAAGCGCTTCATTAGTGATTTGGATGCAAAAGAAATCGCTGGGACTCTCCAGCGGAATGGAGTGATCCCAGAGGAAATTGCAGCTGACATAGCAAATGCTCGCAGCAAGACAAAGGCAAATGAAGTCTTGTATGATCACCTGCAGTCTCAATCTTCTGAGGATGACTTGAAACGTCTCTTCCAGCTATGTAGAGAGAAAAAAGGCTATTCCGTGATGAATGCTTTCGGAACAGACATACTAGTAGAGCTGGAGCGAAGAGGTGAGCTTGCATTGGCCCTCACCCTTTCTAGGAAACTGCAGCCCTATAAGACTGCCAATGGCTGCAATTCTTGTTGGTGCTACAGGTGGTTCCACTGACTCTAGTTCAGCTCCTGGCAGGAGATGAAGTGACAGTCACCCTGCCTATTTTATTGTTTATTGTACTCTTTAAAGGTAGTGACACTTAAGCACTTTGTTTTCAATTAGCATAGGTGAGCATAGCTATGTGTGCACATGTGTTGGTGTGTGGAGCACACACACACACACACACACACACATACACACACACACACACACACGCATGCACACACACACACACACACACACACGCACAACCACACACAACCACAGACATCCATTACACCACCCAGCACACACACGAGTTATATTTTTTCTCTCCTGTTGAACTATCCCTTGTAGCTGTAGCTACTTGTGTTCTAGTGCTACATTGGACCTTTTGTGTCCTAGCACCATTTGGTGCAGTGCACTCTAATAATGATAATTGACTGATTGATATTAACGTATAATTACGTAATAATTATTATGGTATATAGCGCTATGCAATTGCATGTGCACTTCCTGCACGTTTTGTAGTAATGGTATTGTGAGCTAGAGCATACTGGGGGATCGAATCCCCTATATATGGTTTCTTGCGGACTGCATGTGCATGTGTGCATGCATATGCATGATGATGGGCTGGTCAGGGCCATGTCCATCTCTCTAGAGTTTAACGTTCTCCAGCCTTATACTCTCTAAACTGCAGCTGGTGTTCAGCAATGTACGTACGTATATACACCAAATTTAAACTCGGCAAGGGGTATGGTTTGATGCGGCAGCGGACGCTGTACAGTGGCCATGGAATGGCACCCGGTGCGCTGCCAAGAGACTGCATTACGTATACATTCTACTAGAAGACGAGTCGCCCGGAGGAGCTGAGAAGAAGAGTGTGTAACATGGTCAAAGCTGCGGAACCCTGTGATTGTCTAGTTCTTTGGAGTGTAAGCTCTTACGATCGTTTATTCGTCATGGTCATGCAATCATGGAGAAGACTATGGACACCAGCCTACGGAGATCGATGCTTGAAAGATCGCAGCAAGGAAGAGTTCCCTTTCACCTCAAGGTGACTGTGCTATATACATCAGGTGTCCCATTTACAAGTATGTATATTCCATGATTTGTAGCCCTACTCCTCCTTGCCTCTATTCTCCCTCTCTCCCTCCATCCCTTCTCCCTTCCTCCCTTCCTCCTCCCTTCTCCCTCCTTCCCTTCCCCCTCCCTCCCTCCTTCCCTTCCCCCTATTTCCTGTCCCTCCTTCCTTCCTTACCTTCCCTCTAAACACAGCAAATGTCCCCTCCCCCGCCCACCTAGTCTGGCGCGCTAGCCCCAACTTCCTGCCCCCGATTGCGCGTGGGCAATCGGGGGTAGGAAGTTGGGGCTAGCGCGCCAGACTACCGCCCACCCTATATATCTCAGAAGTGGGAGATTCCCTTTTGCTATACAGTTCTCCCATTGTGGACTGTGCAAGTGGGGGCAACCCTGTAATATTGACATGGGCATGCCCAAGGACTTTGTTTAATTTGTTCTTGTCTTGATGTGCATATGTAGGAGCCATCTTGTCTCCAACTTGTTGCTAATGACAACCGATCTGCCATCTGATTGCATGGCCAGTGCAGAGACAGGGTATGCAGTGAGTGTGTGTGTGTGTGTGTCTACTACTGTGTAGTCACTTGTTGGGTATGTACAATGTATTGTGCAGTCTGCGCAACAGAGTGTAAGTCGGAGTAGGCTTCTTTCCACATTCTTCTCTCATCCACCACCAGGAGCCTCTGGTCTTGTATTCACTTACTGTACATTACCACTTTCATTCACTGAGTGACTCAGTCTCCCTGGCCCTTCTCCCCTCCTGTTCTGCTCTCCCCTTCTCCCTCCAGCTCCTCCCCTTCCTGGAGTACCGTGTTCACTGCTGTCTTATCCACAAACTGAGGTTGCTGGGGATGAATGTTGTGTGTGGACTTAGAATCAAGATATCACTAGGGGAGACTGTTGTCATGGCAATAGCTGTGAGTAGGGAGGGGGGAGGGAAGGGGCCAGAAAGGGGGAGCTAGGGGTAGGTACTAGTATGCTAGAAGAGAAGTGGGTATGGGAAGGGTTGGGGGGAGGAAATTAGAAAGGAGGGAGGGTGGAGTAGTGGTGATGTGATGAGGTAACTGGGATGATTATTTGTTTGTTTGTTTGTTTGTACTCAGGAAGGGACGGCCATTTTCCTGGACGGACTACCTGCACCTGGAGAGTTTATCTCCTCACAACTGGTAAGATACTGTTTGTTTGTTTGTTTGCTTGTTTGTTTGTTTGTTGGCTTGTTTATTTGTTCATTTATTGTTCTTGTTCATTAATATTTATTACATGAGAAAATGCCATGTGTAGTGCTTGTTGGCATGTGTTGTGTTAGTGGTATAACCTTTTACCTGTCCATTATTTACCACTAGCACTGTTGTACTGTTGTTGTACTAGTTGCTATTGTTTACAATATTTGCTTGTTTTGTGACTGTTTGTTTGTTTGTATACGTAGGATGTAGGAGATGCTGAGCAGTTTACTAAACGACTCAAGATATGACACAACATGAGAATCGGATGAAGTATTTGTTGGATCTCCCAGCACACTCGGTATGTGTGTGTGGGGGTGGGGGAGGTGGGGATGAGTGTGCATGTACGTATGTACGTATGTGTGTGTGTGTGCGCGCACGCGTGTGTGTGTGAGTGTGTGTGTTTATGTGCGTATACTAGTGTGTATGTGGGTGAAATGAGAGAGAATCACACGTAAGTCTTCATAGTTGAACCTGGTCCGTACACTCACACTTTATAGAGTTTCAGAGAGATACATTCAGAAGCTGGTTCCCCTGAGATTGAGGAGGCCCCTGAGGTAACGAGCTATCCCCAAAGTGGGCTGGGTCCAGGAGGTGCCACTCTATTAAAAGTGGAAGATGAGAAGCTGAAAGATGATGATTTGTATGAGTTGTTACATGAGACATTTATACCTCAAGGTTAGCTATGGGAATTACATAATAGACTGCTGTTATGTATAGTGTTCACTAATATATACTGTGTGCGTTTAGGCTTCCAATTTAGTAATTTGGCATGGGTCCCAGGATTGGTCACTCGTCCAATCAGTTCAAAGGTGGGTACTTGTTCAAAGAATCTTGTCTGCACATGTAGAACATGTCCTTCTACACCTTGTAGCTAGTGGGTTTAATACTATCCGCCTAGGCTACACTCCTCCCCTTCCCTCCCCTCCCTTTCCGTCCCTTCCCCTCCCTAATGTAGTACATTTCAGTTATTAGAAGGGACTCTAATCAGATCAACAAATTAATGACGGAGAAGGAGGCTCTGCGCTACATCAATGTTGAGTGCAATAAGGCATTGGAGAGTTTGGCATTCAAGTGTCGCCGGGAGCAACCATGTCATGTGACCAGTGTTGCCATGGATATTTCTTCCCAAATGACGATGAGGTGCAATTGCTAGTCAGTGCAATGGCAACTAAAATGGCTCCCTCCAATGAAAGCCCCTTAGAACAGCCACAAATGGAATCGCCCTTTGAGAGTCAACAGGTGTGAATGCTGAAGACTGTAAGCTGTAGGCTTACAGAACAGTTGTATTTTAACGTGTTTTGTCTGTTTCATTCCCAATTTGCTGTGTAGGATCATGTGATGCTGACATCATTTGAGGTCATCCCAGATCACACCATTGCCAAGCACTTGGGACTGATCAACTTGTTCATTATTCGAGAGACGACAGCTCTTTATGAGGTCAGCCTTCTCCTTGGAGATTCATCCATTGCTCATTCTAATATTATGTAGTCTTGTCAGTCAACTTCCAACTACTGACCCAGGGTCACTGCACTCACCAATATCTCTGTTTTTGCCTTCAGCTCAGTCACTCCTTGTCTCTTCTCAGTCTCTTCTGTCTCCTAGTAGCTGTTTTGACTTCTGTCACTATTATCACTGCATACCTTTGTCACTAACAGCACCCATGTCTGTACCAATATCAACCCCCATGTCGCCAATGTCACCATGACCTACATATCATTTTTGTCACTAGTGTCATCATGATGACCACAATGTCACTGTTGTCACTGATGTCACTAATGTCATTCTTCCCCTTCAGCAAGGAGGCACTGCCGGCTTCCTCCAGATGTTTCTCCTTGAGGCGACCAGTATGGCCACACAGACAGTGAGGGTGTTGGGAGGGAACGCTGTCGTCAACTACAAAGTCAACGACTGCCTGCTTCAGGACAGTCCACACAAGAACCAGGTGATGATGTAATTTGGTTGCCATGGTGATTGTTCCTTGCTATGGTGATGCTACTGAACTAAAATGGGTCTCAACAGTGACTGTTGTAGAGAGGTTCCACAGTACTAGCACGATACTAGTATTGTGTGTGTGTAGTGAACCAAATGATATGACGATAGCTACATTTTACATGTATTGTATCATGTCTTTGCAGTTGTGGTATGAAGTTGTGCAAATGCTGACACTCTTGTGTTGTGTCATGTAGAGTCAGTGTCTGTTGAACCTGAGTGGGGATGTGGTCTTGGTTGAGAGGCTGTCACGAGAGGGTGCAGCATCTGGTGGCCATCTTGATGTTGTAGCTGATGAGGACCCTCTAGTGTCACACCATACAGCAGCAGTGTCTCCACTGACACAACAACATTCAAAACAGTATATCCATAGAGAAACACAGTGCTGACATACTCCTTAGTACTGTAGTGAACTGTGTGTAATGGTATATCTACTATCCTGAACTGATCAAGTCTATTTCTAATGATTGTGCTGATAGGGGTACATTCATATAGACTTAGGATGTATGAAGTGTTTTCTTTGCATGGCCATGACCGTTGCTAGAACCCATTGGAAGTTAATCTGGCTAGCTAGCTATAGACCGTCCCGATTACGCGCCGTCCCTTCCCTTCTTCTGCGCGTCCGGTGCTTACTGGGACGGTCTAGCTAGCCAGACTAGGTGAAAGCATGGCTTGATTGTAGACGGATTTTAATTATTCCTGACGAAATCAGAACAATGCACGAAGTTTTTTTTTTAGAGAGGATACGGTATCTGTATATACACGGCTGTTTCGCATATATAAATGGCGGCAGCTTAGGTTTGGTTTGGAAACCAGAAGGGCGCGCACAAGTTTTTTCTCGAGGGAAGCTATGCAAAGGAATCTCTACCCTTTACTGCACGAAAACTCATGCAAGGAAAGTGAAACCCTTTGCATGGATAGAGGTGGCCAAAATTAAGCGGTATTTGCATTCAAACTTGTGGATTACTCTTTCCCAGTGTGAAAATATTGACTATTGGTCGCGTTAGTAAATTGCTCGTAGCGTAGTTCTGCGGGTTTTCCCGCCAGTGAGCTATGTCTTGTGTGATAGCCAAGGGAGTGTAGAACTAGGTGATACAGAGCCTGTTCTGCTGCGCGCTAAACATTTGGCGAAATGCGCGTTTGTAATGTAGCATGTTCTGCCATTTGCATTTGCATTCAATCAGGCAGGCCTACTTGATAGCTGTCATAGAATTTGAATATGATGGGAAGATCTTCTATGTGTATGGACATGCATGTCACATATTATTATACACTTCAAAATTGAAATTCTGTCATGGCATGGACTTCATATAATATACGTATTGCAATGATCGATGTTATACGTTTTATTCATCCTGTTGCATATATAATATATATTATACATGCCTTACGTTGATCTTTCATGTGCATCGATCTATGTGTTGTCAGGTGTAGGTCTGATGAAAAGGCTGCAGTTGGCAGATGATAGGCGGGTTTGTATGTCACTAGACTAATATATCCGAACATTATACTACATAATTATGTGGTTGTACATGTGAATATGCATGCATATTTGTACACACCATTGACATAATATTATGCTAAATCGCATTCTATTAATTATTAATATATTGGTCCCCATTCAGTATTATAATAATACAATAATAATATAAGAAGTCATTAAAACAATCAGATGTTTACAATCAAATCACGCAAACAATCAAATATTTATATAATACACACATAGGCAACGAGTAAAACACAATAAAGAATCCAATGCAACAATATACACAATTATAACAATAACAATAAAAAATGATAATGACAGATGCTTGTGAAGACAGTTAAGACAGTTAGCATCATCTGATCTGGCCTTCTGTCATGGCCAGATCTGCAATTCCTAGTTCAAGTCATTTTGGGTGGCATGCAGATGATCTGCTGCTGTGGAAACACACAATCGAGGGTCGCAGTAGGGCGAGGCTGAGATAGAATCTCAAGAGTTCTATGACCGTGCTGTAGTTGATAGGGTTCTTCTCTGACGACAGTACATTGAGCCTTCTGAGAAACACTGTTGCACTGGGGCTTGCTCCTCCAGTGCAGGACATCACCAGTGGGACAAATTTAAGGATGCGTGTTCAACTTCTCAAACTCACTGATCGTACTTCCGCCTCTTCTTACGCTTGAGGCATTGGTAGCAAGAGGTCATCTGTGGTGTTTGGTTTGAGGGGACAAAAAGGTTAATTACCCTTACGTTGAAAGATGCTCTCTCAATCTTCCACAGCAGAATGCACTTGCTGCAATGGCTAGCTTTGAGTTGTCTTCTGTTGCTGTGCTACAGGTGAAAAATATTTCACTGGAAAGGGGTTGCAAGCGGGGCTCCACATTGACGTCATGGCAGACATCGGTGAGAAGATCAGCCATTAGATCATGAACTTAATTGTGACAACATATGGTGGCTCCTCCAGTCTGAGAGGGGTATGAAAGGACATGAGTGCACCATACACATAGATGGAGGGAGGGAACAAGAGAGAGACTGGTAGCTACAATTAAAACTTCAAACAGAATTAGCAACTTATGTATTTTAGAACTGACTACGCTACTATGAAACATAGCTGCATTCATTAATACTCATGAATTTTGAACATCTGTATTTTCCAGTTATATGCTGATTGCCTGATTGTGTCATTTACATATGTCATGCTGTTAGCGTTTACAGACAAAAATTAGCTAGCTCAGTTGCTTAACTATGTCATCTTTGATTTCAAGAAGCAACGGCAGCTACACACATAGCTAACTGCTGTACCGGCTGCTGCACAGCTAAACATATGGCTACATATACATGAAGAGCAAACTCGATCTGCACATGTACAGATTAATGTAAATTTCATGAGGTTGACTGTGGAAATGTGAGAAAGTGTGCATAGCTTATATGATAATTGC
Organism: Ianthella basta; assembly: GCA_964019415.1. Taxonomy (NCBI): domain Eukaryota; kingdom Metazoa; phylum Porifera; class Demospongiae; order Verongiida; family Ianthellidae; genus Ianthella; species Ianthella basta. The sequence continues at coordinate 1,230,048 of OZ025878.1, forward strand.
GCAAGGCAAATGCAAATGGCAGAACATGCTACATTACAAACGCGCATTTCGCCAAAAGTTTAGCGCGCAGCAGAACAGGCTCTGTATCACCTAGTTCTACACTCCCTTGGCTATGACACAAGACATAGCTCACTGGCGGGAAAACCCGCAGAACTACGCTACGAGCCATTTAAACCTTTGCGGGGAAACTGGCTAGTTTCGTAACGTAAAGCCATGTTCCACAATTTTTAAAGCACAGCTCACCTTTACTGGGTCAGATCTATCCAGATGCAGAATTCCGGCCTCCTTGGCAACGGAGATGGCCTGGGGGGAAGGCAGACTGGCCGACATCGACGACAGGAGTTGTACACGTATTCCCATTCCCATTCCCAATTTTCCATTTCGGAAAACTAAGTTGCCGCCTCGAAACAGCCGTGATATAATGGGCGACACGTTTTCCCGCAGTTCCCCTCGTCCTGACAAGCTCACAGTCGGCGATGAAATCAGTCGAGGAGCCTTCGGGGTGGTGTACCGAGGTACGCTTGGTACGAGGCCCGTGGCCGTCAAGAAGATACATCAGCTCCTGCTGGACTGCGCGAAGGAAAGCAGAGAGGACTTGGAGGAGATCCTGAGGTTTCGTGACGAGTGCGAGCTAATGGAGGCGGCCCAGCACGCAAACGTGGTGGAATTCATCGGCGTGTTCGACCAGGACGGCAGCGCTCTGTTAGTTATGGAGTTAATGCATCAGACGTTGGAGGCGTTCCTGGAGAAGAACCGAGGGACACTACCACTTTGGAAACAGGGTAACATCTGCCTCCAAATTGCCCTGGGACTGGCTTTCCTCCATCACCACGATCCCCAAATACTCCACCGCGACTTGACGGCAAAGAACGTGCTGATGAACGAAGACGGCAGCGTTGTGAAGATCAGTGACCTTGGCCAGGCCAAGTTCCGTCCTTCCTCTGTCATGTACCTCACCACCAAGGCCCCGGGGTGCATCACATACATGCCACCAGAGTGCTTGGTGGATCGACCGCACTTCACAGACAAAGGAGATGTGTTCTCCCTCGGTGTGGTAGCATTGCAAGTCTCTACCCAGGAGCCTCCCTCGGTTGGTTTTCGAGGCATTGGTACACAGAAGGAGGTGGAGCGTCGATCAGCTGACCTGGCTAGACTACCAGCCGACCATCCCCTGAAACCACCCATCCTTCAATGCTTGCAGGATGATCCTGCTAAACGGCCGAGTTGCAGCAATGTTGTTCGTGTACTGCAGCCAGTAGCAGTGAGTTGCCTGAATATTGTCCAGCTCTATATCCACTAGCACTCATATATTGATGCGTGGCCATCAGCTATGACTATGAGGTGATGCTGCACGTGTGCTGGTGACCCTTTAATACACCGTCCACTGTGTGTGTTGTTGAGGTGCTTACAGAAGTAATTGGTGAATCCTATACGGACAGTAACTGAATGAAACCATACAGACACATTGCTTGCGTATTTGTGGATGCATGGGTAATGGCTAAGTTTATATGGATACCAACTATAGGAATGTGCATGTTTGTATTCAATAAATGACTTCATGCGTTTTTTCTCATTTCTTGTAGGCAATCAAAGATGGTGCTTTGTCTTCACAGTATAAAAGTAAGAGGACAACTGCGTGTTTTCAGTATTCTTAAACGTACGTACTTCGCCTGATTATTTTTCATCGCCCCATTGGCATGATTACTATGTAGCCTAAAGACTGTTACTATCAAAGGGTGCAATAGCTGGTGGTGTATAGTGCAATTCTTTGCAACCTGTGCCCATGGTGAAAGAGGTGATCTAACCATACTACTAGGTATTGGAGATTATAGCTAGTGGGGATGGATGCCATGCACTGTCAAGATTTCATGAAGCCTCGTGTTCATTATACTCCGATTCAACTGAATTGGCAATTTTTTTCACAAACTGCTGAATGTACTACCTGTGTACGTACACCTGTCTATGCTTCAATTATCCCAATGTGCATGCATGTATAGGAGGATGAGGATGTATGGATATTCATGCCGAGTGTGAAGCCCAAGGATGTGTATATTCAATGAACCCATATCTGAATTGTATGAACAGATTGTACCATAATTTCAAGCAAAGAGATTCATTCATCAAATGGCAGCTATATGAAAATTGATTTGAACACCAAGTATAGCTAGTTAGTGCTCAATCCCTAAGAGCTGTTGTTCTTCACAACAACTTCACTTCCTTAGCGATGAGTAAGAAAACAGAATAGACAGAATGGACACGCTGTACAGTGTGAGCAACAGATGAGGCTGGATAAAATAGTTGCTCTGAAAAGCATAGCCAAACAGATGTGTTTATTGACACTATAAAATACAAATTCTGGCTGCAAAATCTTCAACCCAGGAACTACGTGTTCTTCCAAGGTCCTCCTTAATGAGACCATTGTGCTTCACTGTAGGACTCACCAGGGGAGGTGGTCACAAAGATGCTAACGGAAGTATTCTTTAAATCAATACAAGCATCTCCAGAGAGCATTGTATGCACCCTCTACAGACAAGCACATTGGTCAAAACACGTGATTGATGTTTCTCTATTGCATGGTGGTTATGAAAGTAGCCTTGAACGAGAAATTGGCTATTTGCATGGTTTCTGCCATTTGAACAAATTTGGCACATGGCCCTATCCTATATCATATTCGTACACAAGAAGTAACGATCATTACAGTTTACACTAGTGTATAGAAATTCCTTTAGAATGAAAAGGGATTTAGGATTGGCCAGCAGAATAAGCACAGAAGCAAGCAACAGTGAAGGGGGTGCAGAGTGAACTTCACGGAAATGTGGTTTATCATGGTGTTGAGTTACTGTTGCTTGTTACTATGCTCTTTGGGGTGCCAAAGGCACCCCTATATTGTTTTCACTTTTAGGTACATGTATTCATATGGCTTCATGTTTGTAATGGACTGGCTATGTGTATTTTGGATAATTCAAGATGGTGGCGCTTGAGGTCTACGATTTACGAGGCTCGCAATCATCTATGTTTCCATTTCGCTATCAACCTATCATACGAAATTAGGACATAGGTATGTGTTTGCATAGTAATGCGGTAGTGAATAACTCTCCTGTGAGATATGTAGCTCCTAATACCATGAAGACCGAGCGAAGGGCATTTAAAATGGCGGCACTCTGCTGAGTCTATAGACTTATTACATTTCAACTTCCTCCCTTGCATAGTGCTTTAGTTGGTTGAAGGGGGAATTCAATCATTAATTTTGTTCATTATAATGTGCCAATGCAAAGAGGTTACTTGGATGAATTTACTTGATTTTCAAGTGAAAGCCTAATATTGCGAATGATGGAAAACTACCCTCGTGGAGTTCGTTGAAACAGCGGAACAGCAGGCACACTTCAGGAAATTATGGCACCAAAGTGTACAAAAGTAAGTACTCCTACAGGAATCGATTTTACACTATGGACAGGTAACATGCACTAAAATGTTCCTCAATTTACATCAGACATTGCTATCTAACGCTCTTTGTCTACTGCTCCCTCTCTCTGTGTGTGTATGTGTGTGTGTGCATGCATGCACATTTGTGTGTGTGTGTGTGTGTGTGTGCGTGCTGTGTGTGTGAATGTGTGTGTGTGTGTGTGTGTGTGTGTGTGTGTGTGTGTGTGTGTGTGTGTGTGTGTGTGTGTGTGTGTGTGTGTATGTGCATGTGTGTGTGTTTACATGGTCAGTATGCATGTTCAGTGTGCTTGTGTGTGTGTAATTAGCTTCACATTACAGTTGGGCAAGTAGTTCAAGTTCAGGGGCATCCCAGCATCCCACGAGTTTTCTAACTCAAAATACTTGTTCTACTGGCCATTCCTAAATCCCTTTACATTTAAATGAAAATTGTTTATTACACTAATTTGTGTACTTTTGCATATCCAAAGGACTATGGCTACATCAGATTAATACCTGTGCTGACTAATACCCCATTCTTTATCTTAGAAGAAGATGGTGCAGAACACAAAGTACAGGTTGCCACTCTCAAATTGATTGCCTCGTTAGTGTAACGTTTGTTTATGTATTTTGCGGACAAAACAAAATGGTGCATTGCAGTACCTAACACATGAGGAAGACAAACTTCATACTCAGCAAAAGTATTATAGACAATTATACACAAGTGAAAATTAAGACTTAAATTTTAAACAAACTTGGCAGAACATCATAATCATGCACTTAATAATAATAAACGATTGAAACAAACTAAAATCCTAACAATAAAACATGCAGGCTAGCAATTAATAACTGGTGCACTAGGGTGCACCTACATGCAAAAATGAGTGTCATTGAAAATAGATCAAATCAAAACTGTCTGGGGAGGAAGTGCCGAGCGCTGCCGCCGCGTTCCCCCGCTGCACAGCCACTGAAATTCACTGTAGCAGGTATTGGTAGGCCTGGGGCTCGCCTGACTCATCTTTGATGCGGCGGCCAAACTCACGAAAGAACATCTGCGCCTCCGAACCGAAAACACCGGAGGTTTCCACCGCCAGTGGGATGAAATGATGGGTGGTGGCCAGCTCAGCATATTTTGCCCTCTTTCTCGATTCCGCCTGATCAGCCACTGTCCCTGCTCCCCGGGCAGCCAGGTTGAGATGGGATGGGGCAAAGGTATCTGGACAAGTGGCGTCTCAAACTAGGATTCTCTCACTCCTCCAGGGCAGGACCGTAGCCCCGTCAGGCCTCTTGCCGTCTGATCTGCAAATACCTGCTGGTTCGAGGTGTGCTGCGATCTTGGTAGACCACAGCAATCTCTTGACTAAGTCATTTATCACTGAATGGCGTGGATGACGTCCTACGCTCTTCCAACAGTGAAGTCCGTGGGTGTCCAGGCAATCCACTGGTGTCCCACACTGCTGGCATGTGTGTGGCTGACAAAATGGCATGCCTAGGCGGAGGCCAGTGGCCACATGGAAGACCTCATCCTTCATACGTAGGCCAAGAGCTGACACAGGGAGGGCCTGCAGCCACGCCCCTGCCTCCTTAAGCTTCCTGCAGGCCGCCAGGAGACTAGCTTGGGTGACTGAGTCTGGGGCTGCCGCCTGAAGGGCCTTGAGTGAGGCAGTCACGCGAGGGGCATCCCATGCCTTTTGACTGGGAGCATCAGCTGCGAGGGGAGCAGAGGCTTCGAGGCCCTCACTCCACACCTGGAGAGTATCCTCACATGCGTAGTAGGCGGTTTCCCGCAGTCTGGGAGGAAGCAGCTCTAGGATGATGGTGGTGCAACCCGCAGCTGAAGCCAAGAAGGCAGACGGAGCCAGCTGGGTCGCTCTCCTGACACCTAGGCCACTAGACCCGACAGGAAGTGAGGCTTGTGTCCAAGCCGCATTGTCATCAGCTATATTGATGTTCGTGATCACCCCTAGGAGTGACCAAAGAAGGGCATCAAAACGCTGGAGATGTGATGACCTGGAGCAGGGGGATGTTCTTAAGGGGTAGAGGAGCTTGGAGATTGCACAAGAGTGCCGCAAGAGGCAGTAGGCATTGTGTGTCTGGAGGTGGCGGAGCCTGTTGCCCATAGTCTCCAGAGCTCGGACCTTCTCACTGATGGAACTGTCAATGCCTTCCTCTCCACCAATGGGTGAACCCAATAGGTGGGCATTCTCAGGGTTGACTGGGCAGAGGTCCGGGAAAGCTTTGATCATTGCTGCTCTTGCACTCGAGTTGTTACAGATAACCTCAGACTTCGAGTGGTTTAGCTGGAGGCCCAGTCTTGCTGCTTCCTCTGCCACTGTCTGCAAGTTGTGGAGAACATCCTCAACTCCTCCCCCCAAGGTACCATTGTCTAAGTAAAAGATAACCAACTCTGATCTCAGAGGTTTCATGAGACCCATAGTTGCCAGAGAGAACAGCAGGTCGATCACTAGCTCAATCACCTAGACATCAAGACCCTTTGTACTCACTCCAGCACTGTACTAATTGGATTGCCACCGACGCTCAGGTCTTAGTCCTTAACATCCGTACATGAGTCCACATGCATGACCTGGGTCCATAGGTGCCGTGTGTCATGTGCTAGCAACGTGCAAAAATTCAGTGGGAAGGAGAAGAAGGAGAGTATGAAAAGACAAAATGGGGTATGAGCAAACTATGTTGCTTTTCTCTTACATATACTCCAGGCTAGCTTTGGGTGCAATGCCGTTCTCAATACATCAAAAATATGCCTATCCATGGCCTTCAATTGTTCCTCACCACCATCGTTTGGCTAGTTTTGCTAAAGTGTGCTAATACATTAAGATAGGGGTGGCCATGTTTATCAGCCACTTTCCTAAATGGACGTCACGAGCGTGACGTCTGATAATAACCCTGTTACATGCTCCCTTTGTGTGCAAATTACTTTGCTATTCTCCCAACTCTTTGGATGTCAATGATGTAGTACTGTTTCTCATCTATTTGCAGTATTCACTGAATGGGAGTGCACTCAGCTGTACCACAAAGCAGTCACTGAAAGCCCCACAATCAACCTCCATGTTGCCAAGGCAATGACCATTGGCCCTCCTCGAGTAGGGAAGACCTCCCTTCGCCACCTCCTACTGGATCTGCAACCACCAGAGGTTATTGCCAGTACACCTCTGATGAAGACAACAGAAACTGTTAGTATTGTCTCATCAGAATATCTGAAGGAAATGGAAGATGCTGCAATGTGCAGTATTAGTGAAATGGCACTGACAGCACATCTGGGGAAGCATTCTGTCGAGTCAGATATGGTTCACGTAGGCTCAGTTAAGAGTGCAAAGATCCCATGGTTGATTGTGAGTGAAGCCAGTGGAATACAAAGTTTGCTAAGGTTCCTGCAACAGCATGCTGAACAAGCAGCTACACAGGTGAAGCCCACCAAGAAAGTGCGAGAGACAGCGACCACAGATGCTGTGCCTTCACCCATACGTGAATCAAAAAAAAGTGGTAAAGTGACAGTAGCCTTTGTTGAAGACACTGAAAGTACACCTGCTCACCATGCCAGCAAGCCACGAGACCGCCCAGATGTAGCTGCTACCATTAGCAGAATCTATCAGTTACTCCAAAGGGATGACATCACTGACATTGAATTCCCCGATTGCAGTCTGCTGCAGTTTTTGGACTGTGGGGGACAGCTGGCTTACCACGATATCCTCCCAGTCTTCACCACTAGTCCAGCAGTATACTTGCATGTGTTCAACATGAATGAAGACTTGCAGAATCGCCCATATGACCAAATTCGTTTTAATGAAGTTGGTGGTGAAGTGTATACAACTGCAAAGTCTCCGCTTACAGTTGCTGAAATGATGTCCCGTTCAATAATGACAGTCAATTCTCTGATTGATAAGAACATGCAACTGCCGAAGAGTGTCCTGCAGAGCGAGCCACCAGAACCTCGTGTTGTGCTGGTGGGTACTCACCTTGATGAGCTGGCTACAAGGTGCAAAGGAGCCATTGAACCAGAGTTGGACTCTGTAAACATGGCACTGAAGGATGCTCTAGAGTCGCCATCACTATGCCTGGAGCAAATGCTGTTGAGGAATCAGGAACCAGTTCTTCCTGCAATGTTTTTCCCCGTTGGCCGATTTACCCCCACACAAGTCAAAGAGAATGAGAGCTCACAGATCACTAAATACTCAATCTTTAAGCTCAAACAGAAGATTGAGAAACTAGTGAGAGCTGTCAAAGTGAAGGTTCCTGTTAAGTGGTACCTCCATCAGATTCTGGAAGTCAGCCGCAGCAAGGAAGAGCGCAAGCCTGTGCACATGTACAGCGATCTGTTTAAGTCTTGCCTCCATGAGCAGGCAGTGGGTGACTTGGGAGAGTTCCATGTCATGGTCACCTACTTCCATGCCCTGGGTCTTCTCATCCACCTATGTGGGGAGGATGTGCCACACAGTGAGAGAAGTACCTGCTTAGTTTTCACTGACCCCTCCTATCTGTTTGAAAATATCACCAAGCTGTACCAGGCCCAATTTTTGGAAGAAGATCGCTGTGAGGGCTGCTTACAGCCCCTCAGGCGTCAAGGCAAGCTCACAAAGAAAGCTCTACGAGCTCTCAATGTTGACAATACTTTCCTTTCCGATGATGACTTCATGAACCTTCTGGTTCAGCTCTACATTGGAGCAGATATCACAGAGAAGGAACATGATGGTGAGAAACAAGGCAGGGTCCTCTTTGTACCATCAGTGATCCCAATCAGTGATGCGACGAGTCAGCGCACTGATTTATCCAGGCCTTCTTGCCAATACTTCATCATCACCTTTGAGGGCAAATTCTTCATTCCTTGCGGTGTGTTCACAGGGACAATCGCACGCCTGCAATCTGAGCCACATTGGAATTTGCTCTACAAATCTGTAAGTCGTCTTCATGCCAAGTTTGCAATTGGAGCCCATGATACCGTTTACGTGATCGATAACAGCACGCACATCAAGGTTGTAGCAGATGTCCATAGCCAGTGCAACGCAGAAGAGTACCGTGACATTGTCATAGATTCTGTAGCCCAATCATACTGCTTCTTGTTCCATGGCACACGTACAAAGAGCCCTCACTGTGGAGTCTGCCAGAAGAAGCCCTTCCTAGTTCTTGGGCTGCTGTGCCGCTGTGCCACCTGTGAAGACAAAGGTGCCACAAGTATTGCAAGTTTCCATACTGATGACGGCATTCCTCGGACTGTTCGTTGCCAACTGTCAGGAGATGTAGAAAAACTGGACGGCAGTCAGCCATCACTTTTTTGGAACATTAAGCACCATGTGAGTACCCACAAATGCAAATTGTAATCGTATTGTATGTGCAGAAAACTCTGTACTGCAAACATCCATCATTACTTGATGGATGTTTGCAAATACAAAATGCAGAATCAGTAACCAATGAGATTCGTTCATCAAAATGGCTGTCTTAAGAAAACTAATTCAAATGCCAACTTGCTAATCAGCAATAAGTCAAGGTCCCTAAGAACTGCACAGCAAGTTTATTTCCTTTGCAGTGATCATTAGTAATAAGAACAGAGAAAACCACAGCGGAGCTAACAGTAGCACGGACTAGCCTAACAAGTGTATTGTGTACACGTCCCTGTGTTTGGGAGAATGTTTGAGAGTAACATCCCTCGAATTTTGAATGCATATATATGCGTTAAGAATCGGGACATTATTTTAGTGAATTTCGCAAGTAGCCGATGTTTGCCAATTAAATTATCAACTTAATAATTTCCGGCATCTAACTGCTTATAAAAGCATTTCCTAGTACAGCAGATGATCAAGGGTTACTGTGACACTGCAGACGTTTTATCTTGGAATTGTCACTATCTATCCAGCGTTCAAGTAAACAAGAAGTCAGATATGGGTTTGGATATTGTTGAAATCTTGCCGACAGAAAGGGGAGATAAGCACTGGACAATTTCGTGCTGTATGTGCCAGGAATGACACTAGTGCTGTTCTGAATAATGGTGCCTACCCTTGGGCACAGGCTGATCAGAAAGCACTGTATTTGAGTGTAGAATGCAGGAAATGCATTGGCAATTGCAATACATTTGAATTGTCAATACAGAAACAAAATTAAAGTTAAAGTGAATCATGGAAATTTTATAACAGGATACCACTAATACTATTACACATACTAATATAACACAATAGGGAAAAAGAAAAATTATTTACACAGATGAGAAGAAATAATAAGTCAATGTCTATTAACGTATACATTACAGCAAAGTAATCCTGAAATAAAATAAAATAATGGCAAATCAGTACCTAAGAGCCCTTGCTACTCAAGAGCCTAGACAAGGGCTCTGTCCACGGTCCTCAGAACTGCAGCAGCATTACCTATTATTTGAATTGCCCCGTGGTTGCCGATTTTTGAATGATGCATTTTTAGAGTGAATATGATATTTCTGTTCAATCTGTTATAAATCTTGCCACTGAAGATTGCCACCTCTATACAGAGCTTTTTGGGTCAGTTGTCCCGACTGGATATATGCAATCGGTTATCAGTTATCAATTATCAACCTTGTGATGTCATTATGGCAGCTACAAGTCTAGCTGAAGCAGCGGCGTTTGGAATGAGGAAGACTGGAATAAAGCGTATTCAGGCAATTTAAAGCTAAGAATGGTGGGGACATTTCTGTACCAAGAGGAAAGCGCCTCCACGATAAGTGAACAGACAGCGCAGGGGATGTGGACAGTGCTGTATGCTATGAAGAGATGGGCTATGTGCTCAACCAAGAGTATGTAAAAGATAAAAATGTGCAATCATATATCCTCACCATGGAAAGTACTTTTCAAAAATGACTTAGTGACACGTCACATGTATGTGAGCACGGTAACACTATTAAGTTCATATTTTTGCAAGTTCCAAGTGTTTTGCCCTAGCCACTTACCCCATGGCAGTTGCAGCTGATGCAGAGTACCATAAATCTGCTTAAAACTCATGAACGTTTTAGATTTTCAATTAAAGATTCTTGCAAAATTGGTGATGCTCTTGGTGCCATTTCTGGAAGGTTCCTTGAATAACATGTCCACCACTGGCACTTCCCTTGTCGCTGTGTGGTGTGATATTCTCTGGAATCATGTCCACATGGAGGTTTGCAACCCTCAGTATTACAAAGGATTTTGTATGGGTCACCAAGGAAATGAACTTCCAGGACAGGAAAGCTGTAGCTGTGTCACCTGCTCTTCTTGTAGCGACTAGCCAGTAGGCTAATCTCAATGCATTGGACATCTCCGAAGGCTACACTGCTTTTGTTAGACCGGTGCACATACCATTGTTAGGTACCATTTCGCAAGGTGTATCATGCAGCACCCCAGAAACTGTTGCCAAAAACTAGAGGTCTACAGAAATTTTAGAGTCACCCAAGGATTTGAAATTTCAGAACATTTCAAGGCAAGACTGTGGAAAGTTTGTGAAAGTTAAATTTTTCAAAACTTTTAGAAGATTCCCAGTATGTGTGCTTCAGTGTGGAAACAGTGCTGAGAAGCTGCCATGGGTGTTCCTGGTGGCAGTTCTGAATAACGGGAACCTCGTATGCCACGTCTCGCAGAAGATTTCTGCTGCCTGTGTAAGACTGTTGCTTCAAATCGCTATTTGGCGAAACAAACACAAAGTAGTATGGAGTGTTGACCAGCTACTTGCTTGCCCTGAATTTTGGTCTGGGAGTTCGCCTTAATTCCAAGCCTAAATGCTGCACTCCTTGATAGCGAAGCTTACTTCATACATAAAGCGATGGATAGCTGCTGTGATGCGAATTGGACAATTTTAGCTGCTCACTTGCAACCTTAATGTGCATTCCTATAGCAGGCATTGAGGAAGTGCTAACCTTGTGCACCTTGCTGTTCACATCCCAAATGGTAGCAGGGGTGATGGTGGTGGACAACGGGCCTATTGGCAGTGGAAGTGCATCCACCGGCTTGAATCAGCAATGCACTGAGTCCTACATATACATAGCTAAAACGTTGAGTATAAGAATGGAAGAATTTTCTTGAGTTGAGGCTGGCTCGCGAAAGTGCTCACAAAAATATCTCACTGTATGGTACTATGTACGTAAGAATATAAATGTTGTTACCATGCCCATGTGTGATTCATTACTGTATCATTGTGAAAAATGCTGTTCCATGGGTGTAATGCGTATATGGTCAGTCACACACTCTTATCTCTTATTTTACTTTTGTCGTAAAGCAATGCTTGCATATCATTTTGCATTCACTCATTGCATCCTTTTATGTTTGATGTCACAGGCTGTGGTTGCTAACCAGCACACAAGGATGTATATTCCTGGCAACGTGGGCTCACAGCCCCCTTCTCAGATAGGTGAGTGTGTGCTTATGAAAAGCATATGCAGTAAAATTTATAAGGTAAAATTTATAAGGAAGACACTTTTTCATAAATAAAAGTCTACAACTGCAGAAGTTGTGCTATGTGAAATTTAGCAGTAATGTATGTTATGCTAATACACGCTTTTACTACATACGTATCTACATACTGTAGTGATAGTGCACTTCCGAGTACTCTCAAGAGTAGATAAGAGATGAGAGTGTGCAACCTCATATGCTCACCCGTAACATTATTTTAAATAATGCAGCAACACATCACACGTGGCATGGTAACGCTACTTAATATTCTGATGTAATAGATTAATGCTATTAACTTGATCCGCCAGTCTGTACGTACTCAGCATCGATTAGACAGCTCTTTGGTTTGTTAGTTGGGAGTTTCAACTATGTCCAGTGCCCGCAAGGAAGGACCAAGACAGCAAATGTGGATTTGGGTCACTTGGAGCAGCCACAGCTCTACAGCTCTCTTGAGTGCTCCAAATCTTGCTGTCCTTGTCCTTCCTCACGGGCACTGCAGGGGTGTCCTGGATATCGTTGAAACTCCCGAATAACAAACCAAAGAGTTGCGCAATCGATGCCGAGTATGTACAGACTGGCGGATTGAGTACAGATTGAGTCAATAGTATTCATCCATTACATCAGAATATTAAATAGCATTACCATGCCCACGTGTGATGTGTTGCTGCATCATTTTAGAAAAATGCAGTTATACACACAGGGATATGCGCTGCATACTCTCAGCTCTTATCTACTCCTGGTATTATACACAGACATTCATTGGGTTCCTTCTGTACTCTTTGCAGCTGCACCATTTTCAGTTACAGTATTTCTGGAGAAACATGAAGATGACTTTTTCAAATATGTCAACCCGAAGCAGAGCCTGCGGAGGCTCAAACGTAAAGGTGTCATCACAGAAGATGTCAAGTCTAGCATAGAAAGGTCCAACACCGAAGATGCACTGGAGGATTTGTATGAGCACTTGAAGTTCCGTGGCAACCTGCACACTCTGAAGGAGTTCTGTAAAATGGCCATAGATGCAGAAGGCCTTCCAAACATGCAGGCCCTGGGGAGGAGGATGATGGAGGAGTTGCCAACATAGGTGGGTATTGTCTACCAAGAGTGTCAGGCCTCAGAAAGGGTTGGTTCTCCAATACCAGCTTCTATCATACCATCTTTGCCCTGAAGAAGACCAGAGCATCTGGTTGAAACGTTGGCAAGGTTTTCAACCCTGTTGTGAAGCTGGTATTGGAGAACCAACCCTTTCTGATGCCTGAGCCAGCTGAGAAACGCTCACTTCAGTGTCAGACCCGTAGGCAGGGGAGGCTCATTAATCTCGTAACCAGACACAACCTGCCCACCAGCCATTTAATTGTGATGTCATGTGCAGACAGATCATTATACGTATAAATGAAAGCGACGAAAGCTGTCTGGATACAAGACTAGGGGTTTAATGCATTTATAATAGTACAAACCTCCCTTCAGGATCTGTGGCATATAAAATTCAGTGCCTCACTGTTTTGTTGTGATCCAGGGCCAGCCTGTTTTAGTAAGGTGTCGTCACTCTGTTCCAATGTGCATGTATGGTATATGTGACCTCGTACACTACTTTCCCTATTGTTCGGACATCATTGGATGGATGGATGTAAATCTGACAGAATACCTTGTGACATTTCCTCAATGGTGTACCCCCTTTTCAAAACCCTGCGTAAGGTGTGTGTGTGTGTGTGTATGTGGACGTAGTCCCCAATGATATAACTATCAGTTCTGATGTTCTAAACTCGTAAACACCCGTTCCTTGATGCTGTGATCTATTTCATTGACCATTGTGTGTAGTGAAAGTGATGAGTTTGTGTTTTCAGGTTTGTGCTCTTGTGGATAAAGTATGTCTTTATATGTGTATGCATGTGTGTATATATCCACGTGCGCATGTGTGTGCGCGCGCGCTCACGTGTGTGTGTGTGTGTGTGTGTGTGTGTGTGTGTGTGTGCGCGCGGTTGATACAGAATTGGTTTGATATATACAATGTGCTGCCTGCCTCATCATTAGCTACAGATAGCCACCTGTGGGCTAGTTGATCATGACCTTTATAGAAAGGTAGCTAATTTACAGAGGTAGGCTGCAATGTATTGGTGCAATGTTAGTGGTATTTGGGGCCAGAGAGGCTGGCTGTTTTAGAGAATTGGGTGCCTTAAACAGTGGATCCCCTGTACATTTTCATTCTGTACCAATGACTGCCATTAATGCTGTTTTACAGTTATCTGCTGTGTTTTTGCTCTTGTAGGAATGTGAAGGTGCTGGTTGTTACCCGTGATCAGCCCTTGATACAACAATACAACTACACCTACCTATGGCTGTGTCATGTCACTGCATGACTGTTTACAACTGAATTGTTTTATAAAGTAGAAAGATTATTGTTGCAGTAATTTAATTGTTTTGTAACGAAAGATTACTCTTACAGTAAATCTTAGCTAATTTGTGTGTAGTTTTATTTATGCATGTTTTTCATGTGATGCCTTGCTTTAATTTTGTATGCAGTGTATACATGCTGTAGAGGATCACAATCAGTACAATTATAATACATTATAATTTATATAGTTTCATGCATGATAAGTAGTAGTATATATGCAATTAAGCGCGCACTTGTTTGCATGTGCGTTAAATATATAGTGTGCATATAAATTATAGCTACTGGGGAATCCCTCTATATAGCTGCAATTCGCGCGAAAATTTCGCCTCGCGAATATTTCCAAGTACACGGTATACTTACCATGGGAAATTGGCGGACCGTGTGGGGCCATATGCATGCATGGCCATCTCCCTCGAACTCGAGTGTAAATTAAGTTCCCCGGCCTTCTAATCTCTAAGGTGCACGGTGTTCAGCGACATCGATCACACCCGGCAAGCTAGGGGTCGGATGCGACGTCGAAGGTACACGCGTACAATTAATAACGGCACCCAGGCACTGCCAAGAGACTGCAGCATTACAGATGACTCGATCGCCCGGAGGAGCTAGCCGAGAAGAGGCATGATCGGCAATTTCGAGTATGAGTAAGTGTGACATGGTTGCAGCTGCGGCACCCTGGGGTTGTCCAGTTCCTTGTGTACTTTTAGCGCCGCTTATGTGTGTGTGTGTTTGTGTGTGTGTGTGTGTGTGTGTGTGTGTGTGTGTGTGTGTGTGTGTGTGTGTGTGTGTGTGTGTGTGTGTGTGTGTGTGTGTGTGTGTGTGTGTGTGTGTGTGTGTGTGTGTGTGTGTGTGTGTGTGTGTGTGTGTGTGTGTGTGTGTCGTCATGGAGAAGATGCATGGACACCAGACTACTTAGATACTCGGAAGGTCGCGGCAAGGAATTCGAAGAGTTCTCCCTCCACCTCAAGGCGACTGTGCTACATGAGGTGTCCCATTTACAATTAAGTACGTATATTCCATGATTTGTATCTATGTCTATGTCTAGAGTATGTTGTTACTCCTCACTACTCACTCCCCTAGGCCTTTCACCCCTCCGTTCTCCTTCCTTCCCTCCTGCCTCCTTCCTTCTCTCCCCCTGCCCTCTCTACCCCTATTTCTTGTCCCTCCCTTCATTTTCCCTCCAAACACAGCAAGTGTCCCCTCCCCTGACCACCTTATGTCAGTAGTGGAAGGTTCCCTTTCGCCATACAGCTCTCCCATTGTGGGCTCTGCAGGTGGGGACAACCCTGTAATAATGACATGGGCAGGCCCAGTGACTTTGTTCAATTTGTTCATGTACGTACTGATGTGCATATGTAGGAGCCAGCTTGTCTCCAACCTGTTGCTATTGACAACCGATCCGCCATCTGATTGGCCATTGCAGGGACAAGGTACGCTCATCCAGACCAAGGCCTGTAGAGTGAAGAGGAAATTCCAAGGTGATCAGAATGCTTACACCTTGAATAAGGTGTGTGTGTGTGTGTGTGTGTGTGTGTGTGTGTGTGTGTGTGTGTGTGTCTACCTACTACTGTGTAGTTACTTAGTGGGTATATACAATGTATTGTGCAGCCTGTGAAACAGAGTGTAAGTTGGTACAAGCTTCTTCTTACATTATTCTCTCATCCACCACCACCAGCCTCTGGTCTTGTATTCACTTACTGTACATTACCACTTCCATTCACTGAGTGGCTCAGTACCCCTGGTCCTCCTCCCCTCCTGTTTTCTCTCCCCTTCTCCCTCCAGCTCCTCCCCTTCCTGGAGTACCGTGTTCACTGCTGCCTTATCCACAAACTGAGGTTGCTGGGGATGAATGTTGTGTGTGGACTTAGAGTCAAGATATCACTAGGAGAGATTGTTGTGATGGCAATAGCAGTGAGTAGGAAGGGGGAGAGAAATAGGCCAGAAAGGGGGAGTTAGGGGGTAGGTGCTAGTATATATACACATATGCTAGAAGAGAAGTGGGTATAGGAAGGGTTGGGGGAGGGGATTAGGAAGGAGGGAGGGCGGAGTACTGGTGATGTGAAGTGGGTATGCTAACTGATGATTAGTTGGTTGGTTGTATGCAGGAAGGGACGGCCATTTTCCTGCACCTGGAGAGTTTATCTCCTCACAACTGGTAAGATACTGTTTGTTTGTTTGTTTATTTGTTCATTTACTTTTATTGTTGTCTTATCGTTCACAGTAATATTTATTACGTAAGAACATGTGATGTGTTAGTCTCACATAGCCAGACCGCTTTCCAAAGTGAAAGGGTCTAGTCCTTCCCCCCCTGGAAAGCAGTCTGGCTACATGAGACTAGTGATGTGTGGTGCTTGTTGGCAAGTGCTGTACATCTTGTTTACCTGTCCGTTATTTACCACTAGCACTGTTGTACTGTTTATGTTGTTTAGACTAGCTGCTATTGTTTACAATATTTGCTTGTTTTGTGACTGTTTGTTTGTTTGCAGACGTAGGATGTAGGATGTAGGTGATGCTGAGCAGTTTACTAAACGACTCAACATGACACAACATGAGAATAGGATGAAGTATTTGTTGGATCTCCCAGCACACTCGGTATGTGTGTGGGTGTGAGGGTGTGAGGGGAAGGGGAGTGGGGAGGAGTACAATAAGCATGTGTGTGAGCATAGGGTAACTGGGCTATACATGTAGTCTCACCTAAGCCTAATCTCCATTTAGTATACTCTGCTGACTGAAAGACGTGTTTCAAGTAGGCGGAGTCTACAAAATGGCAGTTATGTACATACGTAGTCTAGCTACATACACACGTGAGACCAGGTGTTGGGGGTGAGTGTGCATATGTACGTATATATGTGTGTACATATGTACACTGTATGTGTGTATATGCACATGTACTAGTAGTGGGTAGGTGTGAAAGAAGCACACACGAAAGTCTTCACATTCAAACCTGTTTGTTACACTTACATATTTGTAGAGCTCCAGGAGGTGCCACACTGCTAAAAGTGGAAGATGAGAGATTGAAAGATGATGATTTGTATGAAGTTGTTTACATGAGACATTTATACCTCAAGGTTAGCCATGGGAATTACATAAATGACTCCCATTATGTATATATAGTGTTTACTAATATGTATGTACTGTGTTTGTTTAGGCTTCCAATTTAGTAATTTGGCATGGGTACCAGGAGTGGTCACTCGTCCAATCAGTTCAAAGGTGGGTACATGTTCAAAGACTCTTGTCTGCACAGAACATGCTCTTTTACAGCTTGTAGTGGGTTTTAATACTATCCCCCTAGGCTACACTCCTCCCCTTCCCTCTCCTCCCCTCCCCTCCCTTTCCCTCCCTTCCCCTTCTTTAACGTAGTACATGTCAGTTATTAGAAGGGACTCTAATCAGATCAACAAACTAATGACGGAGAAGGAGGCTCTGCGCTACATCAATGTTGAGTGCAATAAGGCACTGGAGAGTTTGGCATTCAAGTGTCGCCGGGAGCAACCATGTCATGTGACCAGTGTTGCCATGGATATTTCCTTCCCAAATGACGATGAGGTGCAATTGCTAGTCAGTGCCATGGTAACCAAAATGGCTCCCTCAAATGAAAGCCCCTTAGAACAGTCACAAATGGAATCACCCTTTGAGAGTCAACAGGTGTGAATGCTGGAGACTGTAAGCTGTAGGCTTACAGAACAGTTGTATTTTAACGTGTTTTGTGTGTCTCATTCCCAATTTGCTGTGTAGGATCATGTGATGTTGACATCATTTGAGGTCATCCCAGATCACACCATTGCCAAGCATTTAGGACTGATCAACTTGTTCATTATTCGAGAGACAACTGCTCTTTATGAGGTCAGCCTTCTCTTTGGACGTTCATCCATTGCTCATTATATGTAGTCTTTCAGTCAATTTACAACTACTGGCTGTAGTGTCACACGCTTGTCACAGTGACTGTCTTTAGCACTGTCACTTTTGTCTCTTTCGTCATCTTGTCACTGTGTTGACTGCTGTCACTATTGTATTGCTGTCCACTATGTGTTTGTCACTAACAGCACCTATATCTGTTTCAGCATACACCTCGGAATCACTTATGTCACCATGATGACCACTATGTCACTGTTGTCACTGATGTCACTAATGTCATCACTTGTCACTGATATCACTAATGTCATCCTTCCCCTTCAGCAAGGAGGCACTGCCGGCTTCCTCCAGATGTTTCTCCTTGAGGCGACCAATATGCATGGCCACACAGACAGTGAGGGTGTTGGGAGGGAACGCTGTCGTCAACTACAAAGTCAATGACTGCTTGCTTCAGGACAGCCCACACAAGAACCAGGTGATGATGTAATTCAGTTGCCATGGTGATGATCCATTGCTATGGTGATGCCATTGGGGTCTCAACAGTGACTGTTGTGGAGAGGTTCCAGAGTACTTAGCACAGTACTACAGTATTGTATATGTGTGTAGTGAACGATAAGTCGATAGTTACATTTTACATGTACTGTATTGTGTCTTGCAGTTGTGTGCAAATGCTGACACTCTTGTGTTGTGTCATGTAGAGTCAGTGTTTGTTGAACCTGAGTGGGGATGTGGTCTTGGTTGAGAGGCTGTCAAGAGAGGGTGCTGCATCTGGTGGCCATCTTGATGCTACAGTGTCACACCAGACAGCAGCTGTGTCCCTACTGACCCAACAACAACAACAACAACAACAACAACAACGACAACAACATTCAAAACAGTATATCCACAGAGAAACACAGTGCTGACATAGGTACTCCTTAGTACTGTAGTGAACTGTGTGTAACGGTATGTCTACTATAATCATGAACTGATCATAGACAAACGTCGTATGTCTATGAACTGATCAAGTCTATTCCAACGATTTGTGCTGATATGGGTCTATTCATATAGACTTAGGATATATATATATATACGAAGTGTTTCCTTCGCATGCGTATGGCCAAGACCATTGCTAGAACCTGGTGGAAGTTAGTCTGGCTAGCTAGACTGTCCTGATTACACGCCGTTCCTCCCCTTCTGCGCATCCGGCCCGGAGCTTAATGGGATGGTCTAGCTAGCCAGACTAGGTGACAGAGAGACAGGAAATTGCTTGATTAGATAAACGGATTTTAATTATTTCTGACGAAATCAGAACCATAGACCATTTTCCCGAGGGTCACGTGCGATGACGTCACCAGCCCGGTGTAAGGCAAAAGCTGTAGGGGGCAGTATAGTAATTATACGGCGTTGTTGTAGTTATAGTCTAGTTGCAGTAACGTAACGATGATCGCGATGGAGGTGGATGCTCTAGGTGAATCTCTGAGGTCTACCATGGATGCGCAGTCTCTTTGAAAGAGTTTGGAGAGTGCTACGGTGCCTGTGCTGCAGAAGCTACGCAAGATATTGAAAATAACCTTTGGTAACAAGAAGAAACAGGAGCTCATCGATGCCCTTCTAGAATACGCGGCCACGCACGGCCTATTTCTCTTCCGCAACTCCAGCAGGACCAACTGATGGCACTTCAGAAGGTGATGCCAGTACCTTGGGCTGTTTCCTCTGCCCGCACCTTTTCTGATATCTTTTGCTCTTGCACCAGTTGCTTCTGCATTTTCCAAGCTCCTTTCTTAATGTTAACAATTGTTAGAACATAGTCCACGCCACTGGGATCCTCAGAAGGTTTGCCTTCTACAAAGTGCTTTCTGCAAATGCGCATCCCTGATGTGGGCCACCAATCGACAGCACGACGACAGCAAACTCCTTTGATCCACAACTTCGTTCTCTCTTCATCAGAAAGGGGAAAACGAAAGAATCCATATGGACATGACGGGACATCCCGATTTGTGCAGCTGTCGGCAGCACAAGAAGACGGCATGACTGACAATAAGCGCCTTCGGAAGCGCATTTCGGCTAGAATCCGGTAGTTCTGCCGCTCGTTCTTCGTAATATAGCTAGCTAAAAGGAGCCAGAGATTTTGACTTGACATGCTTTGAGAGCAGGGTAATATAGGTTAGGTCTGAATAGAATGCACGCATAGCTATCTTCCTTGCGCTAGGAGGCAGAGAGCGAAGCGACCGAAGTCATGTAACTTCGCGGCCACTTCGCTCTCTGCCTCCTAGCTAGCTATGCGTGTGCCCTAGCTACATCTTGTGCATTCATTCCTTTCTGATTCAACCCTGTATAACATATTTTGGTTCGCTCTCAAAGCATACCCAGTTTAGAGCTCTGGGTCAGCTTAACTACGAAGAACGAGTGGCCCAAATACGCACTCTAACATATTGTCGCTGGAGCTTTTGCCTTACATGCTCGCGGGCAGCATATCACGTGACCAATGTGACAAAGGTCTATGCACAAAGTGTTTAGAGAGGATACGGTATCTGTATAATGGGCGACACGTTTTCCCGCAGTTCCCCTCGTCCTGACAAGCTCACATTCGGCGATGAAATCAGTCGGGGAGCCTACGCGGTGGTGTACCGAGGTACGCTGGGAAGGAGGCCCGTAGCCATCAAGAAGTTACATCAGCTCCTGATAGACTGTGCGAAGGAAAGGAGAGAGGACTTGGAGGGGATTCTGAAGGGATTTCGTGACGAGTGCGAGCTGTTGGAGGCGGCCAAGCACGAGAACGTGGTGGAATTCATCGGCGTGTTCGACCAGGACGGCAGCGCTCTGTTAGTTATGGAGTTAATGCATCAGACGTTGAAGGAGTTCCTTGAGAAGAACCGAGGGACACTACCACTGACGAAACAGGGTAACATCTGCCTCCAAATTTCCCTGGGACTGGCCTTCCTCCATCAACACGACCCCCAAATACTCCACCGCGATTTGACAGCAGTTAATGTGCTGATGAACGAAGACGGCAGCGTTGTGAAGATCAGTGACCTTGGCCAGGCCAAGTTCCGTCCCTCCTCCATCATGTACCTCCCCACCAAGGCCCCGGGGTGCATCCCATACATGCCACCAGAGTGTTTGGGGGATCGGCCACACTTCACAGACAAAGGAGATGTGTTCTCCCTCGGTGTGGTGATGTTGCAAGTCTTCACCCAGGAGTCTCCCTCAGTTGGTCTAGGAGGTATCGGTGTTCAGAAGGAGGTGGAGCGTCGATCAGCTGACCTGGCTAGACTACCAGCCGACCATCCCCTGAAGCCACTCATCCTTCAATGCTTGCAGGACGATCCTGCTAAACGGCCGAGTTGCAGCAATGTTGTTCGTGTACTGCAGCCAGTAGCAGTGAGTTGCCTGAATATTGTCCAGCTCTATATCCACTAGCACTCATATATTGATGCGTGGCCATCAGCTATGACTATGAGGTGATGCTGCACGTGTGCTGGTGACCCTTTAATACACCGTCCACTGTGTGTGTTGTTGAGGTGCTTACAGAAGTAATGGGTGAATCCTATACGGACGGTAACTGAATGAACCCATATAGCCACATTGCTTGCATATTTGTGGGTGCATGGGTAATGGCTAAGTTTATATGGATACCAACTATAGGAATGTGTGTGTTTGTATTCAATAAATGACTTCATGCGTTTTTTCTCATTTCTCGTAGGCAATCAAAGATGGTGCTTTATCTTCACAGTATAAAAGTAAGAGAACAACTGCGTGTTTTCAGTATTCTTAAACGTACGTACTTTGCCTGATTATTTTTCATCACCCCATTGGCATGATTACTATGTAGCCTAAAGACTGTTACTATCAAAGGGTGCAATAGCTGGTGGTGTATAGTGCAATTCTTTGCAACCTGTGCCCATTGTGAAAGAGGTGATTAAACCATACTACTAGGTATTGGAGATTATAGCTAGTGGGGATGGATGCCATGCACTGTCAAGATTTCATGAAGCCTCGTGTTCATTATACTCCGATTCAACTGAATTGGCAAATTTTTTCACAAACTGCTGAATGTAGTACCTGTGTACGTACACCTGTCTATGCTTCAATTATCCCAATGTGCATGCATGTATAGGAGGATGAGGATGTATGGTTATACATGCCGAGTGCGAAGCCCAAGGATGTGTATATTCAATGAACCCATATCTGAATTGTATGAACAGATTGTACCATAATTTCAAGCAAAGAGATTCATTCATCAAATGGCAGCTATATGAAAATTGATTTGAACACCAAGTATAGCTAGTTAGTGCTCAATCCCTAAGAGCTGTTGTTCTTCACAACAACTTCACTTCCTTAGCGATGAGTAAGAAAACAGAATAGACAGAATGGACACGCTGTACAGTGCGAGCAACAGATGAGGCTGGATAAAATAGTTGCTCTGAAAAGCATAGCCAAACAGATGTGTTTATTGACACTATAAAATACAAATTCTGGCTGCAAAATCCTCAACCCATGAACTACGTGTTCTTCCTAGGTCCTCCTTAATGAGACCATTGTGCTTCACTGTAGGACTCACCAGGGGAGGTGGTCACAAAGATGCTAACGGAAGTATTCTTTAAATCAATACAAGCATCTCCAGAGAGCATTGTATGCACCCTCTACAGACAAGCACATTGGTCAAAACACGTGATTGATGTTTCTCTATTGCATGGTGGTTATGAAAGTAGCCTTGAACGAGAAATTGGCTATTTGCATGGTTTCTGCCATTTGAACAAATTTGGCACATGGCCCTATCCTATATCATATTCGTACACAAGAAGTAACGATCATTACAGTTTACACTAGTGTATAGAAATTCCTTTAGAATGAAAAGGGATTTAGGAATGGCCAGCAGAATAAGCACAGAAGCAAGCAACAGTGAAGGGGGTGCAGAGTGAACTTCACGGAAATGTGGTTTATCATGGTGTTGAGTTACTGTTGCTTGTTACTATGCTTTTTGGGGCGCCAAAGGCACCCCTATATTGTTTTCACTTTTAGGTACATGTATTCATATGGCTTCATGTTTGTAATGGACTGGCTATGTGTATTTTGGATAATTCAAGATGGTGGCGCATGAGGTCTATGATTTACAAGGCCCGCAATCATCTATGTTTGCATTTCGCTATCAACCTATCATGCGAAATTAGGACATAGGTATGTGTTTGCATAGTAATGCGGTAGTGAATAACTCTCCTGTGAGATATGTAGCTCCTAATACCATGAAGACCGAGCGAAGGGCATTTAAAATGGCGGCACTCTGCTGAGTCTATAAACTTATTACATTTCAACTTCCTCCCTTGCATAGTGCTTTAGTTGGTTGAAGGGGGAATTCAATCATTTGTTCATTATAATATACCAATGCGGTTACTTGGATGAATTTACTTGATTTTCAAGTGAAAGCCTAATATTGCGAATGATGGAAACTACCCTCGTGGAGTTCGTTGAAACAGCGGAACAGCAGGCACACTTCAGGAAATTATGGCACCAAAGTGTACAAAAGTAAGTACTCCTACAGGAATCGATTTTACACTATGGACAGGTAACATGCACTAAAATGTTCCTCAATTTACATCAGACATTGCTATCTAACGCTCTTTGTCTACTGCTCCCTCTCTCTGTGTGTGTATGTGTGTGTGTGCACGCATGCACATTTGTGTGTGTGTGTGTGTGTGTGCGTGCTGTGTGTGTGTGTGTGTGTGTGTGTGTGTGTGTGTGTGTGTGTGTGTGTGTGTGTGTGTGTGTGTGTGTGTGTGTGTGTGTGTGTGTGTGTGTGTGTGTGTATGTGCATGTGTGTGTGTTTACATGGTCAGTATGCATGTTCAGTGTGCTTGTGTGTGTGTAATTAGCTTCACATTACAGTTGGGCAAGTAGTTCAAGTTCAGGGGCATCCCAGCACCCCATGAGTTTTCTAACTCAAAATACTTGTTCTACTGGCCATTCCTAAATCCCTTTACATTTAAATGAAAATTTTAATTACACTAGTTTGTGTACTTTTGCATATCCAAAGGACTATGGCTACATCAGATTAATACCTGTCCTGACTAATACCCCATTAATTCTTTATCTTAGAAGAAGATGGTGCAGAACACAAAGTACAGGTTGC
Source organism: Ianthella basta (assembly GCA_964019415.1). Lineage (NCBI taxonomy): Eukaryota > Metazoa > Porifera > Demospongiae > Verongiida > Ianthellidae > Ianthella > Ianthella basta. The sequence goes on from OZ025878.1 coordinate 1,254,208, forward strand.
CACACTCAAATTGGTTGCCTCGTTAGTGTAACGTTTGGTTATGTATTTTGCGGACAAAACAAAATGGTGCATTGCAGTAGCTAACACATGAGGAAGACAAACTTCATACTCAGCAAGAGTATTATAGACAATTATACACAAGTGAAAATTAAGACTTAAATTTTAAACAAACTTGGCAGAACATCATAATCATGCACTTAATAATAATAAACGATTGAAACAAACTAAAATCCTAACAATAAAACATGCAGGCTAGCAATTAATAACTGGTGCACTAGGGTACCTACATGCAAAAATGAGTGTCATTGAAAATAGATCAAATCAAAACTGTCTGGGGAGGAAGTGCCGAGCGCTGCCGCCGCGTTCCCCCGCTGCACAGCCACTGAAATTCCCTGTAGCAGGTATTGGTAGGCCTGGGGCTCGCCTGACTCATCTTTGATGCGGCGGCCAAGCTCACGAAAGAACATCTGCGCCTCCGAACCGAAAACACCGGAGGTTTCCACCGCCAGTGGGATAAAATGATGGGTGGTGGCCAGCTCCGCATATTTTGCCCTCTTCCTCGCTTCCACCTGATCAGCCACTGTCCCTGCTCCCTGGGCAGCCAGGTTGAGATGGGATGAGACAAAGGTATCTGGACAAGTGGCGTCCCAAACCAGGATTCTCTCACTCCTCCAGGGCAGGACCGTAGCCCCGTCAGGCCTCTTGCCGTCTGATCTGCAAATACTCGCTGGTTCGAGGTGTGCTGTGATCTTGGTAGACCCCAGCGATCTCTTGACTAGGTCATTTATCACTGAATGGCATGGATGATGTCCTACGCTATTCCGACAGTGAAGTCCGTGGGTGCCCAGGCAATTCACTGGTGTCCCACACTGCTGGCATGTATGTGGCTGACAAAGTGGCATGCCTAGGCGGAGGCCAGTGGCCACACGGAAGACCTCATCCTCCATACGTAGGCCAAGAGCTGACACAGGGAGGGCCTGCAGCCACGCCCCTGCCTCCTTAAGCTTCCTGCAGGCCGCCAGGAAACGAGCTTGGGTGACTGAGCCTGGGGCTGCCGCCTGATGGGCCTTGAGTGAGGCAGTCACGCAAGGGGCATCCTACGCCTTTTGACTGGGAGCATCAGCTGCGAGGGGAGCAGAGGCTTCGAGGCCCTCACTCCACACCTGGAGAGTGTCCTCGCGCGCGTAGTAGGCGGTTTCCCACAGTCTGGGAGGAAGCAGCTCTAGGATGATGGTGGTGCAACCCGCAGCTGAAGCCAAGAAGGCAGACGGAGCCAGCTGGGTCGCTCTCCTGACACCTAGGCCACTAGACCCGACAGGAAGTGAGGCTTGTGTCCAAGCCGCATCGTTATTAGCTATATTGATGTTCGTGATCTCCCCTAGGAGTGACCAAAGAAGGGCATCAAAACGCTGGAGATGTGATGACCTGGAGCAGAGGGATGTTCTTAAGGGGTAGAGGAGCTTGGAGATTGCACAAGAGTGCCGCAAGAGGCAGTAGGCATTGTGTGTCCGGAGGTGGCGGAGCCTGTTGCCCATAGTCTCCAGAGCTCGGACCTTCTCACTGATGGAACTGTCAATGCCTTCCTCTCCACCAATGGGTGAAGCCAATAGGTGGGCATTCTCAGGGTTGACTGGGCAGAGGTCCGGGAAAGCTTTGATCATTGCTGCTCTTGCACTTGAGTCGATACAGATAACCTCAGACTTCGAGTGGTTTAGCTGGAGGCCCAGTCTTGCTGCTTCCTCTGCCACTGTCTGCAAGTTGTGGAGAACATCCTCAACTCCTCCCCCCAAGGTACCATTGTCTAAGTAAAAGATAACCAACTCTGATCTCAGAGGTTTCATGAGACCCATAGTTGCCAGAGAGAACAGCAGGTCGATCACTAGCTCAATCACCTAGACATCAAGACCCTTCGTACTCGCTCCAGCACTGTACTAATTGGATTGCCACCGACACTCAGGTCTTAGTCCTTAACATCCGTACATGAGTCCACATGCATGACCTGGGTCTATAGGTGCCGTGTGTCATGTGCTAGCAACGTGCAAAAATTCAGTGGGAAGGAGAAGAAGGAGAGTATGAAAAGACAAAATGGGGTATGAGCAAACTATGTTGCTTTTCTCTTACATGTACTCCAGGCTAGCTTTGGGTGCAATGCCGTTCTCAATACATCAAAAATATGCCTATCCATGGCCTTCAATTGTTCCTCACCACCACCGTTTGGCTAGTTTTGCTAAAGTGTGCTAATACATTAAGATAGGGGTGGCCATGTTTATCAGCCACTTTCCTAAATGGACGTCACGAGCGTGACGTCTGATAGTAACCCTGTTACATGCTGCCTTTGTGTGCAAATTACTTTGATATTCTCACAACTCTTTGGATGTCAATGATGTAGTACTGTTTCTCATCTGTTTGCAGTATTCACTGAATGGGAGTGCACTCAGCTGTACCACAAAGCAGTCACTGAAAGCCCCACAATCAACCTCCATGTTGCCAAGGCAATGACCATTGGCCCTCCTCGAGTGGGGAAGACCACCCTTCGCCACTTCCTACTGGATCTGCAACCACCAGAGGTTATTGCCAGTACACCTCTGATGAAGACAGCAGAAACTGTTAGTATTGTCTCATCAGAATATCTGAAGGAAATGGAAGATGCTGCAATGTGCAGTATTAGTGAAATGGCGCAGACAGCACATCTGGGGAAGCATTCTGTCGAGTCAGATATGGTCCACGTAGGCTCAGTTAAGAGTGCAAAGATCCCATGGTTGATTGTGAGTGAAGCCAGTGGAATACAAAGTTTGCTTAGGTTCCTGCAACAGCATGCTGAACAAGCAGCTACACAGGTGAAGCCTACCAAGGAAGTGCGAGAGACAGCAACTACAGATGCTGTGCCTTCACCCGTACGTGAATCAAAAAAATGTGATAAAGTGACGGTGGCCTTTGTTGAAGACACTGGAAGTACACCTGCTCACCAAGAGCAGCAAGCAAGCAAACCACAAGATCTCCCAGATGTAGCTGCTACCATTAGCAGAATGTATCAGTTAATCCAAAGGGCTGACATCACTGACATTGAATTCCCCGATTGCAGTCTACTGCAGTTTTTGGACTGCGGGGGACAGCTGGCTTACCACGATATCCTCCCAGTCTTCACCACTATTCCAGCCATATACCTGCATGTGTTCAACATGAACGAAGACTTGCAGAATCGTCCATTTGACCAAATTCGTTTTAATGAAGTTGGTGGTGAGGTGTATACAACTGCAAAGTCTCCTCTTACAGTTGCTGAAATGATGTCCCGGTCAGTAATGACAGTCAATTCTCTGATTGATAAGAACATGCAACTGCCTAAGAGTGTCTTGCAGAGCGAGCCACCGGAGCCTCGTGTTGTGCTGGTGGGCACTCACCTTGACGAGCTGGCTGAGAGGTGCAAAGGAGCCATTGAACCAGAGTTGGACTCTGTAAGCATGGCACTGAATAAAGCTTTAGATTCACCATCACTATGTCTGAAGCAAATGCTTTTGAGGAATCAGGAACCAGTTCTTCCTGCAATGTTTTTCCCCGTTGGTCGTCTTTCCCCCACACAAGGCAAAGAGAATGAGAGTTCACAGATCACTGGACACTCGATCTTTAAGCTGAAACAAAAAATTGAGAAGCTAGTGAGTGCCGTCAAAGTGAAGGTTCCCGTTAAATGGTACCTCCATCAGATGCTGGAAATCAGCCGCAGCAAGGAGGAGCGCAAGCCAGTCCACATGTACAGTGATCTGTTTCAGTCTTGCCTCCATGAACAGGCAGTGGGTGACTGGGGAGAGTTCCACGTCATGGTCACCTACTTCCATGCCCTGGGTCTCCTCATCCACCTATGTGGGGAGGATGTGCCACACAGTGAGATGAGTACATGCTTGGTTTTCACTGACCCATCCTACCTGTTTGAAAATATTACCAAGCTGTACCAGGCCCAATTTTTGGAAGAAGATCGCTGTGAGGGCTGCTTACAGCCCCTCAGGTGTCAAGGCAAGCTCACAAAGAAAGCTCTTCGAGCTCTCAATGTTGACAATACTTTCCTTTCCGATGATGACTTTATGAACCTTCTAGTTCAGCTCTACATTGGAGCAGATATCACAGAGAAGGAACATGATGGTAAGAAACAAGGCAGGGTACTTTTTATACCATCTGTGATCCCAATCAGTGATGCGGCAAGTCAGCGCACTGTTTTATCTAGGCCTTACTGCCAATACTTCATCATCACCTTTGAGGGCAAATTCTTCATTCCTTGCGGTGTGTTCACAGGGACAATTGCACGCCTGCAATCTGAGCCACATTGGAATTTGCTCTACAAATCTGTAAGTCGTCTTCATGCCAAGTTTACAATTGGAGCCCGTGATACTGTTTACGTGATCGATAACAGCACGCACATCAAGATTGAAGCAGATGTCCATAGCCAGCGCAATGCTGAAGAGTACCGTGACTTTGTCATAGACTCTGTAGCTCAATCGTACTGCTTCTTGTTCCATGGCAAGCGTACAAAGAGTCCACACTGTGAAGACTGCCAGAAGAAACCATTTCTGGTTCTTGGGCTGCTTTGCCGCTGTGCTGCCTGTGAAGACAAAGGTGCCACCAGTATTGCAAGTCTCCATACTGATGACGGTATTCCTCAGACTGTACGTTGCCAACTGTCAGGTAAAGCAGAAGAACTGGATGGCAGTCAGTCATCACTTTTTTGGAATATTAAGCACCATGTGAGTACAAAATGCAAATTGTAATCATATTGTATGTGCAGAAAACTACAAACATTCCTCATTGCTGAAAGGATGTTTGCGAATGCAGAATGTGGAATCTTTAACCAATTTGATTTGTTCATCAAATGGCTACCATAAGAATAGTAATTCAAATGCCAAGTGGCTAAACAGTGCTAGATTGAGGTCCCTACGAGCTGCACAACAAGTTCATTTCCTTTGCGGTAGTAAGAAGAACAGAGAAAACCACAGCAGAGCCAAAGTATGGTCTAGCCTAACAAGTGTATTGTGTACACGTCCCTGTATTTGGTAGAATGTTGAGAGTAACGTCCCGTGAATTTTGAATGCATATAATAATGCGTCATGAATTGGGACATTATTTTTGTGAATTTCACAAGTAGCTGATGTTTGCCAAATTAAATTTGTCAACATAATAATTTCCAGCATTTAACTGCTTATAAAAGCATTTCCTAATACAGGAGATGATCAACAGTTACTTTGACACTGCAGACGTTATATCTTGGAATTATCATCGTCTATCTAGTGTTCAAGTAAACAAGAAGTCAGATATGGGTTTGGATATTGTTGAAGTCATGCCGACAGAAAGGGGAGATAAGCACTGGACAATTTCATGCTGTATGTGCCAGGAGTGACGCTAGTGCTGTTCTGAACAATGGTGCCTGCCCTTGGGCATAGGCTGATTGTGAAAACACTGTATTTGAGCGTAGAAGACAGTAATTTCATTGGCAATTACAGTACATTTGAATTGCCAATACAGAAACAAATTGAAGTAAAAAATTAAGGCAATTTTTAACATTCAACAAGATACCACTAATACCATTAAACATACCAATATAACACAATAGGGGAAAAGAAAAATTAATTGCACATCTAAGAAGAAATAATAATTCAAAGTCTATTTATGTATTCATTACAGCACTATATATATAATATAATATAATTCTATAATAAAAAAATAATGGCAAATCAGTACCTAAGTGCCCTTGCTACTCAAGGGCCTAGACAAGGGCTCCGTCCACGGCCCCCAGAACCATTGCAGCATTACCTATTATTTGAATTGTCCTGTGGTTGCCGATTTTTGAATGATGCATTTTTGGAGTGAATATGATATTTCTGTTCAGTCTGTTATACATCTTGCCAATGAAGGTTGCCACTTGGTTGGTTGAAAGTGTGCAATCATATAGCCTTGCCATGGAAGGCATTTTTCATAACTGACATAGTAATTAACACGTCACATGTAAGCATGGTAACACTATTAAGGTAGTAGGTACGGCTAAAGTGACCAAATCAGTTGGCCTTCATTTTTAGTGGTTGAGTTAACTTCATCATCAGACATCTTAACTGAAAGTTCCAAGTCTGTACTTTCACGCTGTCACAAGTTATGAAAGAATGAAAATTCGGCGATTTATGTCAAACTCTAAGTGTTAATGCTCTGAATTGTAATTGCTGACTGTTGGCAGCAGGGATGTTTATACGTACGGTACGGAAGGTGACAGGTGTCAAATGAGGTGTGAAACCACAACTATTTGGCCTTCCAAATCAACGGCGAGGGAAGTATAGCAGACTTCGGCCTCTTGTAGGCAATCGTTCCACATGCGAAGCTCGAAAGTTACTGGATTCTGCATTATAACACTTGTTCTAAGCGTTGGCTTAGGTAGCGAGTACGAAATGTTTCAATGGCGCTTACTCTGGCATACCACTGTGCGTGCTAAAGGTGTTGCAGAGCTATCTAGTCTGAAGCGTTATAACCGATCCAAACGCGGTTTGCTTCATTGTGTAGAGCATTATGTTGGGCAAATTCCTATGGCAGCGATAACGGAAAATCGTTTCTGTGATCGAGTTATCGCAAATTTTGTAAGTTAAAAAGGGATAGAGAATAACTCCACAACGAGATGGAAACTAGTAAATCGCTGCCATAGGTTTGTGCACACATGTCTTTAGATAGTATATCCCAGGTTTGGTCCATCTCAGCTTTTGAGGGTAGAAGAAGATCGAATTTCCCTGGAGTTGCTTGACTTCAATCAAGGTGATAATTTTTCACTTTCACTTAGATTATCTCAATAAGGGAATCACCGATCAATTAACAAGTGACACCAAATTATGGGAAATTTACCTGTTTATCACATTTGTAACAATCATCATTGGTGGATTTATGGTTTGAGAGTTGCATAGGCAAAAGTAATGTACCCTAAAGGAAGCTTTTAGCTGTACCTACTACCTTAAGATCATATTTTTGCAAGTTCCAAATGCATAGCCCTGTAGCCACTTACCCCATGGCAGTTGCAGCTAGCGCAGGTGCAGAGTATGTGTGCTTCAGTGTGGAAGCAATGAGAGGCTGCCATGTGTGTAAGGATGTGTACAGTAAGAAGGCACTATTGGTGGAGAGCTCCCGTGTCGAAATGAGCAAGCTAACACTCAGGATGTGTTCACAGTAGCAGTTCTGAATGATGGGAACATCATATGCCATGTCCACAGATGATTTCTGCTGCATGTTCCATGTTTCTTTATTGAGGTGACTCGATCCTGTGCTGGACTTCTGCTTTCAATTGCTATTTGTTGGGTCCACCACAAGGTAGTATGGAATCTCAACCCACTTCTTGCTTGCCCTGAATTTTGGCTTGGAACATAGCCTGAATGCTGCTCTACCTGAGTGTGAAGCTTTAATTCCATGCATCAACGGATAGCTGCTGAGTTATTACGCAGTGACGCATATTGGGGATTTTAGCTGCTCGCTGACAACCTTATGTGCATTCTTATAGGATCCATTGAGGAAGTACCAACCTTGCGCACCTTAGTGCTCACATCTTAAATTGTAGCAGGGTTAATTGTGGTGGACAACGGGCCCTTCGGTAGTAGGAGTTCATCTACAAGCTTGAATCAGCAATGCAGAGAGTCCTACATAGCTAAAACATTGAGATGGGGAATGTTCCTGAGTTGATGTTGGCTCATGAGAAACCTTACAAACATTTCCCGCTATATGGTACTATGTACAAGTGACTACCATTATGTAAGAATGTAAATGTGGTTACCATGCCTACATGTGATGTATTACTGCATCATTTCGGAAAATTGCTGTTCCAACGGATAGCTGCTGAGTTATCATGCAGTGGTGTATACTGGCGATTTGCTGCTGGCGTGCAACCTTAATGTGCATTCCTATAGGATTCATTGAGGAAGAAGCTTGTGCACCTTGGTGCTCACATCCTAAATGGTTGATGGTGGTGGACTAAGGGCCCTTAGGTAGTAGGAGTGCATCCACAAACTTGAATCAACAATGCAGAGAGCCTGATAGATAGCTGAAAGGTCCATTGTCCGCTAAAACTTTGAGATGGAGAAATTTTCCCGAGTTGATGTTGGCTTGTGAGTATCCTCACATAATTTCCCGATATATGGTACTATGTACAAGTGACTATATACCGTTACGTAAGAATGTAAATGTGGTTACCATGCCTATGTGTGATCGAGAGTAGATAAGAGATGAGATTGTGCAACCGCGTATACCCACCCATAACAGCATTTTTCTAATATGACGCAGCAGCACGTCACACGTGGGCATGGTAACACTACTTAATATTCTGATGTAATGGATGAATACTATTAACTCGATCTGCCAGGCTGTATGTACTCAGCATCAATTGTGAGCCCTTCGGTTTGTTAGTCGGGAGTTACAACAATGTCCTCTGCAGCGCCTGCGAGGAAGGACCAGGACAGCAAGCGTGGATTTGGGTCACAGCGCTGCTATCTAGGGCTCCACAGTGCTCTCCTCGGAGTTTCACGGTGGCTACGCATTACACTCTAGGCTCGATCTATCCAGGGAAGAGACTGGCGTCAACCAGCTGGTCCTGGACATCGTTGAAACTCCTGACCAACAAACCGAAGAGCTGCGCAATCGATGCCGAGTACGTACAGACTGGAGGATCGAGTTAATGGTATTCATCCATTGCATCAGAATATTAAGTAGCATTACCATGCCCACTTGTGACAGGTTGCTACGTCATTTTAGAAAACTGCTGTTATACACGCAGGGATACGCAGTTGCATACTCTCATCTCTTATCTACTCTTGGTGTGATGTATTACTGCATCATTTTGGAAATTGCTGTTCCATGGGTGTAATGCATACATGGTTGCACACTCTTATCTTTTATTACTCTTGGCTTAACATAATGCGTGCACAAGCAATGCATCATTTTGCATTCACTGATTGCATGCCTTTATGTTTGACGTCACAGGCTGTGGTCGCCAACCAGCACACAAAGATGTATGTTCCTAGTGACATGAAATCTGAGCCTCCTTCTCAGACAGGTGAGTATGTGCTTCTCAGTAGCTTATACTGAATGCAGCAAAATTTTAGAGGAAGACAATTATTACTTGTTTCATGGACGAAGAGACACTGCAAAGCGAAATCATCCAAGTTCATTCACACTAGCCAAAGTTTCACAGTTTTTTTCCCCGAAAGCTGAAAGCTGCTGAGATGTCTGAAAAAGAATAAAAACTGTGAAACTTTGGCTAGTGTGAACTAACTTGGATGATGTCAGTTTTACCTAGCCACTCAGGACTGTTCAAATGTGCAAAGCGAAAATTTTTTATTTTTATTTTTATTTTTTCTTTTATAGTCAGGTTAACATTAATTCCCTTGCTTAACTGTACAAGTGTCCTTAAATGTAAAAGGCTCTGGAACTAAATAACCATTGAGGGGGTAAGGCTTTGTGTTAGAAAAATAATTCATAATTATAACTCATTTATTTAGCGAAAATCGTGCTCTGGGAAATTAATTTTGGTGGTATATACATATACATTTATTACACAAATGCACCATTTCACTACATACCTAAACGGTGATAGTGCAGACCCTATTTACATGAACTGGTGAGTATGGTATCGTACACGTACAGTAGACATTCACTGTACTGCTTCTCTCATTGCAGCTGCACCGTTTTCAGTCACTACTTTTCTCAAGAAACATGAAGAAGACTTTTTTGAATGTGTCAACCCGAGGCAGAGCCTGCTGAGGCTCAAACGTAAAGGTGTCATCACAGAAGATGTCAAGTCTAGCATCGATGAGTCCAACACAGACGATGCACTGGAGTTCTTGTACGACCACTTGAAGTGCCATGGCAACCTGCACACTCTGAGAGAGTACTGTAACATGGCCATAAAAGCAGAAGGCCTTCCAAACATGCAGGCCCTGGGGAGGAAGATGTTGAAGGAGTTGCCAACAGAGGTGGGTATTGCATGTCTAACGAGAGTGTCAGACCCATAGGCAGGGGAAGCTCATTAGTCTCGTAACCAAACCCAACCTGTCCATCGGCCATTTAATTGTGATGTCATGTGCAGATAGATCATTATATGTATAGGTGAAGGTGTCAAAGCTGTCTGGGTACGAGACTAGGGATTTGTTGTGTGTAGTACAAATTTCCCTTCAGGATCTCTGGTATATAAAATTCAGTGCCTCACTGTTTTGTTGTAATCCAGGGCCAGCAGCATGTTTTTGTAAAATGTCGTCACTCTGTTCCAATACACATGTACGGTATATGTGACCATGACCTTTCTGACATCATTGGATGGATGGATGTAAATCTGGCAGAATTCCTTGCAACATTTGTTCAAAGGTGTATCTCTACCAAAACCCTACATAAGGCCTGAGTGTGTGTATATGTGACGTAATCCCCAATGATCAGTTCAGATATTCTAAACTCGTAAACAGCCCTTCCTTTGTGTGTGTGTGGTTGTGGTTGTTACAGAATTGGGTTTGTATATAGAATGTGCTGCCTGCCTGATTATTAGCTACAGTGGAGCCTGTCTAAGACAGCCACCTGTGGGCCAGTTATAATTGACCTTTATAGAAAGGGAGGAAGGCTGCATTGTATTGGTGCGATGTTAGTGCTATTTGGGGCCAGAGAGGCTGGCTGTTCTGGAGAATTGGCTGCCTTAAACAGTGACCCTCCTAGACAGGTTCTCCTGTACTTCTTCAATCTGTGCTAATGACCGCCATTAATGCTGTTTTTACAGTTATCTACTGTGTTGTTGCTCTTGTAGGAATGTGAGGGTGCTGGTTGTGACCCGTGATCAGCCCTTGATACAACAATACAACTACACCTACCTATGGCTGTTCCCACGTTACTGCATAACTGTAGAACTGAATTGTTTTATAAAGTAGAAAGATTATAGTTACAATAATTTAAATTGTTTTGTAACGAAAGATTACTGTTACAGTAAATCTTAGATAAATTGTGTGTAGTTTTATTTGTGCATGTTTTCATGTGATGCCTTGCAGTACATATGTTAGAAGTCATACATTGTATGTAGTTTCATGATAAATAGTGGTATGCAATTAAGTGCGCACTTGCATGCATGTTGTGCGTTAAATTGTGTGCATATATTATAGCTACTGGGGAATCCCCTATATAGCTATGCTACTTGGGAAAATGGCGGACCGTGTGGCCATGGCCATCTCCATCAAACTCGAGTGTAAAGTTCCCCGGCCCTGGGGTTGTTCAGTTCCTTGGAGTGTATATACTTTAATTGAGCACCGCTTATCAGTACTCGCCACGGAGAAGATGCTTGGACACCAGACTACAGAGTTATTTGGAAGATCGCAGCAAGGAAGAGTTCTCCCTCCACCTCAAGGCGACTGTGCTACCTACATCAGGTGTCCCATTTACAATTAAGTACGTATATATATTCCATGATTTGTATCTATGTCTATGCTATAGAGTATGTTATTACTCCCCACTACTCACTCCCCTTTCACCTCTCCATTCTCCTTTCTTCCCTCCTCCCTCCCTCCTTCTCTCTCCCCTTACTCCCTATCCCTAATTCTTGTCCCAAATCAAGTAAAGGAATGGACCACGCCTGTAGGCGTTTATTGTCTAATACATTGCCAGCCCTAACCCTGAGCGTACCCCGTCTGTCTCGTCTGTCTCGTTCCCAATTTGCTGTGTAGGATCATGTGGTGCTGACATCATTTGAGGTGATCCCAGATCACACAATTACCAAGCACTTATAACTAATCAACTTGTTCATTATTCGAGAGACAACTGCTCTTTATGAGGTCAGCTTTCTCCTTGAATGTTCATCCATACAACTACTGACTGTAGTGTCACACTGTTGTCACAGTGATTGCCTTCAGCACTGTCACTTTTGTCTCTTTCGTCATCTTGTCACTGTGTTGACTGCTGTCACTATTGTATTGCTTTCCACTGTGTTTGTCACTAACAGCACCTACATCTGTATCAGTATACACCCAGAATCACTCATGTCACCATGATGACCACTATGTCACTGTTGTCATTGATGTCACTAATGTCATCACTTGTCACTGATGTCACTAATGTCATCCTCCCCCTTCAGCAAGGAGGCACTGCCGGCTTCCTCCAGATGTTTCTCCTTGAGGCGACCAGTATGGCCACACAGACAGTGAGGGTGTTGGGAGGGAACACTGTCATCAACTACAAAGTCAATGACTGCATGCTGCAGGACAGCCCACACAAGAACCAGGTGATGATGTAATTCAATTGCTATGGTGATTGTCCATTGCTATGGTGATGCTATTTAAGTGAAATGGGTCTCAACAGTGAGGTGTGGAGAGGTTCCACTGTACTATATAGTATTGTGTATAGTAAATCAAATGATACATTAAAGCTATGAATTTTGACAAATTTAGGGGGTAGAGCAAAATTGCTAAAAATTATACCTGAAGATATGTTTTTGTACAGGCAAAGTTTTTATACACAAAAACTTGAAGTTGCTAAAATTAGTACTCTCCAGATCCTGAACTTTTCAAATACTAAATTTACGTGGTTGTCACTAAAACATTTATCCTTGAAGGTAAGTCGATAGCTACGCATGTACGTACCTGCAATGTGTCATGTCTTTGCAGTTGTGGTATTTTGTTGTGCAAATGCTGACACTCTTGTGTTGTGTGAATGCAGAGTCAGTGTCTGTTGAACCTGAGTGGGGATGTGGTCTTTGTTGAGAGGCAGTCAAGAGAGGGAGCTGCATCTGGTGGCCATCTTGATGCTACAGCTGATGAAAATCCTTTAGTGTCATGGCATACAGCAGCTGTGTCTCCATCAACTCAACAGCAACAGCATCCAAAACAGTATACTCACAGAGAAACGCAGTGCTGACATACTAGCGCTGCCTATAACTGTGTGTAATGTTAACACTACATGGAGCTTATATTATGCCTGGCACTTATTTTGAGAAGTGAAGGACAGCTGCAGTGCAGCCGTGTTGCTAGTTTAGTTTTATTGCAAAGTTAGTGCACGTGCGTGTATTACACTTTGGACCATTTTTTTGGATGACGGATGATTTTTTGGCCACCTGTCCATGATGTCATTTATTTCAGATATAGGCAATTAAGTAAACTACAGTTGGGTATGAGCAGCGACCGAAGGGAGCAAGTATTTCGAGTTGGGGCGGCAGCCCCACGAGTTTTTAACTCGAAATACTTGTTAGACAGGATACGGTATCTGTATAATGGGCGACACGTTTTCCCGCAGTTCCCCTCGCCCTGACAAGCTCACAATCGGCTATGAAATCGGTCGGGGATCATACGGGATGGTGTACCGAGGTACTCTTGGTACGAGGCCCGTGGCCATCAAGAAGATACATCAGCCCCTGCTGGACTACGCGAAGGAGGGGAGAGTGGACTTGGAGGAGATTCAGAAGAGGTTTCGTGACGAGTGCGAGCTATTGGAGGCGGCCCAGCACGCAAACGTGGTGGATTTCATCGGCGTGTTTGAACAGGACGGCAGTTCTCTGTTAGTTATGGAGTTAATGCATCAGACGTTGGAGGAGTTCCTTGAGAAGAACCGAGGGACACTACCACTGACGAAACAGGGTAACATCTGCCTCCAAATGTCCCTGGGACTGGCCTTCCTCCATCAACACGACCCCCAAATACTACACCGCGATTTGACAGCAGTTAATGTGCTGATGAACGAAGATGGCAGTGTTGTGAAGATCAGTGACCTTGACCAGGCCAAGTTCTGTCCCTCCTCCGTCGTGTACCTCGCCACCAAGGCCCCGGGGTGCATCGCATACATGCCACCAGAGTGCTTAATGGATCAGCCACACTTCACAGACAAAGGAGACGTGTTCTCCCTCGGTGTGGTGGCATTGCAAGTTTGTACCCAGGAGCCTCCCTCAGTTGGTTTTGTGATTCGAGAAGGTCAACCAGAGGTGGAGCGTCGATCAGCTGACCTGGCTAAACTACCAGCCGACCATCCCCTGAAGCCACTCATTCTTCAATGCTTGCAGGACGATCCTGCTAAACGGCCGAGTAGTAGCAATGTTGTTTGTGTACTGCAGCCAGAAGCAGTGAGTTGCCTGAATATTGTCCAGCTCTATATCCACTAGCACTCATATATTGATGCGTGGCCATCAGCTATGGCTATGAGGTGATGCTGCACGTGTGCTGGTGACCCTTTAATACACCGTCCACTGTGTGTGTTGTTGAAGTGCTTACAGAAGTAATTGGTGAATCCTATACAGACAGTAACTGAATGAACCCATACAGACACATTGCTTGCATATTTGTGGGTGCATGGGTAATGGCTAAGTTTATATGGATGCCAACTATAGGAATGTGCGTGTTTGTATTCAATAAATGACTTCATGCATTTTTTTCTCATTTCTCGTAGGCAATCAAAGATGGTACTTTATCTTCACAGTATAAAAGTAAGAGGACAACTGCATGTTTTCAGTATTCTTAAACGTACGTACTTCGCCTGATTATTTTTCATCGCCCCATTGGCATGATTACTATGTAGCCTAAAGACTGTTACTATCAAAGGGTGCAATAGCTGGTGGTGTATAGTGCAATTCTTTGCAACCTGTGCCCATGGTGAAAGAGGTGATCAAACCATACTACTAGGTATTGGAGATTATAGCTAGTGGGGATGGATGCCATGCACTGTCAAGATTTCATGAAGCCTCGTGTTCATTATACTCCGATTCAACTGAATTGGCAAATTTTTTCACAAACTGCTGAATGTAGTACCTGTGTACGTACACCTGTCTATGCTTCAATTATCCCAATGTGCATGCATGTATAGGAGGATGAGGATGTATGGTTATACATGCCGAGTGCGAAGCCCAAGGATGTGTATATTCAATGAACCCATATCTGAATTGTATGAACAGATTGTACCATAATTTCAAGCAAAGAGATTCATTCATCAAATGGCAGCTGTATGAAAATTGATTCGAACACCAAGTAGCTAGTTAGTGCTCAATCCCTAAGAGCTGTTATTCTTCACAACAACTTCACTTCCTTAGCGATGAGTAAGAAAACAGAATAGACAGGATGGACACGCTGTACAGTGTGAGCAACAGATGAGGCTGGATAAAATAGTTGCTCTGAAAAGCATAGCCAAACAGATGTGTTTATTGACACTATAAAATACAAATTCTGGCTGCAAAATCTTCAACCCATGAACTACGTGTTCTTCCAAGGTCCTCCTTAATGAGACCATTGTGCTTCACTGTAGGACTCACCAGGGGAGATGGTCACAAAGATGCTAACGGAAGTATTCTTTAAATCAATACAAGCATCTCCAGAGAGCATTGTATGCACCCTCTACAGACAAGCACATTGGTCAAAACACGTGATTGATGTTTCTCTATTGCATGGTGGTTATGAAAGTAGCCTTGAACAAGAAATTGGCTATTTGCATGGTTTCTGCCATTTGAACAAATTTGGCACATGGCCCTATCCTATATCATATTCGCACACAAGAAGTAACGATCATTACAGTTTACACTAGTGTATAGAAATTCCTTTAGAATGAAAAGGGATTTAGGAATGGCCAGCAGAATAAGCACAGAAGCAAGCAACAGTGAAGGGGGTGCAGAGTGAACATCACAGAAATGTGGTTTATCATGGTGTTGAGTTACTGTTGCTTGTTACTATGCTTTTCGGGGCGCCAAAGGCACCCCTATATTGTTTTCACTTTTAGGTACATGTATTCATATGGCTTCATGTTTGTAATGGACTGGCTATGTGTATTTTGGATAATTCAAGATGGTGGCACTTGAGGTCTATGATTTACAAGGCTCGCAATCATCTATGTTTGCATTTCGCTATCAACCTATCATACGAAATTAGGACATAGGTATGTGTTTGCATAGTAATGCGGTAGTGAATAACTCTCCTGTGAGATATGTAGCTCCTAATACCATGAAGACCGAGCGAAGGGCATTTAAAATGGCGGCGCTCTGCTGAGTCTATAAACTTATTACATTTCAACTTCCTCCCTTGCATAGTGCTTTAGTTGGTTGAAGGGGGAATTCAATCATTTGTTCATTATAATATACCAATGCAAAGATGTTACTTGGATGAATTTACTTGATTTTCAAGTGAAAGCCTAATATTGCGAATGATGGAAACTACCCTCGTGGAGTTCGTTGAAACAGCGGAACAGCAGGCACACTTCAGGAAATTATGGCACCAGAGTGTACAAAAGTAAGTACTCCTACAGGAATCGATTTTACACTATGGACAGGTAACATGCACTAAAATGTTCCTCAATTTACATCAGACATTGCTATCTAACGCTCTTTGTCTACTGCTCCCTCTCTCTGTGTGTGTATGTGTGTGTGTGCACGCATGCACATTTGTGTGTGTGTGTGTGTGTGTGTGTGTGTATGTGCATGTGTGTGTGTTTACATGGTCAGTATGCATGTTCAGTGTGCTTGTGTGTGTGTAATTAGCTTCACATTACAGTTGGGCAAGTAGTTCAAGTTCAGGGGCATCCCAGCATCCCACGAGTTTTCTAACTCAAAATACTTGTTCTACTGGCCATTCCTAAATCCCTTTACATTTAAATGAAAATTTTAATTACACTAGTTTGTGTACTTTTGCATATCCAAAGGACTATGGCTACATCAGATTAATACCTGTCCTGACTAATACCCCATTCTTTATCTTAGAAGAAGATGGTGCAGAACACAAAGTACAGGTTGCCACACTCAAATTGGTTGCCTCGTTAGTGTAACGTTTGGTTATGTATTTTGCGGACAAAACAAAATGGTGCATTGCAGTACCTAACACATGAGGAAGACAAACTTAATACTCAGCAAGAGTATTATAGACAATTATACACAAGTGAAAATTAAGACTTAAATTTTAAACAAACTTGGCAGAACATCATAATCATGCACTTAGTAATAATAAACGATTGAAACAAACTAAAATCCTAACAATAAATCATGCAGGCTAGCAATTAATAACTGGTGCACTAGGGTGCACCTACATGCAAAAATGAGTGTCATTGAAAATAGATCAAATCAAAACTGTCTGGGGAGGAAGTGCCGAGCGCTGCCGCCGCGTTCCCCCGCTGCACAGCCACTGAAATTCTCTGCAGCAGGTATTGGTAGGCCTGGGGCTCGCCTGACTCATCTTTGATGCGGCGGCCAAGCTCACGAAAGAACATCTGCGCCTCCGAACCGAAAACACCAGAGGTTTCCACCGCCAGTGGGATAAAATGATGGGTGGTGGCCAGCTCCGCATATTTTGCCCTCTTCCTTGCTTCCACCTGATCAGCCACTGTCCCTGCTCCCTGGGCAGCCAGGTTGAGATGGGATGGGGCAAAGGTATCTGGACAAGTGGCGTCCCAAACCAGGATTCTCTCACTCCTCCAGGGCAGGACCGTAGCCCGTTAGGCCTCTTGCCGTCTGATCTGCAAATACCCGCTGGTTCGAGGTGTGCTGCGATCTTGGTAGACCCCAGCGATCTCTTGACTAGGTCATTTATCACTGAATGGCATGGATGACGTCCTACGCTATTCCGACAGTGAAGTCCGTGGGTGCCCAGGCAATCCACTGGTGTCCCACACTGCTGGCATGTATGTGGCTGACAAAGTGGCATGCCTAGGCGGAGGCTAGTGGCCACACGGAAGACCTCATCCTCCATACGTAGGCCAAGAGCTGACACAGGGAGGGCCTGCAGCCACGCCCCAGCCTCCTTAAGCTTCCTGCAGGCCATCAGGAGACGAGCTTGGGTGACTGAGTCTGGGGCTGCCGCCTGATGGGCCTTGAGTGAGGCAGTCACGCGAGGGGCATCCTACGCCTTTTGACTGGGAGCATCAGCTGCGAGGGGAGCAGAGGCTTCGAGGCCCTCACTCCACACCTGGAGAGTGTCCTCGCGCGCGTAGTAGGCGGTTTCCCGCAGTCTGGGAGGAAGCAGCTCTAGGATGATGGTGGTGCAACCCGCAGCTGAAGCCAAGAAGGCAGACGGAGCCAGCTGGGTCGCTCTCCTGACACCTAGGCCACTAGACCCGACAGGAAGTGAGGCTTGTGTCCAAGCCGCATCGTCATTAGCTATATTGATGTTCGTGATCTCCCCTAGGAGTGACCAAAGAAGGGCATCAAAACGCTGGAGATGTGATGACCTGGAGCAGGGGGATGTTCTTAAGGGGTAGAGGAGCTTGGAGATTGCACAAGAGTGCCGCAAGAGGCAGTAGGTATTGTGTGTCCGGAGGTGGCGGAGCCTGTTGCCCATAGTCTCCAGAGCTCGGACCTTCTCACTGATGGAACTGTCAATGCCTTCCTCTCCACCAATGGGTGAAGCCAATAGGTGGGCATTCTCAGGGTTGACTGGGCAGAGGTCCGGGAAAGCTTTGATCATTGCTGCTCTTGCACTTGAGTCGATACAGATAACCTCAGACTTCGAGTGGTTTAGCTGGAGGCCCAGTCTTGCTGCTTCCTCTGCCACTGTCTGCAAGTTGTGGAGAACATCCTCAACTCCTCCCCCCAAGGTACCATTGTCTAAGTAAAAGATAACCAACTCTGATCTCAGAGGTTTCATGAGACCCATAGTTGCCAGAGAGAACAGCAGGTCGATCACTAGCTCAATCACCTAGACATCAAGACCCTTCGTACTCGCTCCAGCACTGTACTAATTGGATTGCCACCGACGCTCAGGTCTTAGTCCTTAACATCCGTACATGAGTCCACATGCATGACCTGGGTCTATAGGTGCCGTGTGTCATGTGCTAGCAACGTGCAAAAATTCAGTGGGAAGGAGAAGAAGGAGAGTATGAAAAGACAAAATGGGGTATGAGCAAACTATGTTGCTTTTCTCTTACATATACTCCAGGCTAGCTTTGGGTGCAATGCCGTTCTCAATACATCAAAAATATGCCTATCCATGGCCTTCAATTGGTCCTCACCACCACCGTTTGGCTAGTTTTGCTAAAGTGTGCTAATACATTAAGATAGGGGTGGCCATGTTTATCAGCCACTTTCCTAAATGGACGTCACGAGCATGACGTCTGATAGTAACCCTGTTACATGCTGCCTTTGTGTGCAAATTACTTTGATATTCTCACAACTCTTTGGATGTCAATGATGTAGTGCTGTTTCTCATCTGTTTGCAGTATTCACTGAATGGGATTGCACTCAGCTGTACCACAAAGCAGTCACTGAAAGCCCCACAATCAACCTCCATGTTGCCAAGGCAATGACCATTGGCCCTCCTCGAGTGGGGAAGACCACCCTTCGCCACCTCCTACTGGATCTGCAACCACCAGAGGTTATTGTCAGTACACCTCTGATGAAGACAGCAGAAACTGTTAGTGCTGTCTCATCAGAATATCTGAAGGAAATGGAAGATGCTGCAATGTGCAGTATTAGTGAAATGGCGCAGACAGCACATCTGGGGAAGCATTCTGTCGAGTCAGATATGGTCCACGTAGGCTCAGTTAAGAGTGCAAAGATCCCATGGTTGATTGTGAGTGAAGCCAGTGGAATACAGAGTTTGCTTAGGTTCCTGCAACAGCATGCTGAACAAGCAGCTACACAGGTGAAGCCCACCAAGAAAATGCGAGAGACAGCAACCACAGATGCTGTGCCTTCACCCGTATGTGAATCAAAAAAAAGTGATAAAGTGACAGTAGCCTTTGTTGAAGACACTGGAAGTACACCTGCTCACCAAGAGCAGCAAGCCAGCAAGCCACGAGACCGCCCAGATGTAGCTGCTACCATTAGCAGAATGTATCAGTTACTCCAAAGGGCTGACATCACTGACATTGAATTCCCCGATTGCAGTCTGCTGCAGTTTTTGGACTGCGGGGGACAGCTGGCTTACCATGATATCCTCCCAGTCTTCACCACTAGTCCAGCAGTGTACTTGCATGTGTTCAACCTGAATGAAGACTTGCAGAATCGCCCATATGACCAAATTCGTTTTAATGAAGTTGGTGGTGAAGTGTATACAACAGCAAAGTCTCCGCTTACAGTTGCTGAAATGATGTCCCGTTCAATAATGACAGTCAATTCTCTGATTGATAAGAACATGCAACTGCCGAAGAGTGTCCTGCAGAGCGAGCCACCAGAACCTCGTGTTGTGCTGGTGGGCACTCACCTTGACCGGCTGGCTAAGAGATGCAAAGGAACCATTAAGCCAGAGTTGGACTCTGTAAACATGGCACTGAATGATGCTCTAGATTCACCATCACTATGCCTGGAGCAAATGCTGTTGAGGAATCAGGAACCAGTTCTTCCTGCAATGTTTTTCCCCGTTGGCCGATTTGTCCCCACACAAGTCAAGGAGAATGAGAGCTCACAGATCACTAAATACTCAATCTTTAAGCTCAAACAGAAGATTGAGAAGCTAGTGAGAGCTGTCAAAGTGAAGGTTCCCGTTAAATGGTACCTCCATCAGATTCTGGAAGTCAGCCGCAGCAAAGAAGAACGCAAGCCAGTGCACATGTACAGCGATCTGTTTAAGTCTTGCCTCCACGAGCAGGCTGTGCGTGACTTGGGAGAGTTCCATGTCATGGTCACCTACTTCCATGCCCTGGGTCTTCTCATCCACCTATGTGGGGAGGATGTGCCACACAGTGAGAGAAGTACCTGCTTAGTTTTCACTGACCCATCCTACCTGTTTGAAAATATCACCAAGCTGTACCAGGCCCAGTTTTTGGAAGAAGATCGCTGTGAGGGCTGCTTACAGCCCCTCAGGCGTCAAGGCAAGCTCACAAAGAAAGCTCTACGAGCTCTCAATGTCGACAGTACTTTCCTTTCCAATGATGATTTCATGAACCTACTGGTTCAGCTCTACATTGGAGCAGATATCACAGAGAAGGAACATGATGGTGAGAAACAAGGCAGGGTCCTCTTTGTACCATCCGTGATCCCAATCAGTGATGCGGCGAGTCAGCGCACTGATTTGTCCAGGCCTTCTTGCCAATACTTCATCATCACCTTTGAGGGCAAATTCTTCATTCCTTGCGGTGTGTTCACAGGGACAATCGCACGCCTGCAATCTGAGCCACATTGGAATTTGCTCTACAAATCTGTAAGTCGTCTTCATGCCAAATTTGCGATTGGAGCCCATGATACCGTTTACGTGATCGATAACAGCACGCACATCAAGGTTGTAGCAGATGTCCATAGCCAGTGCAACGCAGAAGAATACCGTGACTTTGTCATAGATTCTGTAGCCCAATCATACTGCTTCTTGTTCCATGGCACACGTACAAAGAGCCCTCACTGTGGAGTCTGCCAGAAGAAGCCCTTCCTGGTTCTTGGGCTACTGTGCCACTGTGCCACCTGTGAAGACAAAGGTGCCACAAGCATTGCAAGTCTCCATACTGATGACGGTGTGCCTCAGACTGTACGTTGCCAACTGTCAGGGGATGGAGAAAAACTGGACAGCAGTCAGCCATCACCTTTTTGGAACATTAAGCACCATGTAAGTACCCACAAATGCAAATTGTAATCGTATTGTATGTGCAGAAAACTCTGTACTGCAAACAGCCATCATTATTTGATGGATGTTTGCAAATACAAAATGCAGAATCAGTAACCAATGAGATTCGTTCATCAAAATGGCTGTCGTAAGAAGACTAATTCAAATACCAAGTTGCTAATCAGCGATAAGTCAAGGTCCCTAAGAACTGCACAGCGAGTTTATTTCCTTTGCGTTGATCATGAGTAAGAAGAATGGAGAAAACCATAGCGGGGCAAACAGCAGCACAGACTAGCCCAACAAGTGTATTGTGTACACGTCCCTGTATTTGGGAGAATGTTTGAGAGTAACATCCCTCGAATTTTGAATGCATATATATGTGTTAAGAATCAGAACATTATTTTTGTGAATTTCGCAAGTACGTAGCTGATATTTGCCAATTAAATTATCAACTTAGAATTTCCAGCATCTAACTGCTTATAAAAGCATTTCCTAGTACAACAGATGATCAAGGGTTACTGTGACACTGCAGACGTTTTATCTTGGAATTGTCACCATCTATCCAGTGTTCAAGTAAACAAGAAGTCAGATATGGGTTTGGAAATTGTTGAAATATTGTCGACAGAAAGGGGAGCACTAGACAATTTCGTGCTGTATGTGCCAGGAGTGACGCTAGTGCTGTTCTTAATAATAGTGCCTACCCTTGGGCACAGGCTGATCAGGAAATCACTGTATATGAGTGTAGAAGGCAGGAAATTCATTGGCAATTACAATACATTTGAAATGTCACTAGAGAAACAAAATTAAAGTTAAAGTGAATCATGGAAATTTTATAACAGAATACCACTAATACAATTACACATACTATTATAACACAATAGGGAAAAAGAAAAATTATTTACACAGCTAAGAAGAAATAATATTTCAAAACCTATTAATGTATTCATTACAGCAAAATAATCCTAAAATAAATTATAATAATGGCAAATCAGTACCTAAGCGCCCTTGCTACTCAAGGGCCTAGACAAGGACTCCATCCACGGTCCTCAGAACTGCAGCAGCATTACCAATTATTTGAATTGTCCTGTGGTTGCTGATTTTTGAATGATGCATTTTTAGAGTGAACATGATACCTCTGCTCTGTCTGTTATACATCTTGCCACTGAAGGTTGCCACCTCTATAGCTTGTGGCTCAATTATATGCATCCATGCCTTTAAAGGTATGGTAGTGGACAATGCTATATGCTATGAAGAGATGGGCTATATACTCAACCAAGAGTA
Organism: Ianthella basta; assembly: GCA_964019415.1. Taxonomy (NCBI): domain Eukaryota; kingdom Metazoa; phylum Porifera; class Demospongiae; order Verongiida; family Ianthellidae; genus Ianthella; species Ianthella basta. The sequence goes on from OZ025878.1 coordinate 1,276,938, forward strand.
CGTAAGACATTAGTGTCCAGTATTGCCAACAATTATCCCAATTTTGCACTAGAATCAGTTCAAACTTTGAACCCTCGATCACCTTTAGGGTTAAGGTTAGGGCTGGCATTATTTTTTAATCATTGCACCCCAAATGACCCCTTTGATGGCAATCCTGGACAATCCTCACGTAAAAGTGTGCAATCATATAACCTCACCATGGAAGGCATTTTTCAAAAATGACATGGCAACACGTCACATGTAAGCATGGTAAAAACTTTAAGATCATATTTTTGCAAGCTCCAAAGGCATAGCACTAGTCACTTACCCCATGGCAGTTGCAGCTAGCGCTTATGCAGAGTATGTGCTTCAGTGCGGAAGCCATGCTGAGAGGCTGCCATGGGTATAAGGATGTGTACAGTAAGAAGGCACGTACTATTGGTGAAGCTCTCCCGTGTCTAACTGAGCAAGCTAACACTCAGGATGTGTTCACGGTGCTGAATGATGGGAACATGGTATGCCACATCTCACAGAAGTTTTCTGCTGCATGTTCCATGTTTCTTTGTTGAGGTGGTTTGATCCTACGCCAGACTACTGCTTTCAATTGCTATTTGTTGGATCCACCACAAAGTTGTATGGAATCTCAACCCGCTTCTTGCTTGCCCTGAATTTTGGCTTGGGACTTAGCCTTCCTAGCCTGAATGCTGTTCTCCTTGAGTGTGAAGCTTTAATTCTTCCATGCATCAACGGATAGCTGCTGAGTTATCATGCAGTGGCGTATACTGGGCGATTTGCTGCTTGCTTGCAACCCTAATGTGCATTCCTATAGGATTCATTGAGGAAGAAGCTTGTGCACTCCAGAAGCTTGTGCATGCACCTTGGTGCTCACATCCTAAATGGTAGCAGGGTTGATGGTGGTGTACTAAGGGCCCTTCGGTAGTAGGAGTGCATCCACAAACTTGAATCAACGATGCAAAGAGTCCTATACATAGCTGAAACCTTGAGATGGATGATTTTCTCGAGTTGATGTTGGTTCATGAGAATCCTTACTAAAATTTCCAGCTATATGGTACTTTGTACAAGTGACTACCGTTACGTAAGAATGTAAATGTGGTTACCATGCCTACGTGTGATGTATTACTGCATCATGTTGGAAAAATGCTGTTCCATGGGTGTAATGCATACATGGTTGCACACTCTTATCTCTTATATACTCTTGGCTTAACATAATGCTTGCACAAACAATGCATCATTTTGCATTCACTGATTGCATGCCTTTATGTTTCATGTCACAGGCTGTGGTCGCCAACCAGCACACAAAGATGTATATTCCTGGTGACATGAAATCTGAGCCCCCTTCTCGGATAGGTGAGTGTGTGCTTATAAGTTTCTTATTGTATGCAGCAAAATTTTGAGGAAGACAATTTTTACCTTTTTCATGGACAAAGAGACACTGCAAACAGGGCCGTAGAACGTGGTACGGCTGGTACGGCTTTGGCCGTACCGGTTTTTGGCCAGACAACATATATTTTTAAAATGCAGTGTTTTTAGCTACTTAAGTGTTACCCCTACCCCCTACCCCAAACTAACCGTGGTTTGGGAGTCAATACAAGCATACCAATGACTCTAGACACAGGTTACAGATAGTGACAAAGCCAGTCAGATCAGTTTGTTGTGCTACACACATCCGTGACTCGCTCGGCGGGACCATTTCGCCGCCATGTTTTTTTATGTAATTCATCATTAAAAACATGGCGACCACACGTCGTTGCTGAACTGTTGAGATTAGCAGCTGCTAATCACTGTAGCGCTTAAATTAGACTAACCAATCGATGGCTTGCACGTGTTAAGTGTGAAGTCAGAGCAACATGGCGACACAGAGTCAACTGGAGATGTCTCTTCCTGACAGTGGTGAACTCCCTATCAGCCTTTACACCGCAATTTTCCGAAGCGGTCGTTTGAAAAGACAAAGGTGGTCAGCCGTACGTTCCAATCATCCTGGTTTGATGAATGGAAATGGCTACATTATAGTGCTCCTTTAGATGTTGCCTTCTGTCATACATGTGTGACAGCCATCAAGACAGGAAAGATGAAAGTTTCCAGCAATGTTCAAGACTCCACTTTTCTTTCTGGTGGATTCTCAGTTTGTTCTGTATTATTTGCAAATATATAGTACTCTTACTTTACTTATTGCCCTGTATGTATTACTGTACGTTTGTGCTAGGTAGCACTTTTACAGGGCAAAACTATTGGATCCACAAATTAATTCAAAACTTTTGCACAATACATGCATGTTGTTGCATCGAAAGTTTATATGGTATCCCTAAAATGTAGAAGAATAATGAAGCACAATTACCATGAGAATTTTTGCGAGCAAAGTGAGCAAAAATTTGTTTAGTTGGGCCGCACCCCTCTTCAGAAGCTTCCTACGGCCCTGGCCAAGCAAAAATTGTGCTCTGGGAAAATTTGATGGTATAAATATATAATATAATTCAGGCAGGCTTAGGGCTAAGTGCTTTGCACTGAGGCTTCAGTGGAAAGTACTTAGCAGAACTATGAACTAGTAGGAATCTAGTGTATTCTCAGATCACCGCAATGCACTCCCAAGGGTATGTAATTCGTAAACGTCTGGTTGTAGATTAGGCGCAATATGCAGCAGAGAAAAGCAGGAGTTGTTTCATGGATCAATAGCCTAATGCTACTGTGTCGGGTTTTTTCGCGTGTTTTATCCCAGCTTGTGTGTTGTCCTGTTTGACAGGGACATTGAGTCTGACTTATCCATGTCTTGTTATGATCCTATACCTTGGTAACCAAATTCAGTATCATTGAGCTTGGTTGCCCTCCCATTGTCAGTCAGCAACTGCGCTCTGAAACTACATTAGCGAGTCCGAGAATTGATTTTCCAGTGAACAAGCAGGAAGTGACTTTTCAAGAGTGGCAAGGAGAGATTTCAGCGACACACCTGTCTTAAGGTGTTCTAGAGTCAGCAAGGTGTCTTATTCCAAAGATAGTTCGAGCACTTCATCTCCTTCCTGGAAGGCAGATTAAGAAAAAAGAAAAGTATCCGAGCATTGATCTCTTCCT